>CM038670.1:441323882-441816313 GCA_021605145.1 Aegilops bicornis | reverse complement strand
TGGGTCCTTGTGCGGAGATCAATGTGTCGAGGATCAACTTAGGATCAATAAGCGATTGGCACAATTGTGCCTTTGGCTCTAAGCCCTTTCTTGTCATCTCTGATGATTTACGCAGGATTTCATCATCGCCGGCTTCATCGTCGGATAGCAACTTGTAAGGCAACAACTTTATTTCTTCTTAGGACTTGGCGAAGACCTCTTCCGACCATTGCCTTTGTCTTGGCCAGTGGGGCTGATGAAAGAATTTAGTGCGGTGAGGAACTTCATTTGAGACACAGAGCAATAGAGATCTCTGCGATCCTTTGTACGTGGCCGGATACACAGTCTTTGAGGACTTTCTTGGGAGCCATTTGAGGACTTTGGAGGGAAGCGGGAAGCGGCCTTACATGAGGAATTGGTAGTAGGGGAACTTTAGAAGATTCTGGCCAGTGAGGGTATTCTTGAGAACTTGGCAGGCGCGAAGGGAGCCTTTGTTGGTGAAAAACACTTGGCTTGTCTTGTGAACTTCTTAAGCCATAGTGATTTCCTAAAACGGCAGCGGAGGCCTGCGGTGCTTGGCAGCCAGCAAGAGTCTTCATTGAATTTCCTCACTACTTCTTTGGCTTGTCTAGCCAACGGCTTGGCGCTTGACTCATTCTTGAGGGAAAATCCTCCTGCAGCTTGATGTCTTTGGTGGGGTCGACTTCTTGGCTGGAGTGCCAATGGGCTCTTGGGCATGGAGGATTAAGTCATAATTTCTTCGCATATACTTTGGAGTTACATACATGTACTCCTCCATTCTCTTGCCCATCTCCTTTTCAATCCCTCATGTCGCTCTTTTTATTGCGCGATTTTTATTCTCCTTTCCGAACTTGGCCTCCTCAGGTGTGTAGGTGATCTTTGTAAATGTCCTCAGGGATTTCAGCAGTCATGACCTCGAGCTTCTTTCCTCCTTTTGCGGCTTCTTACCGTCGCCATATTCCTTGATTGAGGTAATTGGTGAAAAATCGAATTCTCTGAAGAAGTATACAACTTTTCTTGAGGAGAATCTTGCCAAATGGAGTTAAGTTGATGAGAACCTAGTGATTAGCTGGAGACATGATACATGTGAACAGAGTATAGTTGCGAGAATTTGGAGGGGAGAGGGTCATCATGCGTTCTCAGAAGGTTTTCAAAAAGAACGATTTTGAGAATTTGACGGATGAGCCTTGAAGAATTTCACTAAGCGTTCTTTGTCTTAGGTTCCATAGTTGTATAGATCGAAGATCCACACAATTAAGAGGAATCTTGAAGAAAAAATGATGTAGAAATGAATCAAGAACAGATGGCTAGTGGTGTTTTTGTGTGTGAAGATTTGAAGAATAAAACACCTTTGAAGATTTTGTAGAAGAATTTGAATCAAAGAGAAGGCCGATGAAAGTAACTTTTAATTACCCTGGATGAAGAACCACGACCCGAGCAGTGTGGTGCAAAGTGAAGTTAAATCTATAGTAGATCTTCCACGCCCTAACTGCGGTGGAGGAAGACAGCTCTGATGGCCCGGTGGAGTGTAGAAGATTTCCATGACGATCTGATGCAATAGCGACAAAATTCGAGAAGCGGTGAAAGCTCTTCCTCACGGTGGCGATGGAGTAGTGGCCTTGGCGCTAAGTTTGAGAAGCTCATTGGCTGGAGAGAGGTCGGCGGAGTAAAAGAAGAAAGAGTGAGGAAGGGGTGAGGGGGTATTTATAGTCATGACGAAAAAGCTGTTAGCCCAAAGATTTAGAGACGAGCGATGCCTAGTGACCCTTCTCATTTGCACTTGACATGTCATCCACGTACTAAGAAGTGGAGATCGTGTTAGGCAGAGTGGGTGAATAGATAAGTCTATCGTGGGATGCGGAGCGGTATGACGTAGCAAAGCCAAAATTTTGGATAAGATAAGTTAAAGTTCAGATTCTTGATTTCTTATTAACAAGGACACAGTGAAAGATTTTGAGCGAGTTTCCAGAATAGAGGCAGCATATATGAAGAATTTGTGAATAGATTGGGTTGGAAGTATAGCATAGAGAAGGGTCTGATCACATTCATAGCGAAGCATAACTTAACGGAAGAAATAGCCATAAGTGAATCTTTGTAGAGGACATAAACCCATATATATATATATATATATATATATATATATATATATATATATATATATATATATATATATATATAGCCAATGAAGAAAAGAAAAGCGGAAAGCAGTGAAGATTTTGCAAAGTTGAAGAATTTGGCCGAGGAAAAACTCCAAAATTGAATATATTCAACTTTGGTGGTGGTGTGACCCACCCATTATAAGAATGATGATTTCCAGACACAGCGTACAATTGTAAGCGGGTTACGAGAATCAAATTCTTCATTAATTTCTTCACACTTAGAGTGTTGTTCTTTATTGATTGAAGAACAACGTTTCTTCATGTGTTGCACATCTAAGTCATCAATTTTTCATAAGTGTCAGGATGAGTGTCCTTTTCAAAGAACATTCGAAGATTCTAAGATATGTTAGCTCACACCGCAACTTGCTAAATCTCTTCTGCATCCAAGGGCTTTGTGAAGAGATATCGGCTAGCTATTCTCCAGTCTTCACGGCATGCTCAATAGAAATGTTAAGCCCTTCAGCTGCATGATCACGAAGAAAATGATGGGCGAATCTGAGATGTGCTTTGTCTTGAGTCTTTGGAAGCGGGTTGTGAGCAATCTTGATGGCACTCTCATTTGTCTGATGAGAGGCACATTCTTCACGTTGATGTAAGTAGTCCTTGAGGTTTGCTTCATCCTGACAATTGAGCACCAAACAAGAACCCGGTAGCAATGTACTTTCGGCTTAGTAGTGAAGCGGTGATCTGCGATTCTGTTTCTTCGAAGGACCAACGGACCAAAAGACCGTCGGCAGAGGAAATGACCAAGTATCAGATGTTGACTTGCGGTCCACGATCCCACCAGCATAGTCAGTCGAGAATATCCAATGAGATCAGCGAGAGCCCTTAGGGTACCATAATCCTGAGTGTTGGTGTGTGAGCTAGATATCGAAGAATATGCTTCACTGACCGTATGGTGTGATTCGCCGTAGTAGCTTGAAATGGGGCACACATGCAAACACTAAGCATTATATCTGGCCTAGATGCACATAAGTACAATAAAGAACCAATCATGGAGGCGGTATACCTTGTGATCGAAGTCAATACCATTTTCATCGATTGCATAGATGGCCATTTTGTGGGCATAGGAATTTTGGCAGCCTTTGCAATCTTGCATGCCTAATTTCCTCAGAACATCCTTGAAGGTATTTCTCTTTGAGATATGAATATGCCATTCTTATTTGTTGATGAATTTGAAGACCTAAGAAGAATTTCAACTCTCTCCATCATAGACATTTGATATTCTTCACTCATCATATAGGAAATTCATCACTATAACGTTGGTCGATTACAACCAAAGATAATATCATCAATGTATATTTGGCACAAATAGTTCACCATCATAAGATTTAGTAAAGAGAGTAGGGTGAGTGAACCGGGTGTGAAGCCATTCTTCATGAGGAATTCCTTCAAAGTGTCATACACACACCCAAGGGGGCTGCTTGAGGCCATAGAAGGCCTTGTTGAGTCACGAAGACTTTTGTCGATTCTTTGGATCTTCAAAACACAGGGTTGAAGCAACATATACTTCTTCCTCAAGCTTGCCATTGAGGAATGCACTTTTCACATCCATTTGATATAAAGTGATATCATGATGGTTAGCATAAAGCAAGTAATATCTTGAGAATAGCCTCAAGTCTAACCTTGAGTGCAAAAGTTTCATCGAAATCAATTCCTTCAACAACTGTGTGTAGCCTTGAGCTACAAGTCGTGCCTTATTCCTCACCACAAGGCCATTTTCATCTTGCTTGTTCGCGGTAGATCCATTTTGTGCCAATGATATTATGCTTGCGAGGATGCGGGCGTTTGACCCGGTTCCCCAAGCGTTGTTGAGCTTCGGCGATGTAATTCTTCTTGCATGGCACAGAATCCACTCGGGCTCCGAAATGCTTCATCTACCTTAGTAGGCTCTGTGATAGAAGACAAAAGCATAGTGCCTAAAGTTAGATAAATGTGGAAAGCTTTTGGCGTGTAGAGAAGGACACAGTGCTTCAATGTCATCGATGATCTTTTCAACTTGCACTTCTTTTTGCAACCTTGAGGATGAGCTGGTTGTCATTGAGGAATTTCATCAGCGATAAAAGCAGAATATAGCGATTATGAGGGCGTGTGAAAATGAAAGTTCATTTCTTCATGAAGTTAACTGCGTCCTTTCGAGGCATTTTTTGTGGGCCCCTGACAAATTCTTGGACGTTAAAACGCGATGCGGAGACCTTAACCTTTCCCTATGAGAAGAGATTAGTTCTTTTCTTCACCACCCACATATGGAAGGGTGGCAAGAGTTCATCACTCTGCGAGCTCCATATGAGAATGGTGGCAAAGAAGCCAGACCATTTCGTTTCACATAAGAGGGTTAGGGTAAGCACTTTATGAATAAGCATGAGAGAAATTCTTGAGGACTTATGAACATAATGGTTTGAGGAATAATGCACATATTCATAGCCCTTAAGCTCTACCACCACGCGAAACATAGTTGTTATACGATGATAATCATTTGAGGACTTTGATCCTTTTGAGGAATTTGATCCACGTGAGGAATTTGGTCAGGTATGAAGAGAGTTTGACACAGGGTTCCTATTCTTCCACGAATTGGTGTCATGAGGACATTCACTGAAGACTTTCAAGGCACCTTTTGGGAACCAGATTTTCTTCATAGGGGAACCGTTCCTGCGATTAGTGCCAACATATCTAGCAAATACTTCACCATTACGATTTTTGAGCAGGTTTATAGTTGGAGTCAAATGACTCATCTGAATAATGAGGAGATTCACATGTAAAGCCGGATAAGTTAGATGGATCAGCTGGTGGTCCCTTTACTGACAACCCATGAGGTTTTGAAGTCTGCTCGGGCTTCCAATATGTACCATCAGCATTGAGTTTCCTCTCAAAGGCAATACCCTCTTTCCTAGGGTTCTGTTGAGGATCTGCTTTTTAAGCACATCACAAAGTCAGATGCCCTTTGAGGCTTTTGTACATGCACATCATGTACAATTCCTTCAATACATCGTCGGTGATACTAGCAATGTCCTCGGATGAGGAATTAGTGATAGCGAGATGTAGGTGAAGAATTTGTAACATTAAAGCATTTGAACATTCAGGTGAAGAATTAAGCGATTCACGTTGAATGCATTTCAAGCATGGAGGAACAAATTCTTCTGACGGTAATGACTTGTTGAGCAAGTAATGAATCGCGCTCCTTCAAAGATCTTGATATCTCACTCTTAGCTTCTCAAGATCTTGCTTTCTTTGTAGAAATTCATAAAAGCTTCTCATGATCGAGATAAGAGAGTGTTATGATGACCTTGAAGGCTGTCAAACCTAGGCTGAAGTCTTTGAAGATTTTCAGTCAAGGCTTTAGTCGATCCATTTCTTCACCCAACATATCATCACTTTTGTCTAGCATGTTTTGAACCTTTTCAAAAGCCCTTTTGTTGTTTCCACTGACAATCTTAGCAAAGTTTAGAGTAGGCGGGCTTGAGGTTTTCATCAGATTCATTCTCACTAGATTCAAAGGAGGTATATTTGAGTACCTTGGCACCCTTTGCCATGAAGCAATAGGTGGGGCGTAGTCATCATTATCTTCATCGACCTTGTTGGTGAAATCGGTTTCTTCGAGTTGAAGATGCTAGCGTGAATCACGATGGCGAGAGCAGACTTCGCCACACCAGACTTCTCGGACTCCTCGGATGCCTCCTCTTCCTCATGTTCCTCAGTTCAGCCTCAGTCCATTTCATTTGCCAATGAATGCAAGGCCTTCTTGGAGCTGCTCTTCTTGTGAGATGAAGACTTTGAGGATTTTGATGATGAAGATTTTGACGATTTATTCTTCTTCTTAGCATCATCGGGCTGTAATCCTTGTATTTCTTCTTCTTTAGTTCCTTTTCCCAGAGGACAATCTTGAATATAGTGACCGGGTTTCTTGCATTTGTGGCATAGCCTCCTCTTATAGTCCTTTGGATGAGGAATCACTTTGCTCCTTGAGGATTTTCCAGCGACCATGTCTTGAGAACTTGGAACTTCTTCACGAAGTGCTAGCTCTGGCTCAATTCTTGAGGATCACCAAAGGCTGCTACGGAATCTTCACATTGATTCGAGACCTGCCTTGGCCTTGAGAAGGCACGTGATCTGCCATAGCTCGAACCATGGAGATCTCTCTTTTGACGAATTTGGAACTCATGAGTATTTAGCCTCTCGAGGATATCGGCGGGATCAAGTGACTTGTAATCAACACGTTCTTGTATCATCAATGCGGAGTATCAAATGAGGAATCAAGAAATCTCAACAATTTCTTCCACCACCTCATAGTCGGTGATGTCGATTAACCAAGCGCTTGAAGCTCATTTTGAGATGTCGGTGAAAGCGATCGAAGGTTTGTTGAACATTTTCATTGTCGAGTCTTTTGAAGCGGTTGAAGAGATTGCGAAGAACATCAACTTTCGAGAGTCCTGAGTTGAGACTCCCTCATTCACTTTGGATAGCCTATCCGGATAAACAGCGGTTTCCAAAGCACTCACTCTTCCATCTTGTCCTTTGCTTTCGAGATGGCCACATATGATATTCTTAAACGAGAATCGAGTTGCTTGAATCTCTTCACATTGGTAGCGTTCGGTGAGGGTGAGACGGAGGAACACCATTTTCCACAACATACGGATGCGTTATCAATTGCCTCAAGATGCATTCACATCTTATTCTTCGGTAAAGGGGTAGTCTGTCCCCATCGAAGGTAGGACAGCCGGCGAGACCTTGATCATATTTGCGGTCAACATAACTAAAACTCCGGCGGTTAAGCCAAAATCACCTGAGAACAAGGGGTACCTTGCTACGATACCAATTGAAAGTGCATTATATCGACTAGAGGGGGTGCATAAGCGATTTTTATGAATTCTTCACTAAGGAATTTGCGGTGAGGAAATTCCTTAGCGAAAAACTACTATGACAGAATAAGTACTCGAAGTAAGCATAACAGAATCTGGCATGGTCATCATGATGAAATAAAGACAAGCACAATCTGAGAAAGCGTAATCACAGGATAACACAAGATGAAGACAAAGCGGTGAAGAAATTGAGCGGGGAAATTGAGAAAGTCTTGATCAAAGTGTTCAAACACAGATATGATGAAGCACTTAACACGATGTGAGGAAATGAAAGAGTTGAGGAAATAGAACCCGATGAAAGCTTGGTGAAGACAATGATTTGGTAGACCAGTTCCAACCTCTTGTCTCGGTTATGCGATCTGGTTGGGCGGCTGAGTATTTAAACTTCGAGGACACATAGTCCGGGACACCCGATCTGAGCACGCGACTCGGGGACATTAAATCCTCACCGTATTCTCCTTGAACTAAGGTCACCTGAGACCTCGTCCAATCACTTTCGTGGTAAGTCTTGAGCGACTTCCAAACCTTCACAAACTTGGTCCTTTCGGCGATCCACAATTCCTCTTGGATGCTCTAGACCATGGCCTTCTAACCGTCTGGAAGAAGCACAATCTTCAAAGGTAACAAGCGTCCGGATCCACAGGATAAATCTCTTCAGTGATGCTCAATCACTTTGGGTTTGTAGGTGTTTGGGTTTGGGTTTTGGGTTTTCCTCACTTGATGATTTTCGCTCAAAGTCCTCGGAGGATGGGATGCTCTCAATTGACAAGTGTTAGTTTCTCTCGGAGCAGCCAACCAGCTGAGTGGTTGTGAGAGGCGGCTATTTATAGCCCTAAGGAGCAGCCCGACATTATAAGACATAAATGCCCTTAAATGATATGGACCGTTAGGTGGATAAGATATTTTGGGACAGGGTGGCGCGTATACGACAGCAGTCGGAGGAATTTGAGGTTCAAATTCCTCGGGGCTATCATGTTCCTCCTTTGTGTAGGCAATCCGCTTGGCAAATTCCTAACTCCTCGAGACAGAACAAATTCCTCGTGACACGAAGAACTTCTTCTGCATCCTTTGAAGAAACTGACTTAAGCGTATGAGATTTCCAATGGCTTCCTTTCGAAGGATTGGTAGGTGTAGGATTTTGAGTTGAGCATCACATGGAAAATTTTCCTTAGTATTTCCTCGACCCCCTTTAATAATGCAGTGTTTCCTATGACTCAAGAAAGAGAAGACGAAACTACGAAAACAAAAAGTCTTCACGCTTCATGTTACTCAAATGAATACCAAGTCTTCAAGGTCACACCAATTTCTTCACTTTCAAAGTCTTCAGAAAGTCTTCAGAATACCAAAGTCTTCAGTTGAAGAACTTCATTTTTAGAGTCAACTTTCACTTTGTAAATATCAAACTCCTCATAGGCGATAGACTTGTGTACACTCATAAGCGCATTAGACCCTTAACCTATAAGTCTTAAATACATCAAAAATCACTAAGGGGCACTAGATGCACTTACAACGCCGAAACGGTCGCGATCTTCATGGCGGAACACAGCCCGGTCGGCACTCATCAAGCTGCCCTTGAAGAGATGATTTCCGGATCAGTAGCGGCAATGGCTGCCGGGGCAGGAGGCCCTGTGCGCTCGCCGGCTCAGGTCTTAACCAATTTGTTGGATAAGATGACAACGTTGTTAACAATGGTGGTTAATCCGGTAGATCAGGATCAGCATAACGCGGCGGTTGCAAAGTTGCGGGATGAGATAGCACAAGCCAAGGAAAAGAGCTATACGCGAAAACACTAGGATAAGCCGCGGGCGAATGGTTGCTTTGGATGCTCAGGTGCAACGGATTCAATTAGAGTCTTTCCGGCTCATGCTAGATCAGAATGATTCAAATGACGTCAAGAGGAGGAGGCATCAGACTCGCCTGCCTTCGGTTTACCAGGCAAGAAATCTCTTTAACACGCCCGGAGCAGGGACCAGTAACCAGCCAGTGGTAAACCGGGTTGAAAGCGCACAGAGCAGGGCGTCGGTTCAACCCGCGCCACGAGACCCGCCTCGTCGAACAATATCCCACCACGGCACATGCAGCGCCCACCGGGTCATTATTCAAACCCCTTGGATAACATGATCGCCGCCGCATCCACGATTGGCGGCTCTCTCGGTTGAAGCGAGTCTCCAATAGCGAGTTGAGGCTAGCGAAGGGCTGAAGCTTCTTGAACGGCATTGGTTCAGCGACATGCTTATTCTTACGATCATGAGAGGATTCATTCAACCCCTACGCCCAAGCGGAGTTATAGTAGGCACATTGAGGAACGGCCATGTCAAGCTGTGGGCGGAACCATAACCGCCCGTGGACATAACCCGGCGGTGGTGGGGTTAATGCCCGAGCGGCGTGGATCAAGGAAAAACACGTCGAGAGGCTGGTGGCGGCTCGATGTCTGACTCGTCGGCATTCCTCGGTTCGTCCAGAACAACCCGATGGAGGCAGGTGCGACCTTGAGGACTCTAGGTGTGCGTGTTTGGTGCCCGGCTTTGCGTAACGTCGTTTGCCCAAAATTTCAAGGGTCCACTGTAAGGTGCCCAACTACCTTGCCGATTTACCTCCTAAAACATGGGTTGAGAGTTATGAAATGGCGATGGAAGCTGTTGGATGTTGACGATGCTTTGCATCGCTAAGTACTTCACCATGATGTTGGAAGGGACAGCTTCGTACTTGGTTGAAGGGTTGTGACCAACTCCATTGGGTCATGGGCGAGTTAAAAGCCCGGTTTATCCAGAATTTTTAAAGATACGTGCAAGCAGCCCATGTCGATCATGGATTTGGCCTCGTGTGTCCAAGAAGAAGGTGAGTCGACAACCCATTGGAGTGCGCGGATTTCAATAATTCTGCACTTTTCGTCGGATCGCATCAATGCCGACTCAGTGATCTTAATGTTGGAGAACAATTGTCATTTCACGCCTGAAAGGCGAGTTCATTGGTGAGGAGGTAGCCCGACTCTTGGCGGTACTGGGTTTATTGTTGAGAATGTTTTCATCATGAATGGTTAGCTAACCCGGTCTTTGGTACTTAAGAAGAAGCGACACTTGGCGTATGTGTGTGGACTACAGATTTAAATAAGGCTTGTCTGGTGATCCTTTTGATCTCCCTCGTATTGATCAGTTATTGATGCTTTCTGACGGGTTGTGAGCGTTTGAGTTTTTTGGATGCTTATTCTGGTTATCATCAGATCAAGATGGCAGTGAAGGACCAGGAGAAGACAACTTTCATAACTCCCTTTGGAGCCTTCTGCTATGTGTCTATGCCTTTTGGACTTAAGAGTGCCCAGGCGACTTACCAGTGATGTGTGTAGAATTGTCTTCATAGTCAGATTGGGCACAATGTTCGTGCTTATGTGGATGATATTGTGGTGAAATCCAGAAAGAAGGAGACGTTGATAGATGATTTGAAGGAAACCTTTGATAATCTCCGGGTTTATAAGATGATGCTTAACTTGACCAAGTGTGTTATTTTGGTGTCTTGGCGAGAAAGCTCTTGGGCTTTCCGGTGTCTAACGAGGGCATCGAAGCTAATCCAGGAGAAGATCAAAGCCATTACTTCTCAGCTAAATGGCGTGTGTCAGCGATGTTCAACGGCCGGCGAATGTCGTATTAAGCGCTAAGCGGTTCATAAGCGGTTGGGAGAGAAGGCTATCCCTACATGTCGAGATGATGAAAAATACAGAATAATTTTGTTTGGAGTGATGCCGCTAATGCAGCGTTTGAGGACTTGAAGAAGTAGGCGGCTGAGCCACATTACGGCAGCTCACATTGATAAAGAGCCATTGTTGTTATGCGTGTACGCCAATGCTCGGGCTGTCAATGTGGCTATTGTGGTGGAGCGAAAGGAGGCGAGCAAGGAGTGTCCGGTTCAAAGGCGGTTTACTACATCGGCGAGGTGCTTATTGAGTCAAGCGAGAGGTATCCTGCTGGCGGCTTGGTATATGGGGTGTTCATGGCTGGTCGGAAGCTCAAGCAATATTTTTGGGTCATCCCATCCTTTGTGGTTAATTACGCACCTTTAGGGGATATTATTGAGCAGAGAAGCCACGGTCGGATAGCCAAGTGGGCCATTGAACTTGGACCTCCACGATTTGAAATATATGCCTCGCATACGGCCATCAAGTCTCAAGCATTGGTGGATTTCATCAATGGTTGGGCAGAACTGCGGATGCACGAAGAAAAGCCGGATAACACGTATTGGACTATTCACTTTGATGGGTCCGAGAACAATTGGAGGGCTCCGGAGGGTGGAGTTGTGCTAGCTTCCCTCAAGGTGATAAATTTTGTTATGTTCTTGATTTGATGTTCCTTGTACTATCAATGCAGGTGAGTATGAGGCCTTGCTCCACGGTCTTGGGATGGCTAAAGAGATGAACTTAAGCGGATGTAAGGTGCTTTGGCGACTCAGACTTGGTAGCTCAACAAGTTTCTGGTACTTGGGATTCTAAGGATCCACTCATGGCGACTTATCGTCGAGAGGTTGATGTTATTGCGGGTCACTTCAAGGGTTATCAGGTTGAGCATATTGATCGAAGGAAGAATGAGGCGGCTGATGCTTTAAGCCGGCTGGGTTCTTAGCGTAAGCAGTTCCACCAATACTCTCTTGGATATACATATAACCCCTCGGTCAAGTTGCCTCACGGAGGAGGATATTGCTATTCGACCCGAAGCACAATTGGTGGCGGCTATTCATGCTATTCCTGATTGGGCGGTCCCTTATTTGGCTTATATGACCCGAGGCAAGTTACACGAGGATGAAACCTTAGCCAGCGAGATAACCCGGCGTTCTAAGTCAATGACAATTGTCAATGGAAACTACATCAACTGCGATTATTCTGAGGCCTTTCATCTCGTGTTTCTCTAGAAGAGGGCCGTGAGATCCTGCGTGAGATTCATGAAAAGGAGGCTGTGGTCATCATGCGGTTCAAAGTCTCTAAATGGCTAAAGCTTTTTCGTCATGGATTTTATTGGGCGTGGCTCATCGCGTCTTTGAAGACCTGGTCGATGGGTGTGATGGATGTCGAGAAATTTTCACAGCGAGCCCATGTGCTTGGCTCAAGAATTTAGGATGATTCCAATTACTTGGCGTTTTCGGTTTGGGGGCTTGATATGGTTGGACCTTTCAAAGGTCCAAGGACAAAAGACACATCTCACGGTGGTGGTTGACAAATTTACAAAGTGGGTTGAGGTCGAGCGGTCGATGAAATGTGTGGCGGCGGCCAGCGGTTACATTCATTAAAAGGTGATTTTCTGTTTGGCTTTCCCCACGGTATCTAGCGATAATGGCACTAATCTGTCCAAGGGTGCTATGAAAGAATTTTGTCAATGTGAGCATATCCCGAAGCAGCGTGTCATCGATGGCTCACCCCAATCTAATGGTCAAAAGGCAGAGAGCCAATCAAGAGATCTGAGAGGCATCAAGCCCGGCTTTTGGTTCCCCCTACAGGAAGGGCGTCGGGTTGTTGGGTGGAGGAGTTACCTTCCGTGTTATGGAGCATTAATACCACCCCAACAGATCTACGGGTTACACCACGCCCTTCTTCATGGTTTACGGAAGCGGGCGGTTCTCCTAGTGACATCCGTCCACGACTCACCGCGTGTGGCGGCTTATGTTGAAGCTGACAATGCAAAGGCATGTCAGGAAGCACTTGACTTGTTATATGAGGAGCGTGACATCGCGGCGGCTCGTTCGGCGATCTACCAGCAAGATCTGCGCCGTTATCACAGCCGGCGAGTTAAAACCAGAACTTTCAAGAAGGTGATACGGTGCTCACGGCTTATCCGAGGATCAAGCCGATATGCACAAGTTATCCCCACCTTGGAAAGGACCTTTTGTGGTCGGTAAGAATCTCAACAATGGGTCCTACTACCTTATCTCGATGTTCGAGCACAAAGACTCACGTAAGTCGAAGGAGGAGACCCTGACGGTAGTGGAATATTGCTCATCTTGACCTTACTACACTGAGCCACTGGTTCTTATGATGTACATATTTTGACAATGTATATATTATGATCAATATAATAAAGCCGGCATCCCTGTTAAAGCAGGGCCTCTGTCGTTTTCTCTTTAAATAACGAGTTTTTTGGTCACTTGGGGGCTTCTGGTTTATAATGCGAAGTTAGGATTACCCTTTGATATGGCTTATAGGATATATATATATATATATATATATATATATATATCTCATAAACCTGGGGGATAATACCGAAACAGTCCTTTTTTTTCTGATCATAGAGGAGCCGTATGAAGCTAAGGTTTCATGTAAGGTTTTTCAATAGCGGTGGGGCTGTGATGTTATTATCGACTATGATTATCTAACAGTTCAAGTACATTTTGATATATATATATATATATATATATATATATATATATATATATATACATACATACATAAACACTAATACGATCACGGGATCAGAATAATATTGATCACAACCATTTGCACTTTGAGTAGCGCTGAACTTATTTCTGTACAAACCCGAACTTGGGCTATATTACATAACCGTGGCTTCCCCGTGAATTATTCTTGTTAGTCGTGTTCTATATGATGTTAGTGTAATCTAGAAATGTTTTTTAGCAACTAAATACCGGTTTTAAATAGGAATCTCGCTCGTTGGCGGATTTTGCTCTCAGGTCGTGATGAAATTGCGTTTTTGCAATTTCTTGCTGAGAGTTGCTTTCGACTGAACTTCTCCTAGTGCTAGGTTGAACTACCGCCAACATTGCCCAAACAGGGCTTGGATATACCATTGGAAAGCTATGGACACCAGTATCAAGACCCAAGTTAAATTTTTGGCAAAATGTAAAGCGGTTTAAGAAGCGAGTTTGAAAAACATTTTTCTTCACAAAAAAGCGTCAATACGTATTTTCAATCGCATTTCTAAGCCGTTTATCGGAATGTGGAAAATAATATGGTGTTGGAAAGCTGCTGCAAAACCGCTCCTTCCACATGTTGAAAGTTTTCTCTAATTCCCTACGGTTAAAGAGTAATTTGGACAATCGTAAAATTTACATAAGCCCAGCGAGTTCGTATTTTTTATATCATTTCCTAAGCAGCTAAACCAATTGAGGCAAATGATATGGCGTTGGAAAACTTATGATAATGTGCTACTTTTTCATGTAGAAAGTTTTTCTAAGTTTGAATGGTTTAAGAGTAATTTAGAAAGCGGTACAAGTTCCACGAGTTCGTATT
The DNA here is from genome assembly GCA_021605145.1 of Aegilops bicornis. NCBI lineage: Eukaryota > Viridiplantae > Streptophyta > Magnoliopsida > Poales > Poaceae > Aegilops > Aegilops bicornis. The sequence continues at coordinate 441,802,073 of CM038670.1, read as the reverse complement.
TTCGATCTATTTTTTAACGTATGTATGCAGATAAACCAAATGATATGGCGTTGGAAAGCTTGAGGAAATCACGAAACTTTTTGGTATATATTGTTTCTCCCATATCTTTCTTTGTTTTATGAAAATGGCTAAAAATGTATTTTTGTCATAATTTATACAAACTATATCGGAATGTGGAAAATAATATACCGTTGAAAAGCTAAGGAAAATGCGAAGCTTCCTCATGTTGATGGTTTTCTGTGATTCCCAGCCGTTTTCATGTAATTTAAAAAATGGCGAGATCGTTCGTTCTGCCTTTATCGCGAAACAGATCCTTCGAAAATGCACCACGTGAAGAACGTGAACTTCTCAGCATGTCTACTTGAACTTCACTCTGTTTTTCACGTGCTTTTTTTTGCTCGTAGATCTCCATCCACTGCTCGTAGCTCTCCATCCACTCACGAGGAAATGAACAAGCAATATCTGGATGGAAAGTTCTTTGTAAACACGCACCTTTCACGTGTTGATCGTTTTTCATACTCGTGACATTTTAAAGTTTTTCATCTCAAATTCATTCACTATAGTAGTCGAACTTCGTCTTTGTTTTCACGTTGAACTTACGTAGCGTATTTTTCGTTTGTAATTTTCTCATCCATTTTAAATCGATGTTACACAAATGATATTCTTTTTGTACAAACCTCGCTCATAATATTTTTTTAACTTTCTCCGATTGAGGACTTGAACTTACACAAATGATATTCCTGTCGTTTTGAAGTAAATTAGAGAAATAGCGATATCATGATTTACGCCTTCATTCTTGAATGGAAACACCTTGCATGAAGTAGTTGAACTTATCGGGCATATACATTTGAATTTAACTCTGTTTTTGGCGTGTTGTTTGTTGCCTTTGCGTGAAGTAGTTGGACTTGAGGGCATGGCTGTTTGAACTTCACTCTGTTTCACTTTATTGTATTTTTCTTATATGAAATACACACCGTGTAGTCGTGAACTTCGGTTGTTATCACTTGGAACTTCTCTACGCTTTGGTAATTATTTTAAAACACAAAAAACAACATCTTTTTATGTATTTTGGACATCTAAATACCGATGAACCTCTCTCACAAAATTTTTTAACTTTTCCTCATGAGCACTTGAACTTCTAGCAACCATTTTTTCGTTTATGAGTTGTTTCTAAAAGTGCAAAAATGGCGTTTATTTTTATTTTTTGAGCAATTAAGTCCTAGGTTTTGATAAACTCCGAACTTCTCTTGTTATTTCAATTTGAACATCACCTTTTTATATTTTGAGTAAAGAATTGTATTCGATTTTATCTGGGAAAAATTGAACTTGGAAATACAAGGTGAACCTCTCTCACAAGAAATTTTGAACTTCTCCGAACAGAGCACTTGAGCTTATTTCAACAAACCTTTTAAGCTTTTATTTTTCTATACTTTTATTCTCACGTGAAATGCATTCCTTGCAGTTCTTGAACTTCTCGTTGTTTTCACTATGAACTTCTTTCAACAGATAAGAATTTTTTGAATATATAAAAATGTGTTTTAAATGGTATACAAGAAAATTTTAAACCGTTCATCGAAATGTGGCACATAATATACCTGGTGGAAAGCTTATGAATAGTGGCAAGTTTTTCATGTAGACATTTGTTACAAATTCGTAGCCGTTTGAGAGTAGTTTTTTTAAATGGCAAAAACAACGTTGTTTTTGGCTTTTTTCAATATGTAAATGAGCGATGGGCGTCTAGCACATGAATTTTTGAACTATGCTAGGAGGAGCCGTGAAATTCTTGCAACAAACCTTTTAAGCTTTTTGTTTTCTATTCTTGTATTCTTATCTGAAAGCGCATTCCGTCTAGTAGTTGAACTTTCTGCTGTTTTCACCTTGAACTTACATCACGTATTTTTGTTCAACCTCTCTCACAAATTTTTGAACTTTCTCGGGTAGAGCACTTGAACTTCTAGCAACAAAAACTTCTTGCTCATTTTTCAACTTCCTCATTTTAGAATATCAACATCCTCATAAGTTATTGTAAACCTCTATTTTTAATGCAATGTAATATTGCACTTTTCATATTCTATTTAAATTATTTAGTTGTTTCTTTATTTAAATTTGAAATTCTTCATTTTATACTATAGTAAAGACAAAAAAAATGAGTATTTTATTCACACTGAACTTCAACATTTATTAAATTAGGACTTCTTGTTTTTTAGTAATGGGAATAAACCTAGTTTTTAGTAAAATCGAACCGCTCTCTTATTTTAATTTGAACTTTGAGAGTTTTTTATTTAGAAGCGGTGAAAATCCTTTATACTTTTACCTTTTCAAATTGAACTTCATACTTTACTTCTTCATGAAATGAGAAGAATCTGATTTTTTTTCGTATACATCGGACCCTCCGTTTCTTTAAAGTGAACGTCTTGGCTTTATTATTTGGTAACAAGGAATTTGTTTTGTATATAAACATAGACCCAATTCATTTTATAAATTTGAACTTCTAGGTTTTCATAGAAAGCGGAGAAAAACTTTTCTATAAAATATTTTGGAACTGCTATGTTATTTTAATTTGACCTTAGGTGTTATTTAAAACCATGAAAAAATGTTTTTCTATTACATATATTGAGCAGCTTTGTTATTTTAATTTGAACTTTGGTAATCATTTTTCAATAATGGGAAAATTCATGGGATTTTTAGTACAATGATAACATTTTCTTTGAACTCTCTATTTTATCAAATTTGAACTCCCCAAGTTAACCTTTGTTATAGTTGAAGCTTTGTTTTTTCTTCATGGTATATAACCATCGAACTTACATGTAATCTTAAATTGAACTTCTTACGTTTTTATTTTTTAGGAAGCGAAGAAATCCAAATTTTATTATAAATCTTGAACGCTACGGTATTTTAATCGAACTTCTAGGTTTTTTAGCAATGGGAAATTTTTCTTTTTAAAAACTTTTTAAAGCGCACTATATTTTTAGTTTCACCTTCCCAACTTTCTAATGAATGTTGGAATTCTCCGATATATAACATTGAACCTCTAGGTGTTTTTAGAAATGAGAAAATTGGACTACAAATTAAGTAACACAAGGAGTTGTAATAGCGCATTCCATTTCTACAAATTTGATCAATGAACACAATTTAGGCCTGCTAAAAATCAACACAGTGGACTACCACCAGACTAATTACTCACACTGATATTGTGATCGTAACACGAGAAAATTGTGGCCTTGCAAAATGCTTTTGGGAGCAGTTAACCTTTTATGAAGAAGAACGAGGGATATAAAGAGTCGACACACACACACGAAGCACCCACCACGGTGAGTGCACACACACATGCAAGACATAAGACCTATGCAGACATACGGCAACACATAACACTATTTTTTATTTTTGAACTTCTATTTAAGTCTACTTTGAACTTCTGAATATCCTTTTATAAGCTTGAGCCATCAGGTTCCAAGGACCCAAAATACAATTATCTAAACTCTGAAGAATAATATGACAACTCTTTAGGAACTTCTGCCAGTCATCCATGCGTATTTTTGCGGCCATAACGGATATGCATAACATTTCAAACAAATATAAATGATATGATGCTTTGTAGGTATTTAAAAGCACACTCTGTGTCTACTACTAGCAAAGTTCCCCAAAGATCATGTTTCCTAAGTAGAATAGCACAAAAGCCACCAATGTTGAAATGTATGACAAACCTGTCTAAGAATTATCAAAAGAAGTTGATTAGTCTCAAAGGAAGCGATTTGGTGTGTTACTTGTCCAGAAACAAACAATAATAGAGCAAAGTAAAGCGGATCAAGTTATTACTGCGAGTAAAGGAGCTACATTTGTGTGATTTGCTCTCTGGTTCGGAGGTAACACAATATGGTGAAAGAATTGCCGTACTTTTTGGTGAACCCAACGCTTTTGCTTTCTCGATTGGAGCAGCATCGCTACAAACAATGTGTTTTCCACTCTAAGTTAGCTTTATGTCAACATGTCGAAACTACCACGATTCACCTCATAGCACCAACACGAAACACTTGAAATTATAGCGAATCTGTAGCCAAATTGAGCACCGCACCGCGCCATTTGCGATCCATGGTGGAGTGGCTACAGGTTGAGGAGATACTGCGATGCAATTTGTCCAGCGAGATGCCTACATCCATGGCGACAACGTCAAACACCCGTCCATTTCTTACTGCGAAGGAGCCATAAAAATTAATGGCGATTAACGGCGGCAGCGAGAGATTTGATGAACTAGAGAGGCATTTAGACTATGCACCTTTTATTAGGCTGCTTTGGATATTCCTCGTGCCAATCACGGTGAAGAGCGGCGTCCCATCTCCTAAGAGGCCCAATTTTGCACCATCATCCATGTAAACCAAACTGCACATACGCCCAGGAAACAAGTGTAAGAGAAATATAGGTAAGGCCGCGCTTGGATTGGCGTTTTTCACGGGATTACACGTGTAAATTATACCTCTGTAATAAAAATCGGGCGATCCGCTTGGAACGTTGTTTTTACTCCGCATAAACTTCGCCCGGTTTTGCGTTACACCTGTATCTTGCTGGTTTTCCACGGTTTTCAAAACCACGCCTCGGTGATGCGTTTTCTCTGTTGGTTTTCCACATGGCTAGAGTGTTATTTGGCTGCGAGCTTAAACCGATGGTTGTGATGGGTTCTCGCTTCATGGCGGTATCCACACAACTAAGCCGGAAGTCGCATATCTTCACTGCGCCCTCGCCGCCCACGAGGATGTTTGAAGCTTGATGTCGGTGGGCGGCTGGTGCATCCTCCGATGCAACCCGGAGTTGCGGCATGATCGATCAGTCGACTTCGCCGGCGGCGACCGCGTAAACGTGGGCTGGGGCTCATCTTGAGCATGCTACGGGGCCGAGCGCGGTGCCGGATGCCATGCAATGATAAACAAGCCGGCGGAAGAGTGGTGGTCGCGGCATGCCGCCAAATAGCACATCTCACGGAGTAGGTCACCGTGGAGCATGTGCCCGACACCTCGTTTTGCCACTTTGCCGTCGTGGGGCAAGGAGATGAGCACTTGAGGCGTCGTCTTCTCACGGTAACGCGGTGGGGTCGAGCGGCGACATAGCATAGGAGACTCCCATAGCCGGCGGAAATCCGATGAACCAAACACGCTGTCACATGCGGGTGGGAATACATGCGGTTATATTTTCTTGAACTCCGATGTAATACGAGGTGTAATCATATACGGTTGTAAAAGATTACATGGATTCCAAGCGGGGCCTAAATCAATGAAGTAGAAGGTCGACATCACACGGGCGCATAGGTTAGAGGGAAGGTGGTTGATGCTGCAGCTTGGTAGGATTGAGGGATAGCGACCTACGCAGTGAGCACACACAAATCGAGCTGAATCGGTTGGCCATGCCCGAACTTCACGAAGCGATCCACGGTGATGCGGCCATAGATGGAAGAGGGAAGCGGCGTGCTAGTGCGGTCGTGAAGTGGTTACCGCAGCAGCGGTGGCGATCACGGGGACCGCAGGCCATGACCGCATGGCGACCTTCAATTGGCCGGCGGGCGAGGGAGGTACACGGCGAGTGGAGTCGCGGCGGCTGCGGTGGCCCGATCCGGGAAGAAGCGGCGGTGGGATCTGAGAAGGAAGGCGATGAGCGAGCACACGAATGGTCTTCACCTTTAGCGGCCAGCAAAGCGCCGGTGGATGGTGGAAGCGGCGCATGAAGTGCGGAGTTCTGGCGGGCGTGGGGATCGAGTGGGGAGGGAAGCTGGTCGCCTGCCGTGGAGGATTTGGCCCCGTGACGGGAAGAAGTCTGGCGGCCGGCGGAGTGGGTCGGCGCAGGCGTGGGATGGAAGGCGATTCTTGCGGCGGGGAAGAGATCGGCCTTGGCGGGATGGTGGTTAGGCTGTAGCGGGGAGGAAAGGTTCGCCGCGTTGGCGAAGGAAAGGCTGGGCACGGCGAGGAGGCTACTAACCCGCAGCGGGGAGGCGGCTAACCATGGCGGCCGGAGGTAGGTCGACCGGCGTGGGATGGAAGGCCGGCAGCGGTGGGTGGATTGGTCGATGTGGGGAAGGAGAAGTTCGTGGGTTAGATGACGGGCTGTTCGAGTGTATGGTGGGCGGTCGGTTCTGTGTTTACATCTATTACGATGTTGCCCCTATATAAAGCGCGTTATATATATATATATATATATATATATATATATATATATATATATATATATATATATATATACAACGGTCTATTCTGCTAATATTAGCAGAATAACTATTCTGATAACATTTCCGCCTTTGCCGCTCAAGCATAAGTGCACTTCATCTTCTTAACGCCGGGCACTTCAATGCTTTCACGGAGAACACTTCATTTTCTGAGTGTTCCGCTGCGTTTTACGTGTGGAATCGGGTGTTGCGGGATGATTCAGTTTGTGTCTGCATGTCATTTTAGCTTTATTCTTTCTAATTTACAGGAAAATCTACTAAAGTGCTTGCAAATCGAGGGATTTGGTGGACGAGCTTTCTCTATTCGTTCGTGTTAGCATCGAGATCACGATTTTTTTGTGGTCGGATGTTATTTTTTAGTAGGAATTCTTTGGTTGCTTCGTTTTAATCGGTCCATTCACTCTATAATTTGTTAATTTTTAGGAGTTTGTTTTCAACTTTTTGTTATTTTGATTGTTGCGGCGGGTGAGCTTCGTCCGCTCCTCTGTTCTTGTCGATTTTTTTTATTTTGCTCGTCCATGCGTGTTTGAATATTTTAATTACTGTTGCTATAGGTTTGAATTCATTGTATTGCGGGTATAATTGTCATTTTTTGAATCGCATTCTTGAAATGAAAGCTGATGATGTTAGATCCAGTTGCCGTGTCTTAGTGTAAATTTTTGAGGTATTTTTCTATAGTTTAGTGGCTCTACAATTTTTAGGCGAGTTATGGAATTGCGAGTGAAATTGACACCTCTGTTAGTCTATCACATGTTTGTAGTTTTACTGCTTTAATTTTATTTTTTGTAGTCATGGCATATGTTGTAGTGCCTTTGCATTTTCTATAGTAGTGTACTTCGTTGTAGTACATTCTGATGGTTATGGTACATTTATGAGATTTCTCCTTTTCTTAAACTGCATTCTGTGTTCTAGATGACTGCATAATATGCATTTACATACTGCATTAGCAGTGTTGTTAATTTTCAATCCTGCTATTAGAATGGATGGTCCATTATACGCTTTTGTTAGCTGAATAGTAATTATAAGATTTTTTTGAGCGCATACTATGAAATTGTTCTGAACATGATATATTAAGCTGCAAAGTTTCGACCATTTGCATTTCATTGTTAGTGTTCAGAGGGCTGCTTTATTATTATTAGTACCACACTATGTGCTTGAGAAGGCGCATTCACCAACAACAACTTTGTCTAAAAGGATTATAAAATGAGGCAGTTGAGGTTGCATACATTAAATAGGCATCGTTCAAATTGTCTGATGGACATAATTTTAAAAGCATACAACATAACCAAAGCATTAGAAATATTGGTTGCTTCATATTAGACAACCTAGAGTGCAAATATTGTAAACTTGATGGAGTCTTCTTCTTTGTGAAAAACACCATGGCCACTTCTCCAACCTCAAAGCCATTACGGGAGACAAAATCTTTCCAACCCGATAGTTATGTTGATGCAGTCTTGAGTCGATGTGGTAGTCGACTTGCATGTCTGCATACCCATTCTTGTGTTCTGTCTCCAAAGTAACCTTCCCTGAACTCGGAGCATGAAATTTTATTGTGGATGGCAGTTTCTGCATATTGGAATGGGTGGAAAAAGAATTTTATAAGTAAACAACAAATGTTTTTCTTTTATACTTATTATGATATGTTTATTTGACTTAAATAGTTACATATATATGACTGCTATTTTTTAAAGTAGTTGCAATGTATGAACAAACTTATATCATAATTGACCCTAGTTTCTTTGGGATATATATATTATCTTTGCAACATGGTTGCCTTTGTAATGTCGATAATAGTGTACTTCTCCGGCATGTTAAGATAAGCGCAAGCGCTTATCTCTTGACCCTTTTTTTGTTCGTGTGTTGGGATTACGATCTAACTAGTGTCGATACACGGTGTGGTGCTTTGAAGAAAGATAGGTGGAAGCATCTAGTCTTAATAGCTAACAAATCGAACAACAATACAAATTCGGTTTTGTATTTTGTTGACACTCTTGTACAAATTGATTGAACTATATATTGAGATGTGTATTTGCGAGGCTAGATTATGTCCAAAATTTTGAGGGAAAAACATACCCAACTTTCACGGAGATCTGCGGTTGTGAGGCGATGAAGAAATGGCGCCTGAAACCCCTGTTGGGTATCATCGAGCACCCGAGCATCTTTGCGCCACTCGGTGTTAGTGAGCTCTAGACCTTCTGGCGTACTGCATGTATCCGCTTCTGGCGCCATCCTTGCCAAGCACCGCGCCACAGGTCCATGGCGGGTTCGGTGGAATTCCAGAGAAGAGTTGTGGATGGGATGAACCCTAGATCTACGATTTGAAGAAAATGAGGAACGAGGCGAGGAGTCGTGTTAATCTGTAGCACGAATGGATAAGTTTTTATGCAACCAATTGAGCAATGGATGTAATAAATGGTGTGGTTGGTGTTAGGCGGTGGATTGGTTACGATTCGGTGTACGAATGCATTTGAGAAGCAGCAGGAATTGCTTACTTGAAAATAATGACTGCATTGTCATATCCTGACGAGCCCTGTGAGCAGCGTGGTTGGGCCTGTGTTTGTGTATGGTATGTAGGATTTTTTTTAATTTTCAGTGGCTTCTTATTTTTTCTTGGCCCTGTGTTCGGGTAGTGAAGACGCAATTGGGCCCAAGTCGGCCTGTGAGCACGGCTGATTTTGTTGCTACGACGAACTACATTGCGTAACGGAGTGCACTGCGTACTTCTACCGCCACGTACTGCATCTTGTTTTTGCCTATACTTACTCCAGTCCCTAGTACGGGAGGGGTAGGGGAAGGGGGGTGGGGGCCCACTTTTTGAACTTATTGTTTTTTCTTAGTCGGCCTTGTTGGGCTGTGTTGGAGTAGTTTAGAGGCGCACTTGGGCCCAAGTCGGCTGTGAAACCTGGTGGTTCCGGTTATTTGTGTATGTGCGCTCTAATGTTTAGTTCCACCTCGCCGTCGGATGGCGCGCTCGACCTGTTTATAAACACCGGCGAGGCATACCGGTCGAACTCCTCTAGTTACTTATTTGGGCGCTTCTACCACAGGCGCTCATGACTTTATTGTCTCGACACATGGGCCCATTTGTGGCGGCCCCATGCATTGTGACTTAGAGCGACTGCTTATACGTGGTATGAGACCTATTCTGAGGCCCAGGTGGGGCCGATAGCACACAATGTGGTCAATTTTTTGTATTTTACATCTTAGGTGTTTTTTCAATGTCGAGGCGTGCCTTTGCATTGATCGAGGGTTCTATCTTGCATGTGCACGCATTACATCTTGCATGTCTGATTCTCATATTTTTGTTTCCGTGCTTTTGGTATTATGTAATCTTTTTTCCAATGTATGGGAGTGCCTTTGCTTAGTAAATCATCGTGTAATGCATTGATTATGGTTACATCTTTGCCGTTCATATATTTCTGCACTGCATTTATTATTTACGTGTTTGCGTTTTTCTTTTTGTGTTTTTGCTCTTATGTATTCTTTTTTCAAATTTAGGTTCGTGCACTGCTTTGTTGGTTATGTTAAAACTTCATTAAACCACGATGCATCTTGCATTAAATTACACAATTTACCTTTGCGTAAATCCTTGCTTACTGCGCAACTTATTTTTCGTTTTGTGCACTGCTCGAATCTAATGATACATGAGCAGGCAACAAAAAAAAAATTATCACAGGTATTCTGTACGACAATTTCATCACCAGCAAACTAAGTTTAACAGAAAGCAAACTAACGTAATCAAAGTTCATCATTACAAGCGATTCTGCATGGCAAGCAAACTAGGTTCAGCACACAAGCAAACTAACCATACATAAGCAAACAACATAAAGCAAATTTGATGATAATTCTAAAAGAACGCTGGCATTGTTGGCTCTTGGCGGCACCATCTTCTTCTTCACCGATTAGGCTCTTCCCATCCCGGTATACGAGTGCGCTTCTTGGGGAGCTCCTCCTTCTCCGACTTTGCAGCGAAAGGCCATCACAGGTGAGGTGATGCGGTTCCATATCTCGTATGCTGCATAGGCGTCCTTTGCCGCGTACTCGATGTGCCTCATGGACAGAGGCAGGGTGGCCCAGCGCTTGTGCTCGTCGTCGGTGATCTTCTTCTTCATGTTGTTGTAGTAGTCGTCGATGAGCATGCCGGAGACGTCTCCAAGGGAGTCCAACGCCTTGGTTGGCTCGGGCACCCTCCACTCCTTCTGGATGTCGACGAAGTTGGCGACCTCCAGTTTGACGCGCTCCAGCCTGGTTTTGTCGCCGTCGATGGAGAAACCTGCGAAGGTGTACCTGGGGTCGGCGATGAAGTTGTCAAAGACGATGCACCTTTCAGAGGCGCTCATTTGGAAGAGCAGCATCGGGTGATTCTTGCCGATGGAGATTTGGCGGAGGCGGGTTTCTGCGTCGCTTCAGGCTCGTTGTCGTACTCGAGATCAATGCCGACGATCTTGTGGCGCTGGAGGCTGAGGTGGTGCTCATACTGCGTGAGGGAGATCGCCATCTGCTTCTTGTCGTTGGTGTGGATGACGTGCAACTTGGTGTTGCCGTGCGCCTCCACGGCCTTGTCGCCCTTGTACTCGTCGGTGAACGTCATCGCCGGTAGCAGGGCTTGGTGCTTTTGCGTTGATATGGGGCGATTTGGTGGCAGCGCAATGGATACTTGTGTTGTTGTGGATGAGAAGGCCTCTGGCAGGGGTCTGAATTTAAGGGGAGGGCGGGGGCTGGGATGGCCGCGTCGGAAGAACTGCATGATCATGCTGACGATGCGGTTGTGCAAATCGTGAGTTGGTGTTGCATCTGTGATCATGGCTTGTGGACATGGAACTGCTCCGATCGGGTGGTTGTATGCGTATGTGGTTTTTTTAAGGTGGTTTTATTTTATTTTTGATCAGTAAATTTTTTTGAACCGCCACTTTTCTGTGCGAACGGGCATTTTGTCATGTTTTATATATGTATACTGCGTGACAACATAAGCGCATTGCTTATACTTCCGCCTTTGCATCGGTACAAAGCAGAACTACACTTGTGTATACATGTGTGTACTTCATCGTTTTTTGCGTGTCCTTGCTATAGGCTTTGGTGTTTTTCGTTGTGTTCTATGTCGTGTATTTAATCATGTAGGTAATCCGGGCTGGATTGCCGTGCCGCTATGCGTCGCGTAGCATGTATGCATTTTTCTACCGCTACATATTTGCACCTTTGCATTGCTCGGCGAACTGCATTGCGTCTTAGGAATCTTTGCATACTTCTACCGCAATGATATCACGCATCTTGTTTTTGCACTGTACTTCTGCAGGTCCACAGTGCGGGAGGGGTAGGGAAGGGGGGTGGGCCCCCACTTTTTGAACTTATTGTTTTTCTTAGTCGGCCTTGTTGGGCACTGTGTTGAGTAGTTTAGAGGCGCACTTGGGCCCAAGTCGGCCTTTGAGCCTGTTGGTTCGGTTTCTTTGTGTGTGCGCTCTAATGTTTAGTCCCACCTCGCCGCCGGAAGGCGCGCTCAACCTGTTTATAAGCGCTGGCGAGGCATACCCGTCGAACTCCTCTGGTTACTTATTTGGGCGCTTATACATGGCGCTCGCAGCTTTATTGTCTCTGACCCGTGGGCCCATTTGTGGCCGGCCCCATGCATTGTGACTCAGAACGACTCGCCTTCTGTGGGCGCAGACCTACTATGAGGCCCATTTGGGGCGGTAGCACCTTGGTGGTTAATTTTTTCTTTGTATTTTTTCAATGTATGGCGTGCACTTCTTTTTGGTAAATCATCATGCCTTTGCATTGCTCGAGTTATGTCTTTGCATGTGAGCGCATTCCATCTTGCATGTCTGATTCTCATTTTTGTTTCCGTGTTTTTCTTTTTTGTAATATTTTTTCCAATGTATGGGACTGCGATTGTAGCAAATTACAATTGTCTTTGCATTGATTATGGTTCTATCTTTGCTGCGTTCGTGTACTTCATACTTGCATTTATTATTTCCATGTTCGCATTTTCTTCATCGTTGTGTTCTATGCCTTGTATATATTCATCGTTATGCGAATGGATTGCTATAAGCGTCTTGCATCAGCGTAACGAAATGCTTTGCATTTTTCTAGTCTTTGCGTCTTGCATTTGTTTTTACACAATGCTTCTTGCCTTTGTCACGGGAGGTTTAGGGGAGAGGGGGTGGGCCCCCCACTTCTTTTCATGTGGCACTTATTTGAAGGTAGACTTTTTTTTCGGATGCGTTTTCTTAACATGCGTGTTGTTTTTTATTTTATTTTTTTTACGAACTGTATGTATTTTATTTTTGTTTTACCGTTTGAACTTCATGATTCTTCACAGAGAACTGCATCATGTGCGTTTTGTTTTTTTTTTGTTTTTTTAGTAATATGTGCGTTTTGATGTAGTCTGCTTATTTTATCCGGGCCGTTTTTGGGCCGGCCCGTTTTTTGTGACCCTTTTTGCGACACGCGGGCCTCCTACGTATCCCTTCCAGGCTATTCCACCTCATTTGTCGGGGAGAGAGAGACCGAGAACAATCCCCTCTCCTCTCTTGCAGTTTCTCCCGAGGCATCTATCCCTCGAGCAAAACCACCGTCGCGCGCAGCAACCGCCGTCTCCCGGGGAACCGCCGCCCTCAAGAGGTCCTTATTCCTGCATTCCGCGTCGCTGTCCGCTCCATGAGCCCTTGCCGCTGCGCTCCCGTAGCCCTTTCTTGTCTGTTCCCGTCGCCGCCCCCCTCCCCCCATCCCGCCGCCATCGCCGCACCCTTTTTTGTGGTACGTTCCGCTGGGCCTCGGTCTTGATCGTCCCCTCGTCTTGTTTTGTGATTCTCGTAGTTGCTGTCGCTCTTTTTGCTAGTGTAATTTTTCCGTAGGCAGTCGATTTTATCTCATTTTGAAGTTGATAGTCGTGTGTAGCAATGTGGATCTAGGGTTTCGTGAGATTTTTGCCGATTTTGTTGCTTATATACATCACGCCGTCCTTGTCTTCTTGAGGGAAACGCCATGTCTTCGCCGGCGAGTGGGAGAAGGAGTTCAGGGTATGTGGAGTGCTTATTTTAGGCTTTGTTTATTTTGTTTGATGTTTATCTAGTTTCCTAATTCATCCTGCATATTGGTTTATGCTCTGTTAGTTGTCAGCGTTCGTTTGCATTATTTTGTCATGTGATGTTTTGTAATTTCTGTTTTCTGTTTTTTTAATCCAGTAGGTGATTGCAGTGCTCATAATGATACACCAATTGACTCTCCTTGTCCTGGTGGTAAGGATCATGGTGTCGAGGAAGGACATCAAGTGAATTTGCCGATTGAATCTTCTCCCATAAGTGTGGCCCCTCCTTCTAGTATGTGTTTGATTTGTTTATTTTTGTGTATGCTGGTTGCTTGATGTTTGTACAAATTGGTGTTGCCTTGTTTTATCTAGTACGACATTTTGTTGCGAACAACCGTGTAGTTAGTGTATGCATCACTGCATTTATTTGTATATGTGAACTCCACTATATGTATGTGTGAACTGCATTGTTGTTTTATTCAAGTTTTTTGTACAATGCATTATTTTTTACTTTGAGTTTATGGTTGGAGAACTGCATTTATATGTCTAACTGTACTGCATTTGTTCTTTTTGTGCACTTTTTAACGAGCATAGTCAAACTTCATTTTGATGCGATTATACATTTTTCCATCTTTGGCGCTTTGGGTTTGAGGAGGTTACTCAATTGATTGACCATTATTTTGCGAGAGGGTAATGTTGGTGTGAGCTTTGATAAGAGGCGTCCGTCTTATCTGAAACACAATCGCGATGCATTGATGGTCTGCAGAGGAAGTTACACAGGATTGGATGGTCTCGGAACAACTTCGTCAATATGAGTTGAAGCAAAGCAAGAAGAATTTGAGGTCTGAAATTGAGTCAAAAGAGTTTGCAGAGAAGGAGAAGTAGAGGAGATCTGCAGATGGTGCCAAGGGTGGCAAATTTGGCAAGGTGAAGCAGCCTTCTTTGCAAAAGAAGAGGTTGAATCTTATTCTTTGAGGAAGGTGGTACACCTCGGCGGAGTCCACGTGTTGCTGGAATGAAGAAGAATTTTGGCAAGAGAACTGCTGAAGATGGTGGAAATGATGATCCTCAGCGCAAGCGACTACATGTCACCGAAGGTCCCAACTCTGACGACAGCGACTTTGTGCTTGTTGATTATGTAAAGGGTGTTCATCCTTGTAGACGCAAAGACTATGGTTCATGTAAGAGTCTACCCAAGCGTGCCCATGATGATGTCGACGAAGATGTTGGTGGTGACTCTGGCGAGGAGGTGGATGCTGCTCCAAAGGTTTGTTGAAGTGCACTGCATTTGTTTCCTTCATTGTTATTCTTTACGTATTTTCTATGTCTCTTTTTATGGCTAGTCTTCTAATGTGGACGCATTTCCCTTTACATAGAGGAAGAAGTCTAGTAAAAGCAATGCAATGGCCCGAAGATGATCTTTGAGGAGATGATTCTCGATTTAACAAGACCGTCTTGATTTGTCGCTTCCCACTGTTTGCAAGGCTGCTTCTTTGTTGAAAGAGGCGCATTGTAGCCATGTTAGGGATCTTTGGATTTGGTGTTGTCTTTGATTTGTGATGAAAGAAAAAATGTGTCGCACATTCTTATGTGCTATCTCGATGGGAGTGATTGACCACCGCCACCATGGTAATGGACTTTGGGAATGGCGGGGTTCTTGAATCAATCGTGATGCAATTCATCACATTTTGATTTACCTATGGGACGTCTGCTTTGCACCGTGCACCTTCCAATGATCATGATGAATCATTATGCGCCCTCAAGGATGAGCTTGGCTTTGACCGTTCAAAAAGTATAGGTGTCAAGGACTTGCTTGAGAAGTTGAAGGTGTTGGTGGAGGAAGATGATTATGTATTTATTGACCTTCTTTGTGAAGGTGTTCTTCCTTATACTTTACGAGAATTTCTTTGTGCCCGGGGCTGCGGATTCGTTTGAGTAGATTCTTTGTGATGGTAGAGAACATGGATTATGCGGCTATGGCTCGGATGGACTTTTGCCGACTTGTTGTTGATGAGTTGCGGTAATTTGTGGTTAGGTGGCAAATGTAAGGCAGCAAGCGAATTGTGCGAGAGGGTTGTGCCATTGTCCCCCGATTATGTATCTTGGTAGCTTGAAGCTTCGTAAATTTTCAGTCATGCACACGTTGACGCCATGCGCGTCATACCTGACGACCAAGGACCTGATGAAGTTGTACAATGAGGATGTGCTTGTGAAGGGAAAGATTTACTTGGAAAGTTACAAGTTTGGGAAGCCGCCGGTTAGTGCATCTGATTTTTTAATATCAGATTTAAAAAAAAATGTGCAGCCATTATAAATGTGAACTTTTCTAGTACTTACATGTGTACTTCTCTTTGCCTGTTGTCTTTTTTGCAGTGGAAGGCGTCAGGTAATATCGTGTACAACCGTCCTGTTGCAGTTGTACACGGCAGCTCTGATGCGGGGCCTAGCACTTATGCTAGGTTTTATGACCCTATCTGTAGCCAGCTTCCTGCCTGTGATGATGAGGTGCCGCATACTCGTGGTTTCATGCCTCGGTAGATGTTTGATAATACAAGCTCTTATAAACAGACATTTGTTGGCGGCAAAAAACACGAGGAGATTGATGAGCTTCTTAGAAGGTTTTGAAGCTGGTGAAGATTTGCCAACCTCTGGTGACAAGGTTGAGGGCGATTCTTTGGTTTTTTCCCTGTTGGCCATGGCCCACGAGATGAAGATATTGTTGCTGCTCACAATTTCGATTGTGGTGTGATTGAAAGCCTGAAGATTGCAGTGACGAATGTTCGGTCTTCGTATGCTCAATTGAGACATTCATAGGAAGAAAAATGCAGTCGGTATGAGAAGGATGTTGGGCATATTTTGGATGAAATGACCCGTTAGGACGCTGGCGTTGGCGCTGACAATGTATGTTCTAGGTTTTTTGCGGCTTTGAACCTCTTTTTTTGTGTATTTTGTTGACTGCTCCTCACTATTTTTGTTTTTTTTTGTTATAGGCTGGAGTGGAATCTTCTAGTGTCGATGGAACTAGAGACGATGGAGTTGGTCAGGTACAAATACTCCTGCCATGTCTGTTCTGCCATGCGTCCCTTTTTCTTTGAACTTGCATTTGTTTGCTTCCCTTTTTTGTGTACTTCCTTTGTTGTGAAGTGTGTCTTTGCTGTGCATAGTTGAAGTTTTTCTTTTTTGGTCGGTACCATCTTATTTCTCATTTTTGGTTTGTTCTATGCCCATAGACTAGTGTTCTTTGCTTGTGATGTGCACAAAGAGACCTCGATGGCTATGGGAAGGATGAGTCTTAGGCGATGCATCGTGCCCTCTGGATGTTGTAGGCGATAAGGTATAGTATTACTTGTTACATTAGTGGGTTGTAATCTAATTTTTGTTGTTTGTTATAAACTTGATGTCTGTTATTATGTTCACCCATATGCATTTTCATTTACATATATTAGCTGCAATAGTTTTACATGTGTGAGCTTCATTGTTTGATAGAAGTGAAGCTGCAGTTCTTTTCGCATCTTGTGATCCATACTATTTTACATACGTGAGCTTCAGTATTTAACATAACTGAACTGCAGCGTTTGACAAAATGAACTGCAGTTCTTTTTTTACGTATATGTGGGTTGCAGTTGTAGTTGTATTTGACACACGTGTGTTGCAGTTGTTTTGCATATGTGGACTGTAGTTGTTTTGTGTATGTTGTCAGCAGTCTTTGACATAAGTGTGATGTGTGTTGTTGTGTTAATTATCCCCACGCTCATTTTTGTATTCTTGTGTGTTTTAAACTCTCCACAGGTTGGAGAAAAGCGTGGAAGTTCACGTTGATCTGAATCGAGGCGATTCTTTGTTGATGGCCGTGGCGATGTTGATTCTTACGCATCGGTTGCCGTTATTTGTCGCGAGATCATACGTAGCTCAAGGATCCCATGATGCCGTTCCACCGATCGGCATGAAGATTACGATGTTGGCATTGAAAAGCCATGGAGAATGTTGCCCTAACGCTAGTGTTGTTGCTTCCCTGTTTGTCTGGTGTCCAACGATGTTAGGATGTATCGAGAGTGGAGCCTCATGTAGGTGAAGTATCTAAGGGCGTTCTTTGTTGACGGTATTGTAAATCTAGAGAATCTTTGATGTTCGCGCGGAAAGGCGATCCGAGTGAGGTTGTGGTGGATTAATGCATAACCTATGCAAGAAAATATTTTGCTCGACTCACGAAGAACAACGACTGAAGACTACGACCTTTGAAGGCAAGAGTTTTTTAACGGTCTGATTTGAAGTTTTTCTCATTCATGTTGTTTAATTACTATGGTATCTGTATTAGATGTTTAATGATAAGTGAAACTTGATCTTTTGTCTATGATTTTCAAAATAGCTCATGAGAATTTCCTTATCTTAATATTTAAACTTCATTATTTGGATAAGTGAACTTCATCTTTTTTATTACGGATAGCGAACTTCCTATTGTGACACCGTCGAGCATTGATCGACTCTTACGAAAAGATACAATGAGTTGTACTGGCTAACTTTACGAGGGCTCGGAAGGACAAGAAGAAGAAGTATGGTTTTTTAGAAACTGTTTTTGTTCATATGTATTATCTAATTTTTGTATTTACCCCTTTTTTTGTTGTTATTTTTTAGTATCTTATGTTTCAGTTTTTCATGAAAAATTCAGGACATGATTGCTTTTAAACCTGAGATGGGTGATATTAGCATTGGCGAAGTTTGTCAATCCTTTTGGGATAAAGGGATGCTCACTACAAGGCTTGTAGATCTTGGGGTTTCTTTGTTGGTAGATAAGTTTAAGGGATCTCCGACAATGGTTGTCCCGTACCATATTTGTGTAAGAATGCATAAATTTTTGTTTTATTTTTTGATTTTCTTTTTACGATTTAGATGCGACGACACTGTTTGCTTGAGCACTATTTGATTTTTGGTTTTGTTTTCACAGACAAATATTTGGAATGGTGATGCTTGTGGCGAGGAGTGTTAAAATGATGTTCTCCTCAAAAGCCGAGGAGCGTGTTGATAAAAAGGATATGGTGAGAGAGCGTTTTATGTGTTGAAAACTATATTTTATGCATTTTTTATAGTGTTCTGTTTTTCTTCTTATAATATTTTTGTTTATTTTTTCGTACTTCCAATGAGTCCTTTTGCAACTTTTGATCCATGAATCTGAGGGATGGTGTTGGTCATTATTGTGTAGTTGCGTTAAATGTGAAAGAAAGGCTGTTTGAATTTCTTGGCGGCTCAACAAACACAGCGACCCTGATGTGGTCAGGGTTTTTAGGAGGATCGTTAAAAATATCAAGCGTGCATGGAAAGAAGGAAGCTCAAGTTCTGATGAGCCGCTAAATCCTCCTACACTTGATGGATTTGTGTTGAAACATGTCATTGTCCCAATGCAGCCAAATGGAGTGCGTTACATACAACCCTTCTCTAGCATCTTGCTCAAGTTTTTTCACTTCATTTTTGTGAAATGATGTTTTTATTCTTTTTATTGCGAGGCATGATTGTGGATTCTATATGTTTCAATTCTTGCAGACACAGGATGGTGTTCGAGTTGCTAAGTTTGGGGTGGAGCACATTGGCTACATCAGAAAGGCCATGCTCTATAGCTGGCTAACATCGAGGAAGTGTTGCCTTGATTTAACATCACTTCTAATTTTTGCAGATAAAGGTCGTTTTATTGAACTTCTTTATCCTCATTTTTTTGTCTACTGCTTGGTTTCGCTTTTTTATTGTCAAGTGAGCTGCATTGTTCTTTATATGTGGGCTACATTGTTGTAGAGAAGTGTGGGCTGCATTGATGTAGACTAGTGTGTTGCAATGCTGTAGACAAGTGGGCTGCATTGCTGTATACAAGTAGACTGCATTGATGTAGACTAGTGTGCTGCAATGCTGTAGACAAGTGGGCTGCATTGTTGTATACAAGTAGACTGCATTGATGTAGACTAGTGTGCTGCAATACTGTAGACAATTAGACTGCATTGATGTAGAGAAGTGTGCTGCAATGCTGTAGACAAGCGGGCTGCATTGCTGTATAAAATTAGACTGCATTGATGTAGAGAAGTGGGCTGCATTGCTATATACAATTAGACTGCATTGATGTAGAGAAGTGTGCAGCATTGCTGTATACAAGTGGGCTGCATTGCTGTATACAAGTAGACTGCATTCTATTTTTCTGTATACATGTTTTTTGGTTTTTGTGTTTTGTGCTGAGTGCTTCCATGTTTTTTTTTTTTACGCACGTTTTAGGTTTTGATGGGGGGCTTCATGAAGGCTATGCGTCCTTTGTTTGAGTCGAGGGGTTACGAGGTGGTTATGGAGGATTGTGTCATTGAAATCTCTTGAGATAATTACGGTTCTTTGGTGGAGATGGTTTGAACACAAATGTGGCATCTGGACTGATGGTGGAAGTGTCTATCGACCCTAGCTCTCCACATGATGTATATGATGTTGTTGATGATGATTTTGTTACGCCCGTGTGCCGCGTGTCACTAGGACTAGGAGTGCAGCAATTAGTCGTCCTCCTTTGGATGATGTTGAAGTATTTTCGAACAAGAGGGCAGGTGAGAGGGCTTTTAAGTTGAGATGCTCTATAGAGAAGTTGAAGCCTCTGAGGTTCAAATATATTGATGAGGCGATTAAAATAAAGGATCTTGTTCTCGGCAAAGATTTTGTAACCAAATACTGCGAGTAAGTTTTATGTGATGTGTGTGCCCTTCATCCTTTTTGTGTGTTTTGATTTTAATTCTAATTTTATTGATCCCATCTGTGTATGTTTACTACAGGAACGCGTTCTTTATGGTGCATGGTCCTTTTGGTGATGTCGATACTTACAATGTCGACTATATCTATGATACATTTGGCAAAGGAGCTTTAATGGATTCGTATCTCATGGATTTTGTCATCAAGTACTGGAAGCAAGACCGTGAATTAGGTTTAGCTTATCAATCTGGTGAACGTGTGCTACTTTCACCTTTATTTATCACGGATGGCGTTTCTTGTCATTCTTTCCTATGTGCCTTTGGCTTTTCATGTCCATGCCTGCTTGCATTGTTTATTCTTTTTTTTCATGTCCTTTTGTTTTGTTCTTTTTTCTGTGCAGTACGTTCTTCAAATGAAAACCTTTGTGGCGAGAGATAATGACGGAAATCCTGTGTTGCCAGTTGTGCATAGCTCGTTTGTCTTAGAAGATGCAGTTAACTAGTTCAAGTTTTTTGTGAGTGACGATGCAAACCTGTTGGATGCAAAACTGGTAAGTTCATTGTTTTTTGTCATTTATTTTTCCTGGTTTGTTGCATTTATTTTTATAGTTATTTTTGGAGCAGTGGTCACGGTGCTACGATGTCGAAAGAACTTTTCATTTCATTTTGTTTTTTGATGCGAGCAGATTATGATGCCGCGATCCAAGGATGATCATTATTCCTTATACACGATGAACCAAAGATCGCAGACGGCTTGATATCCATGACGGTAGGAAGTACAGCCATCCCGATGTCACGACAAGGTGGCGTAGGATCGACTACCACGCAGATTACCCAGCGGCGTGGTATGTTACTTTTATTGCCAGCGTAAAGCTTTTTGTGTTTCTCCTCTTGCATTTTTTCATAAAGCGCACATGCAAATTTTAGCACACATAGAACCATAATTTTTTATGTAGTGCCTTTGCAACATATCTTGTGACAGGCGCATTTTCTCACACCCCCCATAATATGTGTGAAAAAAGGGTAATGGGAAATGACCTCGCGTGCACTTAAAAGAGGGATTGTCTAGACGTTTGAGAACAACTTTTATATTTTTTAGGTTCGTCTGAATAGCAACTTTGATCCGTGATGTGTGTTATTTTTACCTTGTGCTTCCTTTTTTTGCCAGATGAGGAGGATGACTCAGCTTCTGAAGGCGATTTATGGTGAAAAAATGTATAAATCGAAGAACAACCCTGACTGGGTTAAATTGGCAGAGAAGCCCTCTTACCCGGTCGTGCGGTAGCGAGGAAACAAGCAGTCACGGAATCTATGTTACGAGGATGGCCGCGGTTGTATAATGACCAACGTCTAGTTGAGAAAATTTTGAAATCCGGCGTAACACCTTCTATGTTTTCTTCTTTTCTTGTTACTTTTTTATTATTTTAATTTTCACTTTTTGTTCTTTATGACAACCTTTTTTAATCAACGGGTACGCATTTTTTCTTTTTCTTTTTTCACTGTGTTGAAGATTGGAAAGGCGGAGTACATGTTCCATTCTTTGTTCAATCATTCGAACATGTTGTTTTATGAAGACATGCCGCTTGAGCTCGTTATCGATTGCGGACCTTGGGCTCACTTCCTGTCATAATCGCAGACGCGATCGTAGATGTAGTAATATGATCATTTGAGCCTTTGTTTTCTCTTTGAGGGCAAAGGCACATGTCGTGGACAAGAACTAGGGTTTGATGTTGTGTATGTGTGTGCTGACTAAGGTAGATAATGTATGAAAAAGACTTTTTTCTGTCGTTCTGTTTTTTCTTGTTTTTTGCACCAGTATATGTGGACAAATTTGTATGTGTATGTGTATTTTATATAAATAACTCATACTGTATATATAAGTGTATATTTTTATTTTTTGTTGACTACCATGTTCTATGTGAACTGGCATTTGTCACGCTTATATGTATGGTATGTGTTAGATAAACTGCATCGCATTTGATGCGAACTTCTTTGTCCAACAAAAAGCCTTGCATTTTTTGTCTACAAGTTCAATATTTGCACCTGTGTGCATGCCGAAACTGCATTGCTTTATGATACCACACTGCTTTTTTGCCCAACAAAACGCACTGCTTGTGCCTAAAGTTGCGTTTTGCAGTTGGGTTTTCACTATTTGTACGGTAAGGTAGATGGGGGGGTTGCCCCCCCCCCAATTTTTTTAGTTGTCTATATATTTGTATTGCTCCTCTCACGCGAGATCGTGCGTTAAGCCTTGAGTGCGAGGGTGGGGAGGGGTCCTGGCCCCCTCCCATCCCCCTCTGAGGCCGAGCACTGGAACAGCCGAGCAGCGGTGACGCAGCTTGCCAGCGGGCCGCATGCGTGGCGAATCCGTCACACCCGTCACCCCTGTCTATCGTAGGGGTGTGGCTCTGGGGTTGCGTGTGTTCCCTTTGATGGAAAAACAGAATGTCCGCCTTCACTGTCAACCAAGCGCCTTTGCATGCGTTAGCGAGGCCGGCGAGGGGTGGGAGGGGGTCACCCTCCCCATCCCCCTGCGAGGCCGAGGCTGAACGAAGCCGGTAGCGGCGACGCTGCTTGCCGCGCCGCAAGATCGTGGCGAGCCTGGCCACACCCCTCGCCCCTGTCTATCTTAGGGGTGTGGCTCTGGGTTGCGTGCATCCCATTTGATGGAACAATAGAATGTCCGCACTGCGCCTGTCAACCAAGCGCACTTCATGCGTTAAGCGGCGAGGCGAGGGTGGGGAGGGGGTCGTGACCCCTCCCCATCCCCCTATGAGGCCGAGCACAGAACGAGCCGGAAGCGGTGCGATGCGGCTTGCCGCGACGCCGCATGCGTAGGCGAGTCCGTCACACCCCGTCGCCCCTCTCTATCTTAGGGGTGTGGCTCTAGGGTTGCGTGCGTCCCATTTGATGGAAAAACAGAATGTCCGCACTCCGCCTGTCAACCAAGCGCACTACGTCCGTTAGCGCGAGGCCGAGTAGGGGGTGGGGAGGGTCGTGACCCTCTCCCCATCCCGTTCGAGGCCGAGCCTAGAACGAGCCGGAATGAGTAGCGGCGCGACGCGGCTTGCATGGCGCGCCGCATCATGCGAGTCCGTCTACACCCGTCGCCCCTGTTTATCTTAGGGGTGTGGCTCGGGTTGCGTCGTCCCATTTGATGGAAAAAGCAGAATGTCCGCCTTGTGCTGTCAACCAAGCGCACTACGTGCGTTAAGCGGTGGCTGAGGGGTGGGGAGGGGTCGTGACCCCCTCCCCATCCTCTGCGAGGCCCTGAACGAGCCGGGCCGGTAGCGGCGGCGGCTTGCCAGCGGGCGCATAGTGGCGAATCATCTACCAATGCCCCTGTCTATCTTAGGGGTGTGGCTCTGGGGTTGCGTGCGTCCCATTTGATGGAAAAACAGAATGTCTGGGGCTTGGTTGCAGCTGGGTGATCATTTTTTTCCTTATTTGAAGCATTTTTTTCTTTTTTTGGATGATATATATTTTTCGTGGTAGTACAGATGATGTGATTTGTACTGCTTGCACCAACATTGAGTACTGCACTTCGTGTAGCAAGTCTGTGTGTTGGGCACCGCACGAAAGTTGCTGCGGCCCTTGTCGTTCTACATTTATGCATGTACCGCACTTCATGTATACACTTCGTGAGCTGCCTTATATCTTTTTTCTGTGAACTGTATTCACATTTGTTTAGAATGGTATGCGGAATATATATTTTTAGAAACATTAATATTAATATTTCTTTTTCTATAATTACTATTTGTGGACTGCATGTGGAGACATGTGTACTCCTTTTTTTTACCATTGTGAACTGCATTAATCTTTTCTTTTTTATGTATGAGTTTGTAGTCAAATTACCTAATTTTTTTGTTTAATGTTGTTTTTGAATATGTTTTGTATGTTTTGGTATCACACATTAAAATTTTCAAAGTTGTGTAGATACTTGTTCTAATACAAACTAATTTCCGCGAAAGGAATTGATCACAAGCAAACTGACATTGTTTTTACAAAAGAAATGTTTGATATGAAGCAACGGACATCATCAAAAGCTTGCATACATGAAACAAAGGACAACACAACGACTAAAGTAAAGTGAAACTAAACATAGCCCTGATTTTTTTCTAGTTGCTGTATTGGATTACAACCTTCTTCTTCTTCTTCTTTGCTTCTTTGTCTCTTTTTGCCCTGTCTAGTCCCATTATGACATCGTAGATGATTCTCCATGACTCATATGTTACGAATGCATCTATTGTTGCATAATTGATAAGCTTTTCTGGCAGCGGGCAAAATCCCCACAGAGTATGGTCCTCCTTGCGGTTAATTGTTTTCTTCATGTCATGGTAGTGAATGTCTATCATCCTGCCGGCAACATCAGCCAAAGAGTCAAACTTCTTTTTATTGTATGGGTCTCTCCATTCCACCTGAATATCAATGTAGTTGTCGGAGTTGATCTCCAAACCAGATACCTTCAGCTTGCTTTTGTCTCCTTCAATAGCGAATCCGACGAAGGTGTACTCATCATTCATGAGGAATTTGTCTAGTTCCATTGGCCTGCAATATATTTGTATAGAGTGAATATAGTTTATTTCTTTAGGACTACCAATGTTTTTTTTGTTTTTTCTGAAACTGAACTGCGATATGAATATCTGAATCTGCTGCATTGAGCAGTTGCTAATACTTTATTCAACATAACTAGTAAATCTGATAATAGATTGCATAAACAATGCATGTTTTGTGTATGCTTGTATTCTTGAACCTAATTTCATACATGTTTTTTATGGTAATGTTGCAGTTTTCTATTGTTCAGCCAAATAATTTGTATTTGGTAAAACAGAATTAAACTGTGTGTATTGCTAGATCATATAATTCAAGAATTGAACACATGAGTGACATACATGGAGCCAGATTAAAACTGTCAATGAATTCATATGCCATGCTTTTCAAAAATGAGAACCAAACTTTAAATATTTGGCAATTGTAGTGAAGAAAATTTAAAATCAATATTGACAAGCAATAGTACAGATTGATAGTTATTCTTACCTGTCTTTAGCTGCAGAGATGTGGTAGACTAGGCATTCTTTTTTCACGCGCCATTTGGAGCAACTGCTTTTCTTGTGGCTTCTCGTAGTGCGTGTACTCGACATCAATGCCGACTAGTTTGACGGGCATTCCACCGAGCTTCCTCCTGAACATGGACAACATCTTGTCCACGTCTTTGCCCTTGCTTGTGCAAATGACGTGGAGCTTGTGATTGCCGTGGAGGTGGACGTCGTGGAGCTCCACAGTGTACTTGCGGTATTTGCTTATGCTGAGAGGTGCATCCGCCATGATTCTCCTCTGCTCTCTGGTGTTTGTTCTAGAGAGAGAGGTTAGTGAAAGGAAGAGCAGAGAAGAAGATGCAATGGGTTTTTTGGGGGGACGAAGCAGTTGTGTTTTCTCCTCTGCTCTCCTTGACAGGACGTGGGAGAGGTGGAGCGGGGCGTTAGCGTGGTGGGGCTCTGTTTTAAGTTACGTGGCAACTGTAGATAGGCTCTTCTATGAGGAGGCTTTGTTAGTGCGTTGGAAATCCGGAACGCCGTCGCCTCTTTTTTCGTGATTAGTTCAATGTATTGACGCAACTGTCAGATATGTGATGATTATGTTTTCGGTGAATTGTCCAAGTCAGTGCACTTCTTTGCTATCAGAACCGAACTGCTGAGGTCCACATAGTGTACTGCATTATATCGGATTAGGATTCACACAGATGTACTTTCTTTCTTCTCTTGATGGATTTCTTTCTTTTCTTCTCTTGATTTTTGTGGTAATACAACTTTTGTGTGGATGGAGGGTAGTGTGGGTAGGGGTGTCGGACTGCTTTGCTTAAGTAACAGGGCTGCATTCATCATTTTAGCCATAATGCATTGCAGAGTGAAGATAACTGCAATTCAGAAAAAATAATACTTCATGCTTCCACGTGGAGAACTGCATTGTTGTACGTTGCGGGCTGCATTTGTACGTTGACATCGGGCTTCCTGCTTTTATTTATTAATAGTTTACTGGCGGTCTTAAGCCACATTTTTATGTTTGTTGTTATTCATTTTAAAAAATGTTTCTCATTTTATTTTTGATGTTTTATTTACGAACTTATTGTTTTTTCTTAGTGGGCCTTGTTGGCCCTGTGTTCGGATAGTGAAGACGCATTTGGGCCCAAGTCGACCTGTGAGCACGGCTGGTTCCAGATGCGTTGTGTGCGGTCTAATGTTTAGTCCCACCTCGCCCGCGGAAGGCGCGCCCGACATATTTATAAGCGGTGGCGAGGCCGCTGTATCGAACTCCTCTTGTTACGTATTTGGGCGCTTATACACGGCGCTCGCAGCTGTATGCTCTTTGACCTGTGGGCCCATGTGTGGCCGACCCCATGCATTGTGACTCAGGACGACTCGCCTTCTGTGGGCGCAGACCTATTACGAGACTGGTTGGGGCCGGTAGCACCTGGGTGGTCAATTTTTTTCTTTATATTTTTCTGTCTTAGGTGTTTTTTTCAATGTTGGGTCGTGCACTACATTGATCAGGGTTCTGTACTGCATGTGCACTCATTCCGTACCGCATGTACAGTTCTCATTTTTTGTTTCCGTGTTTTTGCTATTATATAGTCTTTTTTCTCCAATGTATGGGAGTGCACTGCTTAGTAAATCATACTTGTACGTCATTCATTATGGTTTTGTCTTTGCTGCGTTCGTGTATACATCTTTGCACGTTCTTAGGTGTTTTTTTCAATGTTGGGGCGTGCATTGCATTGATCAGGCTTCTGTACTGCATGGGCACGCATTCCGTACTGCTTGTATAGTTCTCATTTTTTGTTTCGTTTTTTGCTATTATATTGTCTTTTTCTCCAATGTATGGGAGTGCCTTTGCTTAGTAAATCATACTTGTACTTCATTCATTATGGTTTTGTCTTTGCTTTCGTTAATTGTACTTCCGTCTTGCGTTCTTAGGTGTTTTTTCAATGTCGGGCGTGCATTGCATTGATCGAGTTACATCTTGCATGTACGCGCATTACATCTTTGCATGTACAGTTCTCATTTTTGTTTCCGTGTTTTGATATTATATAGTCTTTTTCTCCAATGTATTGGAGTGCACTGCTTAGTAAATTATACCTGTACTTCATTCATTATGGTTCTGTACTGCACGTTTGTGTACTTCCGCACACTATTGAATTATTTACGTGTTTGCGTTTTTCTTTTTGTGTATTTGCTCTTATGTATTCTTTTTTTTTTCAAATTTAGGTTCGTGCACTGCTTTGTTGGGTATGTTAAGACTTCATTCGACAGAGTCTGTACTGCATTCGTACACAACTTGCACTGCATGCGTCCTGTTTGCATTCTGTACGACAATTTCATCACCAGCAAACTAAGTTGAACAGAAAGCAAACTAACATAATCAAAGTTCATCATTACAAGCGATTGTGCATGGCAAGCAAACTAGATTCAGCACACAAGCAAACTAACGATACATAAGCAAACAACGTAAAGAAAATTTGATGATAATTCTAAAACGACGCTGGCATTGTTGGCTCCCGGCCGGCACCATCTTCTTCTTCAACAGTTAGGCTCTTCCCATCCCCAGCCGCTCCTGGCGCGCTTCTTGGGGGGCTCCTCCTTCTCCAGCTTTGCACGGCGAAGGCCGTCCTGGGTGAGGGTGATGCGGTTCCATATCTCGTACGTTGCGTAGGCGTCCTTTTCCGCATACTCAATGTGCCTCATGGACAGAGGCAGGGTGGCCCAGCGCTTGTGCTTGTCGTCGGTGATCTTCTTCTTCATGTTGTTGTAGTAGTCGTCGATGAGCATGCCGGAGACGTCTCCAAGGGAGTCCAACGCCTTGGTTGCCTCGGGCACCCTCCACTCCTTCTGGATGTCGACGAAGTTGGCGACCTCCAGTTTGACGCGCTCCATCCTGGTTTTGTCGCCGTCCATGGAGAAGCCTGCGAAGGTGTACCTGGGGTCGGCAAGGAAGTTGTCGAAGACGGTGCACCTTTCTGAGGCCTCATTTGGAAGAGCAGCACCGGTGATTCTTGCCGATGGAGAGCTGGCAGAGGGCGGGTTTCTGCATCGTTTCAGGCTCGTTGTCGTACTCGAGATCAATGCCGACGATCTTGTGGCGCTGGAGGCTGAGGTGGCACTCGTACTGCGCGAGGGAGATCGCCATCTGCTTCTTGTCGTTGGTGTGGATGACGTGCAACTTGGTGTTGCCGTGCGCCTCCATGGCCTTGTCGCCCTTGTACTCGTCGGTGAACGTCATCGCCGGTAACAGGGCTTGGTGCTTTTGCGTTCATATGGGGCGATTTGGTGGCAGCGCAATGGATACTTGTGTTGTTGTGGATGAGAAGGCCTCTGGCGAAGTCTGAATTTAAGGGGCGCGGGGTGGTATGGCCGCGTCGGATGAACTGCACGATCACGCTGACTATGCAGTTGTGCAGATCGTGAGTTGGTGTTGTATCTGTGATCGTGGGCTTGTGGCGATGGAACTGCTCCGATTGGGTGGTTGTATGCGAACGTTATTTTTTTAAGGTGGTTTTATTTTATTTTTGATCAGTAAATTTTTTAACCACCACTTTTTACGTATGAGCGGGCATTTTGTCATGTTTTTTATATGTATACTTTGCGTGATAATGAAGCGCATTCGTTATAGTCCCGCCTTTGCATCTTCTACAATACAACTGCGCATACATCTACATGTGCGTACTTCACTGTTTTTTGCGTGTCCTTGGTGCAGCCCCTGAAAAAAGTACAATGTATTCCGCTATTTTACGAGTTTTTCGCTGTGTTCTATGCCGTGTATTGATACATGTAGGTAATCGGGAACTGGATTGCCATACCGCACTACATCGCGTAATGGAATGCACTGCATATTTTACCGCCACGTACTGCATCTCTTGTTTTTTTGCCTGTGCCTACAGGTCCACTGATGCGGGAGGGGTTGGGGAAGGGGGTGGGGGCCCCACTTTTTTTTGAACTTATTGTTTTTTCTTAGTCGGCCTTGATGGGCCTGTGTTCGGGTAGTGAAGAGACGCATTTGGGCCCAAGTCGGCCTGTGAGCATGGCTGGTTCCCGGTTTGCTGTGTGTGCATCCTAATGTTTAGTCCCACCTCGCCCGTGGAAGGCGCGCCCGACCTGTTTATAAGTGCTGGCGAGGCATAGCGGTCGAACTCCTCTGGTTTCTTATTTGGACGCTTATACACGGCGCTCGCAGCTATATCCTCTCTGACCTGTGGGCCCATGTGTGGCCGGCACCATGCATTGTGACTCAGAACGACTCGCCTTCTTTGGCGCAGACCTACTACGAGACTGGCTGGAGCCGGCTCACCTGGGTGGTCATTTTTTTCCTTTTGTGTCTTTTCTTTCTTTGTCATGCGTGCTTTTAGTAAATCATCCTTACCTTTGCATTGATTTAGTTTCGATCTTGCATGTGCACGCATTCCGTACTACGTGTTTTTTCGCTACATTTTTGTGCACTTTGCATGGGTATCATTTTTCTTTATTGTTTTTCCTCTTACGTATCCTTTTTCTTAGTGTATGGTGTGCCTTTGCTTTTGTGCCCCTATGCGCCTTTGCATTTGTCATAGTCCTGTCTTTGCGGTGTACATATTTTGCCTTTGCGTGCATCCTTCTTTAATGCCAAAAGTTGTATTTGGCTATGCCAACGCTATGGACTGCATGACTTACATTTAATGATTACATTAGGTCTTTGTAATTTCTGCTTTGTGCCTTTCTTGAAAGTGCTTCTCTTTTGCTTCATTTTGAGCATGTACTGCACTTCATGCACACATATAGTGAACTTCCTGGTAGGAATTTGGAGAACTGCACACATAAAATGGTCTGTGGATTATAATTTTTTAGAGTATTATTATTTAATGATCCACGATTTTGTTCGTGGGAATTGCTGTAGTCAAAGTACACCTTGTTTTTTGGTTCCTTTTTCTTTGGTAACATAAGCCTTTATTGATTGTCCTTTATTCTTGGGAACATAATTTTCATTAAGTCCCCTTTAATTTTCAGTTTTGATCTTTTTGCATTCCTCTTATATAAATGAAGGCTAACTTATACCCTTCCTTTGCATTCCATTTCTCCTCTAGCCGCAAGTTCTCTTCTTTCTCCAGCCTATAATTATTTTTTTGCTTTTCTAGGTTTTTGTTGCGATGGCTCCAGGCCCCTGCGCGTATCTCTTCTGCTGCGGCCATGGTTGTGGTGTCTTAAGCCTTGCTTGCAATTATTCAGCTTGCTCGCATGAGCCCGTTGTGCTTTCGTCGTGGTGGGAAGGTATTGTGCGGCCCAGGCGAGCCCAATGACTTGCATATGGTACAGTGTTCACGGAAGTATTGGATATGGGCGGATCAACGTTTACGTGTTCTATTCTGCTGCTTGGCCGTGGCCTTGGTGAACGAGTCCTTTTGTCCATCGACCACGCCAACAGATGTGGAGACTCACTACAAGATGGTATGTTTCGTTAGATATGATTTTTCTTTGTGTTTTTTTGTATAATTCCATTGTATTCTGAACTTTTAGTATTTGAGGGACGCACTTTTTTTTGTTTTTTGAAGTGTACTCAATGTGTTCTTATTTCTTGTTTTTATTTTTTTGCTTGTGTGCATGCAGCTTGTGTTTTAGTTTACATGGTTACAATATGTGAACTGCTTATATATTAGCCGAGCACTACATGTTTCCACATTTTTTCCCAATTTGTATGGTGTGTACTACATGTAGCTAGTATCCAGTACTGCATGATAGTTCGAAGCGTACTGCATATTTGGAAGTTCCATACTACATATTGAAATGCGTTTTATCTGTACTGCTTGTTGGATTGTTGTGCACTTCATCTAGCTCTGTGCACAGTATGAGAATTGTACTAATAGTATTGTTCTCAAACAGTTTTATTATTTTTTGCAGAAAATTCCTCAACGAGCTGTTAGGTATGTCTGGCTCAAGAAGAAAGTAATTCTTCAAGTTGTTCTTGGTAATGGATACCTTAAACCAACCAAGCACAGTGTAGGTGTTGACGGGCGGTTGTGTCTGCGGAAAGGGTGGAAGGAATTTGTCATTGATAGTGGCTTGAAATCTGAGCAAGTTGTTGTCCTCAACTTCTTTGAACTCGAGGATCGTACGGTTAGAATCACGTTTGACGTGATTGGCTAAGGTTATGAGGTTGATTTGTAATAAGTACTTTTGCGTGTTGAACGCTTCATCTTTTTGATGTGTTTTGTAATAAGCACTTTTGTGATCTGAACCGCTTCAATTATTATTCTGAACTTCGTGCTGCCAGTGAATAACTCATAGTCAACGGGAAATTTGTGTTTACATGGTTACAATATGTGAACTGCTTATATATTTAGCTGAGTAGTACATGTTTCCACATTTTTTCCCAATTTGTATGGTGTGTACTACATGTAGCTAGTCTCTAGTACTGCATGGTAGTTCGAAGCGTACTGCATATTTGCAAGTTCCATACTGCATATTGAAATGTGTTTTATCTGTACTGCTTGTTGGACTGCAGTGAGCTAACAACATTTTTTACATGGTTTTTGAATCAAAATGTGTCAATGTTTTACTCTAGACTGCTATATATATATGGTATACTCTATATACCATTTTCTCTTTACATGGTTTAGTTGAATAACTCATAGTCAACAGGAAATTTGTGTTTACACAAAATTTAAACTGATACATCTGTACTGCTAGTTTTCGTTTTCCAGCGTTGTGAACTGCATCCTTCTTTGCTCCTACCTTGTTTTTTGAAAGTGGTGTTGTTCTCGGTTTTTTCCGTACAGCAGCATTTCCTTGGGGTGGTCTTGTTGGCATTGTTTCTTCATGTTCTTCGTCCTCTTCGCTCTCTTCACTCTCTTCTTCCTCTTCATCATCTTCATCATCTGTTTCTTCATAAGCCACTGTTTCTTCAGTTTCTTCACGTTCTTCGTCCTCTTCACTCTCTTCTTCTTCCTCCTCTTCTCCATCTGCTTCTTCATAAGCCATTTCTTCTTCAGTTGTGTCACCATCTTCTTCTTTGATCTCACCTTCTTCGTCTTCCTCATTTTCTGATCTTTTTCTTTTTCTTTTGAGGCAGGTTCTTGAATTGTGTCTCTTCCTCTTTTTGCAGATGCTACAACGTCTCGGTTTCGTCCATTTCTTAGTGTTGTGAGTGGAATTTCTGTTTTGTTGTGCATCGCTATGTCCTCATTTTTCTTGTTCATTTCTTTTTGTACACGTCCTGGAATTGTGGCTGCTAATTTCATTACATGTTCTGCACATTCCTACTCCTAGTGGGTGACCATCACTGTCCAACTCAGGCTGTGGCTTACTATTTTTGTCATCATTTTTCTCCTTGCATGCCACCTTTTTCTGGGTTGCGTCGCCCCCTTTCTTCCTTCCTCTTGTGTTTGAAACAGGAGGTGGAAGAATTATTTCTTTTTTGATAGCACAAGTTCCGTTGTGTTCAGTATTTTCTACTTGCTCGGCATTATTGTCATGCTGGGATTTCTCTGCTTGCTTTAGTTTTGCTTCTTCTTCTTCTTCTTCTTCGTTAAGCACGTCAACTTCCTCGATTAGTGCCCTCATACCAGACAACGCTCTGTGGCACCCAACGTCGGACCTTGTCGCTCTGTTTGCAAGGTCCATTGCTGTTTCTATCAGCAATTTTCTCTGACAAAAGCGAGGTTCCATCTGGTGTTGTTTGTTCATAGTCTCTTCTGTCAAACGTTGCATCTGATCTTGCGTTACGGGTGTATCTTTTCATGATGTACACCTTAGGAATCTTGAGTACTCTCAAATGAGAAAGCATGCATAACAGATGGACGCAAAAGAGCCCTGCAGACAAACACACGATTTTTTTTGTTTTGTAAGTGAACTGCATGAAATTAGTAAACACATATTTTTTCATTATTTGTTCATTTTTAAAGAAGTGAACTTCATTTGGTTTTTGTGAATTACTCATGCATGTGGACTTTTAAAGTTCAGTAAGTGAGCTTTCGTGCATGACTATCAGAATCTAGATTTTTTTTGCTAGGAGTCTCACCTGTGTGTGTCCAGAGTTTCCACTCACATTCGTAGACACCTTTCTCTTCATCGGCGACCACTTGGAAATTATGCCTTGCCCAGTCAAATGCATCCGATCTGTTGTAGTGGTGTACGAGATACTTTGTCGGGTTCTCAAGGAACCGTTCTGCTCTGAATGCAGTGCTACGGTGGAGTGTTTCTTTGAAATCTGCAAACACTGCCCTTGTATACACTTTTGATAGCTGAACTTTGAACCCAAACTTGGTTGTTGTTTTTACCTCTGACTGCATGATTAGAAATGCACTGTTACGAACCAGAGAAATGAAAAAATTGTTTGTTTTTGTAGTCATATTTTAGCAGTTTTTGATTGACATTTTGTTTACCT
This sequence comes from Aegilops bicornis, assembly GCA_021605145.1. Taxonomy (NCBI): domain Eukaryota; kingdom Viridiplantae; phylum Streptophyta; class Magnoliopsida; order Poales; family Poaceae; genus Aegilops; species Aegilops bicornis. The sequence goes on along the minus strand of CM038670.1, from coordinate 441,768,739 downwards.
CATTTGCTACTGTCTGTGCGTGCTCGGCAGCCTTCCTGGTCTGAATGCACTTATCCACCTGCTGAGCATACAGATGGAGATCATGCTTCTTCCTGACAAAATTTTTCTTCAGTATGCGGTTCATGCTCTCGCTTCTCTGTGTGGAAGTCATCCGAGCACAGAAAATTTCCTTGTAGTAAGCCGAGATCCACTCATGCCTGTCATCCCACAGCGAATTCATCACTTCGTCGTCTTGCAAGTTGTACCTCTGAATGAGGTTCTTCCATGCTTGTTCAAATTCTGACGGCATTAGTGGGTGGTTCAGCACCGCACTGAGTTCATCCTTGAGCTTCTCGTGTGCCTTATACAGCAAGGCGATGTGGTCTTTGTACTTCTTCTTGATATGCCACCGACACAGCTTATGCAGAGTTTTTGGGAGGATAGTTTTTAATGCTGCCTTCATCGAAGAACACCGGTCTGAGAAGTCACAAATAGTGTTTTTTTATTAAGTTGTTTGCGTGTGTGCAAGATAGATGGAAGAAATATAAGTGCACCAAACAAACGTAAGTATGCAGGTATTTTTTATTTTTTGTACCTGTGAGCATGCAGATTGGCGGCTTGTTGTTCATACACCTTAGAAAGGTTTTGAAAACCCACTCGAATGATGGTATTGTTTCATCTCGCATGAGTGCAACAGCAAATATGGTGCTCTGTAGATGATGGTTCACCCCCACAAACACTCCCAGTGGCATGTGGAATTTGTTAGTTTTATACGTCGTGTTAAATGTAACGCAGTCTCCAAAATCTTCATACGATCCTTTGCAACTTGCGTTCGCCCAAAAGACGTTTCTTACACGGTTATCTGCATCAACGTCATAATCATAGAAGAACTCTGGGTTTATCTTCTGCATTTTCTCGAATAAATCCAGTAGTTTCTTGACATCATCTTCAGACTCTTCTCTGGCAAACTTTTGTTTCCTGCATTTTCAGACACAATGAAACTCATCTCATCAAACAGAGAATAATTACCGACAGAATGCTCAAGAGATATGCTCTGTTACGTGCTTACTTGTTTACCCAGTCGTGGCTAGTATGTCCCATGTACTGCAGACCACCGGACATACGCGACAGCATCGACATCATCTGAGCATGTGTGTGGTTGTCCAGTTGCATGTCTTACACTAACTGGTCTATCAAAGGTTCGTCTTTTTTGTGCGATCGCATGTTCAAAAGCATCCCGGTGCTTTCCAACATCTTGTGATTGTGGTTGAGTTGAACCATTTCTATCACAAATTTGCCCTCGTTCCTTTTTTTGACTCTAATCTTTGCATTGCAGCCAATCCTTTTTGATGTCTTCTAACGTACCCGGTGATAATCTGACACGATGCAGCTTGTCGTCCCTTCTCTTGAGCGGAACAATGTAGGCATTTGTCGTGTGTTTTGCCCTCTTGCGTATGCCAAACCACGCACATCTTGCATAATTGTTGTAAAAGTCCCATGCCTTGTAAATGCGTGGTGAACTTCATTCCAATGACGGTATGAGGTTCAAGAAGATGTTTTTATCCTGCATTAATTGCAATGCTCTATGAGATAATTTGTTCTGTTCTGTTTTTTAAATACGAGGAGTGCATATGAGTTTAATAAAGCAACAATGTTCCTAAGTTTTCAGATGAATCCAATGTATTAGATGCTAGGTCAAACCTCACAAGAAATATCAGTGTGCACTGCAATGTTATCTGAATGGACTACAACTATTTTTTTTCCAGAACATAAACTTACATGTGTGTAGAGTCGTTCACCCGATGGTGTTTGCAGCTCGCCGGGTTGTATTGGACATGGCGGGGTTATAGCAGATCTATGTAGTTCAGGATCTCGCGGCGGCAATAGTAAGGAGGATTTGTACCTGCTGTTTACTTTTGACCGAGGCACCGTTGGTGGTCGCTTGTTGTCGAAGATTGATCGTAGATGCCTTGGAGCTCTGTTTTTGGTCTGCGGCGGTGAATGACTGAGCTCTGTTTTCGGGTGCGGCAATTGGGCGTGGTGGTAATCCGGTGTTGTGACGATGTCTCGGTGGATTGGTTTGAAAATTTTGGAGCGATGGCACATCATCATAGACATAATCATCATCTGCTTTGCAACATTGTGTTCAAGCTGCGTCATCATTATGCATTCGGACATGCTGTCCAAACGTAGTGAACTCGTGCTTATACTCTGGGTTGAGAACTGTTATTGGCTCATCTTCATCGTCATCGTCTTCATCATCCCGTTGGTGAGTGCCTTCCCAGACGAATGTGACATCATCGTCATCTTCGACTACATCTTCTTCCTGGAAAAAATCTTCTTCCGGAGAGTACTGCACCCTGTTTGTCGTCGTGAAGAATCCTCGAGGAATCTCAGGGGTAACCCAGCCAGTATCTCTTTCAGAAGAAGCTCCACTCTTCTGAAAGTTGTTGTTCTCAGTGCTGTCAATTATGCGCGGCATTTTGTATCTGCTGAACGTCATTTCCTGCACACAAAATGACCAAGCTGCATTGTCAGGTTAAATGAACTGAATCATCTGAATCGCAATGTTTTCAAAATGGCATCGCTGAAGGATTCTGGTCGATCGCATCATCCCGCATAAGGTGAATCAAGCAACCGCCTTTATCGTTATCCATAATGAACCTATACAAGCGTATTGCATAATCGAGTAAGTGCACTGCATTTCCCCCCACAATGAACCGAAGCAACCGCACTGCATAGGTTTTGTAGGCGCGCTGTACTGCTTGTACTGCTTTGTCTAGGATAACTACACTGAGATGGTTGAGGAAGTGTACTGCTTACCTCGTGTTGCGGTGATTTCTTGCGTTCTGAGGAGGAAGTTCCCTTCTCGTCCGTCGCACAACTTTCACGTTCGCGTGCAGTCCACTAGCCCTTGAAGTTCATGAGCGGTGCGGGCGTTGCTCAAGGTGAGCAGGGAAGGAGGATTTGCTCTGAAGGTCAATGCGGACTTATTCCAAGAAGCTACCGTGGATGAAGCAACCTTGCGCACACTCCTCCTTGCTCGAATTGGTTTGATGTCGGCGGCGCAATCCACACTGATGGAAAGTCTGACTAATTGCAGGCCGGAGGAGTTCGGTGGCGGCGCTATCGAGCTACTGCCGTGGAAGAAGGCCGATAGGCTGATGTTGCTCGGTGCCTGCCGCGGAAGAAGGCTGGGAGGCAACGGGCGGCGTCGCTGCCTGGCCGGCGCCGCGGAAGAAGGCTGGGAGGGGAGGGTCAGCGTCGCTGCCGGCCACCACCGCGGAAGAAGGCCGGGAGGGGAGGGGCGGCGGCGCTCCCAGGCCGCCGCCGCGGGAGAAAGCGGGGAGGGGAGGGGCGGCATCGCTCCCAGGCCGCCGCCGCGGAAGAAGGCCGGGAGGGGAGGGGCGGCGGCGCTCCCAGGCCGCTGCCGCGGTAGAAGGCCGGTAGGGGAGGGGCGGCGGCGCTCCCAGGCCGCTGCCGCGGTAGAAGGTCGGGAGGGGAGGGGCGGCGGCGCTCCCAGGCCGCTGCCGCGGTAGAAGGTCGGGAGGGGAGGGGCGGCGGCGCGATCTGTTGGTGGTGTGCAGAATAAGGCTGGTGTTATTAGAATAAGAGTCTTAAGGGGTGTTATCATAATAGACCCACCCTATATATATATATACATATATATATATATATATATATATATATATATATCTATATATAACTTGGGGGCTTGCTACCCAGGTTAAAGGGACCAAAGAGAGTCTGTTGCAAAAGCATAACTCAAAAATATTGCTTGGGGGCTCTTTGTTCGAGAGAACAAGAGTTTTTATGACCCTTTTAATAGGCTTAAAAGCCAGGCTTGGAAGCTAGGTGTATTCACCTAAATCCCCGGGTTATCCTGCCTTTTTAAGTCTGCCGCTCCGCCCAGGTAATCCTAGAACGAGCCGCCGTACTTTTGACAAGTCAATCTTATACAGACCCTGAACTTGTCAAAGTTAAAACAACGACTGGTTGTGTGAGGTCCTATTTATAAGGTTTGTATAAAGGTTTAACTCAGTGGATGTGCGGCCCGTGAAAGCACTTGAGTTTTAGGCCTGGCCGCCTATGAAAGCCTTGATTTTTTGTTGTTGTTTGATTTGAACATTTTTTGAGGTTTTTTCTCATGTGACACAGTAATACATGGTTAAAAAGGTGATGAGGGTTGTGATGCCTTATGGTTTATAAATGGAACTACCCAGTGTTTATTAACCTGGCCTGGCTTTCGACTATAAGTCGCCAGTATGAGATAAGATAATATCGGGTGTTTATTAACCCGACCTGGCTTGTTCATCAGCCGTCAATATATGTGCTCAAAATTCTGGTTATCACCCTTACTACACTGGTTTGGTAGACCACCAGTGTGATCAAATATCACAGGTATGATATATTTTCAATTGTGTATGGTTATAATTAATGCCAGCCTTAGTTATAAACTATTTTAGTTTCCCATGGCTTTATATTGGACGTTATGACCCGTCCAGCTATAAACCGCCAGGACACTTTTAATCTGTTGTATGCAGGAACAGATTCAACATTGTTAATACCATAAGCATACATGGCATATCTTAACATGGCAAATCATCAGTGTCATGCAAAGCAAATATGCGCGATGGCATAGCAGATCAAGAGTTTAAGCTAGCCTATTACAAGGCGTTTGGTGCCCAAAAGAATACTTGTTTTAACAAGTCTTGCAGAAAGCAGATGTTCAGCCAGCCTCCGGTTTATGAATCTTAGCCTGGTTGACTTGAAGGTTGTGGATCATCCATCGCCGGTTCATCTTCCTCTTCTCTACCCAGTGGCTGGAAGTCAATAGTTGTCCAATCGATTCCAGTTAAGGCTTTGAAAGCAGCTTCATCAATGATAAGTGTGGAGGGGTCAATATCAGGAGCATAAGTATGCTTACGGATTGGAGGAGTAAGACTTGGAGAATCATAAGCTGGCGCTTTAATTCTCTTGTTGTTGGCATCATAAATCGACTGATAATGTGAAATACCGGTCTCTTCAGCCAATTTGCTAGCCAATGGGCGCATTTCCCTTGTCAGGGCTACGAGGTCATCAGTATTAAAGTCTGACCCGTCCTCCTTTATGCTCCGATAGTCGTTTCCCAAATCGGCCGGATCAAGATCTGATATCCATGCTTTGGCCCGAGTTAGTGCGAAGAGCACCCATACAGCGGTGATTTCTTTAGTTCTTCAAACCGGGCAGGCATCATCGCCAGCCTTTCCAACGTCTCCTTGATCAAGGTTGGGGGCGGTTTGTTATGGGAAGCTTTGTAGATAACCCGTTGCACGCCGGCATATAACTGCTCTATAAGCGTATAGGCGGCTTTCAATTTTTGCCGCATATCTGAGCCAAGATGAGAATGCGGGTTCCTGCATCATCAAAAACGTCTGTAAACCGGCAGTTTATTAGATAATACATGTTTAAAGCTTATGAAGAAGCTATTTACCAAAAAACGGCAGCAGTCATGGCATTTATTTGCTGTTTCAAGCCAGTCAGCTCTTCCGCTACCGGGTTAAGGGTCGCTTAAAGATCCTCGACCCTCTTCAAGAGAGTTGACTTTTCTGTATCCCAACCTGCCCGCTTGTTTTTGAAGCTTTCCTTCAGTTTTTCCATTGCTGCTAAGGCACTGGTCAGTTCATCCTTGGCCTTGGAAGTCTCTACTTGTTGTGATTTGATATTTTCTTGAAGGTCGGTGATTTGGGATTCCTTCTTGATAAGCTCAGCCTGCAAGAGACAAGCAATTTATGAGACGACAATGCATATTCAAAGTCCCAAGCACATAAAAAGTAATATACTTGGCACTCGGGGACTAATGTCTATTGCTTCTTATAAACCTTTTTACAAGTCCCATGCCCAATACAAGTATTATTCTTGACACTTGGGGGCTAATGCATGTTTGCTCAAGACTATGGATTGCTATTTTTTCCAACCATCAATTAGGTGCTAAACTGGTTTAAGAAGGTTCTAAGACAGAATTTTGGGTCTTACAACATCATTAGTCTCAACTTAACATATTTGTTAAGTCGACCCTTGGGGGCTACACAGGCAAATTTGAAGTCTTATTATTCTAAAGTCCCGGTTCATATTGAAGGTATAAACCGGCCCTTGGGGGCTACACAGGCAAATTTGAAGTGTTGTTGTTCTCAAAAGTCCCGGTTCATATTGAAAATATAAACCGGCCCTTGGGGACTACTGGAGTTGATCTATATGGTTATTGGAAGTTTACAACGCATTCTACTCTCTTATGTCCAATAAACTTGGCGGCTAAGGGAAGTATATTCATACAAAGTCAACAACATTTACCTCATACCGTTCCTTCATCAGATTTACTAAACTGGCTTCATAGTCACGACTTGTATCTGAGACGGTTTAAAAGCCGAATGAATATCTTGGGTATTTGAGGTGGGCATAGCTTTCTAAGTCTACCTTCCACTTGCCTTTATCAACAGCAGAAATTTCTTCTTTGGCGTTGTGTTCTGACAGAACAGTGGGGTTACCCGGGGCTGTATAGCTAACACCAGTAACCACAACGTCGTCAGTCTTGTCATCAACAGCTTTAGTTGGGCTTGGCGATTTATCGGCATTGCTCATCGGGTCGACTCCCATAGGCTCAGCAAAGACTGCATGATCTTGCGGTGGTGGATCATCAGGAGTGACTTCAGCATTTGGATTAGAAGGTTCCGGGGTTCTTTCTGGATCAGATGGATTCAGGTCATCAACCGGTTTATTCAGTTTGGCCTTCTTGCTGGGTCTGGCCTGGGCCCTGAAAAATGAGACGCAAATAACAGGCCAGTATAATGATCAAACATAAGCATAAGGAGTCAAAACAACATGTTTACCCAGGAACAGTTTTGAGGGTTGGAATTTGTTTTCCTGTTGACTCGCCAGAGGAGGAATGAGAGGTCCCCTGATAGTTTGAATCGGACGGGTTAAGAGGTTGTCGAAAATAACCCGCCTTGGGGTAAAGTATGTCAGAAATATGTAAGACCTCTGGACGGTGTTTGCGAAGTGGAGTGTTTGGTAAACCGACAGAGGTGATCACGTTGCCGCTATGCCAGGTCGTGCGGCGAGCTTCATGTTGTTGTTTCTTCAAAAGAAAGTTTGGATCCAAGTGAGCTAGAGGGTGAGAAAATCTTACTTTCCGGCTTGCTTGACGGGTTTTCTATGTTGGTAGAGGTTCTGAGCCGGAGGAAAGAATAATTACCTTTGCGTGGCTAGCCTCTGCATCATCCTGATAATAGTCATTTTCAATGAGATGTATGAAAAAGGAGCCAACTGAATCATGTTCTACCTCTGACTCATGATTATCATCGTCATTGTCAATGTTAACTTGGTGGACTCGGCGGTTTTCTTTTTGGTGGGCTTCTTGTTGGCCTTAGTTTTGGCACAAGGTGCTTTGGCCGGTTTATCCTACGGTTTCCTCTTCCAGAATGGATCATCACCCTATTAAAAATTGAAAAGATCATAAGGGAGTATTAAGAATATGGAATAAGCAGGATTTGGGCAATTCTTACAGCTGGCGGTTTATTTGAAGCGCAGAAAGGACTAAGCCCTGTTTTGCTGCACTCGGCCACCGTTTCATTCAACATTTTCTTGACGGCTTGATGTATCAGCGTCGAGACAATTTGAATATCGATTAATGGCATTGAGGGTCTTTCACGTCCCCTGTGTATTCACACATTAAGCCGGGGCGACGGCTTAAGGGCAAAATACTCCAAGACACCCAGGAATGGCCAAAATCAACGCCTGTTAAACCATTTACCACAAAGGCTCTGAGCTTTGAAAGCAGTGGTGCATACTTGGCCCGTTCCTTTGCACTAAGTCTTTGGGGGAGTGGATGTGTACTGGTAAGCCGGTGAGCACGGTAACCCGGTAGAGGATTGTCGCCAGCTGGAGATGTATCTTGGCAATAGAACCAAGTTTGATTCCAGTATTTGGGGTGGCTATGAGGGTTAGCATGAGGGAAGCTGACATCTTTTCTATTTTGGATTGAAACCCCACCAAGTTCAATATTGGGCCCGTCCACAAATTCTGTACGGTGGTTTAAATAGTAGAAATCTCTGAACAGTTCGGCCGTGGGCTCCTCTTGCAGGTAAGCTTCACAGAACACTTGAAAATTGTAAATATTGGATACAGAGTTAGGTCCAATATCTCGAGGGTGAAGTTGGAGGAAATGAAGCACATCATAAAAAAAATTTGATCCGGGAGGGCTGAATCCTCGACTCAGATGGTCAACAAAAATGGTCACTTCCCCTTCCTTGGTTTCAAGAGGATTTTCAGGACCAGGGGCTCTCCAGTGGATGTTTTCCTTTTTGGCTAAAGCGCCAGTAACAACACACCCATTCATCTCTTCTTCTGTAACCCGGGATTGAACCCAGTTGTAGGAATAAAAGGACTTGGCCATTTATTCGATAACCTGGAAGAAGGTTTGTGCCGGTTTAAGATTCATGGATAATCCGCTAAAGGTCAAAAGGCAGAAAGTGTTGAAGCATGCAAAGTGTTAAACTAGAGATTGACGTTATCAAGTTGCAGAGATGAGCAATTGGCGGTTTAAGAGGGGACTAATGCTACCTGGCGGGATATTATTTTCCGAGTTAAACCGCCTACACAGATATTGAAAGTATATATCTGAAGTTGGAAAATGACTAAGTGATGAAAAACAGTTTTCACAAATTGATATCACAATTTTGGATCTACCGCGTGTCAGAAAATGAAAATATATTCAAACCTAAATATTGGTACTTGAACAGTTTATAAAGGTCCAGATTGGATTTTCTACCTAAAAAGAGATGCTCTGATGAGGAAAGAAGGACTATGGCTATTGCCGCACAGGAAAATATCAAGTTTGAATAGAACATTCATGCTACAGTGAAGAACAAGTGAAGAACAGTGCTGAACCTCCATGAGCTTGTACGAACCCTAATGAGATCTACGGAGGGGGAAGGAGGAAGAACTTCACGAGGTCTTTGGAGCGGCGGAGGTGTCTTGGCAGATCTGGACTAATCAGGTTGATGCAGCGGCCAATGGTGATGCAGAGGAGAGGATCGACGGCGGCGGTTGGGCTCGAGAGCAACACGTCGCGAGGAAGATGATGAAGACAAAGAGGCTGAGGAGGGAAAGTGAAAAGGACCCTTGGCCCTATTTATAAGGCGAATGGATAAGTGGCATGCGCGGGAATCGAGGAGCTCCAAATTGGATACGTAACAGGGCGTACGCCTCGATTTTTGGAGGTTCATTAAAAATGAGGATGTATATATGATTTTGGATTTGTATAAAATTAATGGCAGGTGACGTCATGGCGGGTTATCATGATCTCAGAAGATGACATCACGACGAGTTATAAGCTTCGCGAAGGCAATGAAGAAGGAATTTTTCTAAGTGTTGAAGATTGACATGAACAAGTTCAAATCAACCTGGGGCCTAATGTTGGGGATATGGCTACTGAGTATAAACCGCCCGGGAGGAACCGGGTTATGCTCATGGTGATTTACCAGTATTGAAGCCCATGAAGACATAGAAGATGGCGACTTACGAAGGAGACTTAATAAGAAGGCCCGAAGCCCAAAGGCGGGTTAGTGCCCATAGATGTAAACCGCCGTAGGTGTATGACTTGTATTATAAGATAGGAAAGAGTGGATACCGAGCCGGACACGTTTATGAGCCGGCCGGGATTCTGTGAACCACCGGCGTCAACCTGTGTATATAAAGGGACGGCCCGGCGGTGGTTTAGGGACAAGAAACAACAGATCGAGAGCCAGGGTAAGCGTATTTGCTCCCTGGTCATCGAAACCCTAGCAATACCACCTCACACTGGATTAGGCCTTTACCTCACCGCAAGGGGCCGAACCAGTATAAATCCCTGCATCCTTTGTCCCGATTAAACCCTCTAAGCTAATCTCATTGCGATGGCTTCATGACTAAGTCCTCACACTAGGACATCTGCCATGACAAACCCACGACAGTTACGGTGGGTGGTCGAGGGCCGAGGGATGCGCGTTTCTCTCGTACACGTACGTGCGTGTGTGCGAGGCGTTGGGCTCTAACTGAACCCGAGCGAGGCGTTGATCCAAACTGAACCCAAGCGAATGCACTAGCTGTGTTACTAAACCCCGATCGATCCCTTGCTGTTAACTGAACCCGAGTGATTCCTTCGCTACTGCTGCTAACTGAAGCCGATCGATGCTGCCTCTGGAGTTGGATGAATAGTTCCCGGTGGGGGGTTGGATGAACAGGACCCCGTGGTACTAGAGGTCGTTGCCGCCGGATGAACAGGACCCAGATCAAGCCGGTTGGGGGTGGATGAACAGGACCCCGTGGAGGGCTGGATGAACAGGACCCCGTGGAGGCCTGGTTGAACAGTAGCCGGTGGAGGGCTAGATGAACATTAGCCCGTGGAGGCGTGGTTGAACAGGACCCCGTGGACAGGGCTGGTTGGATAGTAGCCGGTGGAGGAGCGGTGGAGGCTGGATGAACAGGAGCCCATGGATGAACAGTCGTAGGTGGAGGCTGGAGGTGGTCGACGGTGGATGAACAGTAGCCCGTGGAGGCTGGAGGAGGTCGACGGTGGAGATGAAAAGTATCCCTGGAGTCCCGTTTTGCGGTACGCCACACCCCTCCCGATCAACAGGACCCCGTTTCGACCATAGGAGCTCCAAGAGAAGTCTGTTTCCTCCGTTTTGCGGTACGCCAGACCCCTCCAGATGAACAGGATCTCGTTTCGACCGTGGCCAGTCGAACACAAGGCCGTTTCCTCCATTCTGCAGTACGCCAGGCCTCATTTCGATCGGCTGTTCCGTCCAAGTCGGTTGGCTCCCGATGAACACGACGCATTCCGTTGCCTCCCGATGAACACGACGACGATGCAGTTTCTCCGTTCCGACCCAGCCATGTACACGAGCCCTGGCCGTACGTATGCGCGAGTAGGCGTTCGAGACCCCGCCTGTATGTACGTATGTGGCTGTATTTAGTTTCTTGCACCCTGGCAGCTGTACGTACGTGTACACGATATTAGCGGGACTACGTGACATGCTACGTGCGCGCCTCTACTACGACACGTGCGCGCCTTTACTACGACACGTGCCCTTCCTTACACGGCCACGGTTCATCGTTGCATCCTGCAGACAGACCGATCGACCAGTATGTACGTACACGTTCGCGACCAGAATGACAACGCTACGTACGCTTCGACCAGGTGGGTCCCGACTGTCAGACACTTCCTTGTGTGCGAAGATGTAGCTGGTGGGTCCCAGCAGTCAGGGGGCGGATCACTTTTTTTGCCCGTAATATGGATGCACTTCCTTGCGTGCGAAGATGTAGCTGGTGGGTCCCAGTAGTTAGGGGGAACATTTTTTTCACGAAATACGGTGGCCCGTCCTGTGGGTCCCTGCTGTCAGGTGGATGAATCATTTTTTCCGCGTAATAAGGAGGCACATCCTTGTTGCGGGCGTGGACCCACCTGTCAGCCTCTCCACGTACAGTACTCTTCCAATGGAAGTCGTTCCTTGACCACGTTGAGCAGTAGTGGATGCCCATGCAGAGAGGAGTACGAGGGTTCACTGGTTCGGCTGCGGTGTGAGGCTGCCGTCGTCGTAGGGCCTGGCCAGCGGTGGGAATAGTAGGGGGTGGTGAGGCCTCCGCGGCCTGACCGACCACAGGAGGCATGAGCATGCTTGACACGGCCGTATTTGGTTTGGGCGGGAGCAAGAAGACCAGAGGTTGAAGAAGCACTACGGCCGTTGGATGGACATCGTCTGATCCTTTGGAGCTAGAATCGTTCATATTGACAAAGTTGACAAAGCCCTCTGTCCCCGTCAACTTAGTAGGCCCACAAGTCAGCCTCACACTATGGTGGGTCCCAGCTAGCAGGGGGAGTATTCTTTTTTTTGTGCGTAATAAGGAGGCACTTCCTTGCGTGTGAAGATATAGCTGGCGGGTCTGAGCTGTTAGCGGGGGGGGGGGACATTTTTTTGCGAAATATAGAGGCCCTTCTGGTGGGTCCCAGCTGTCAGGTGGAGGAATCATTATTTTGCGCGTGATAAGGAGGCATTTCCTTGTGTGCGGCCGTGGACCCAACTATCAGCCTCTCCACGTACCGTTCACTTCTGATGGATGTCGTTCCTTCACCACGTTGACCACGCCGCGCCGAGAGCACTAGGGCGGTGGACGACGGCGAGGCCTAGGAAGGGAATGACATGGAGCCAGGGAAGACGCGACAGTGGATGCCCACACTGAGGGGAGTATGAGTGCTGACTGGTCGGCAGTGGGGTGAGGCTGACGTCGCCGAAAAATAACAGGATGTGCGGGTGGGTAGAGGGATGGCCTGGCGGCAGCACAGCCGGCCACAGGAGGAGGGAAAGGCAGTCCCGCCGGCGCTGGTTTGGGCGGCTGGAGTAGGAAGATCAGAGATTGAAGAAGCACGGCAGCCGTTGGATGGACATCCAACAGTCACTGCTCTATGTTGACTAAGTTGACAAAGCCTTGCGTACGCGTCAAAAATTTTTAGGACAGCGTCATCATGAACCTAGTAGGCCCAGAAGTCAGCCTCCAAATCTGTGGAAAACAGCATACAACCCATTAGCCATTATTTTCAATAATTTACAACTCGTTTGCTAATTCTTAAGGATATTTTGAAGCCCGTATTCTTTTTATTAGCATTATAGACCATATATTCAGGGCACTGCTAAAAAATTCAATGAAATTTTTCATATTTTGGTGGGGTCCGAACTCTTTTAATCACGAAATTTCATGTCACGTTAAAAATAATTTTCAAAAACTATATAAAAAAATCTCCGCCAAAAAATGAATGAAATTTAAAATATTTACTAGCAAGATGCCCGTGAGTTGCATGGAACATGAAGATGCATTTGTATGAGTAGTCAGCCTCCCCACGTACAATCATCTCCTGATTCCTCTCGGTTGTTGACAATGTTGACAATGCCAGACGACGGCGGGCACAGCAAGCAAACCAAGGCGGAGAATGATGGCGAGGCCTCGGACGGGAACGAACCGGAGCGGTGGAAGGTGCGGTAGTGTAGTGGCAGGCAGAGGGTAGTACGAGGGCAACAACATGTAACTGAAGTTTACAAACAGTACAAAAAGCCCAAGGATTAATTGTTCATCAAATTTAGACAAGACCCAGGTTGAACATGGCAATAACATCTAAACCAACCACTCTTTTTCGCAGTCACAAACAAATGGATCGGTCTGATCCATAAAATCAACATCCTGTGCAAAAAAAAATATTGGAGGATGACTACAAGTTGTTGTAAATAGAAGCCGAGCATGTTCAGAAGCCCATTTGTCCACCTGAAACTTCTTTTTTTGCTGTTCAACATGTCCGTCCGTGAGAAATCTCTTTACGAAAAACTTAGGCCTCATGGACAATAGTAACCTCGCATTCAATAGGAAGAATGTGACAAATCTTCTGTTTGCCTGGTTGGATGCATATCCATCCATCGTTATTGTCCTCAAACAAATGTCATGAGAACTGAGAAAATCCTGGTGCTTATTACGCCACCGATTGGTTATACGTTTTTCTCCATGTGGTAGCAGTGCCTAAGTAGACATGAAGATTGAAAACAGTTATGGTCTGAAAAAAGAGTATGTCGAAAGAGCGACAGCTGAACGGTTAATTCTAGTACAATATATACAGGCTTTCAATGTGCATGAAATCATCACCTTTCTATATAAATTCTCCAGAGATCGGAAGCATTGCAGCAAGCCAATAATTATATTCAGATCAAAACTAAACATTCCGATATATAAGATCTTGACAGAATCCAGCAGCATTGATAGGCTATCCATGGATGAACTCTTCATTGAGCATATAACATAATATTAGTACCCAAAGTGTACTCCAAGATGATATAAAACTTATGCGCACAAATGAAAAATGCAGCTTATGATTACAAATGTGTAGATGATAATATACGGTACCTGAAAAAGTGAGGAGCCAAACACCAACTTCCTGTGATCATTAAACGGATCACGAATTACACCCAAGGTCTCCAGTTTGGGCGCAGAGACGATAGTTATTTGCGAAGGTTTCATAACAATCATCAAGGAGCAACCTTTGAAGTGAACGGGCATCTTCAATGCTGAGTTGTTGTCCTTCAAAACAAATTCCCATGCTTTTAAGGCGAGGCGACTTTATTTGGAGACAACTGATAGGGATTTCCATTCCCAAAACAATTAGCAAGCGCTCCAGGGCAGGGCAACTGGAGTGGATGATGCTGTGCAATGAGGCCTCGGACAGATAAACCACCACAAGCGAAAGATTTTTTAGCAGTGGGAGTCGAAGCATTTGTACCCGATCGTGTGGTAGATGGCACTGAGCGAAGGTGGCCGTGTAGAGAGAGGAGGAAAACCACGAGATGGACAACAGTGGTGTGGGCACAAATTCTTGGTGTGTTCGTGGTACAAAACTTTCATGGTAATGGTAACTCAAACTGCTGGAGTTTTCTGAATTCAGGGGATGTCAGCCAAGCGTCCACCATTCAAGGTAGGGATGCAGAGGCGTTGAATAGGGCCCTGCTAGTGAGAGGAGACGATGGCTCTAAGGAGATGAAATTCAGGAAGGACAAAAATCTGACGACAGACGAGATTGAGGGGCGCGGTGCGCCATATCGGGCCCCACCGAGTTGAGAGGACTTGTGTGCGGCGGCAATCCTTGGTGGGGAGAAGCGAGATGATCTCCTCGAGGATGACGTCCGGGAGATCGCTGATGCGGTCCACCGGAGATTCTACCGGTTCCTCAGATCCGGGTGTGTGTGTGGGGGGGGGGGCTCGCTGCCTCTCCCCGCGCTGCTGGGTGCGGGATCTACAACCGGCGTAACCGCTGGTGAGAGCCTCATCTTCTTGGCACTGGGGCCAGCCGACTCCATTTTCCTAGAGGGCGTCGCGCCGAGCTCACGAGTTTGAGCAGAGTAGCCAGAGACAAGCCTAGTGGCAGTGCGAGTGGGGAAGAAGGAGGGCTGGTGTTTTTTGTACGAGTGGAAGAAGAGGAGCAGTCGTTTTCTATACGAGTGAGGAAGAAGGTGAGCAGGAGTTTTCTGGACGAGTGAGGAAGATGGGGAGCGGGGGGAATTGGGGTGAGACAAAAGCGGGAGAGCGAGCTGCAGTATAAGTGGAAGCGAGGAGGAAGGAGGGTTTTTCTGGGATCGCCCCCTCTTCAAGAAATATGGGCTTCTCCTTGCAAAAAACAAAAACAAATGGGCTTTAAGATAGATAGGCTTTTGTATCGGCCCAGTCGGCTGCCCGTGTTTCGTACTGGAGGGCCTTGTGCTAGAGGCAGCCCAAAATACTCTCTAGCTTATTGCCCATTCGAAAGAAAATAAGAGACACCTCCAGCTTATGGCTACTCATCGGTAACCTTTTTCAACTTGGCATCCACCAAATTAGAGGATGCGGTACTGGATGCAGACACTCACACCTTTGGTGGCGTGGCGGCAAAGTGAGGTGTCAAATAACAGGCCTACAATATACTTACTAGATTGTGAAGGTTCACATGCTAGTCAACATTCACATTAAACTAAGCTTCAGAAGATACGGTATGCATACTAACATTCAGAAGAACAAAAGTTCAGCATGTTTATGCATCTCAATGA
This sequence comes from Aegilops bicornis, assembly GCA_021605145.1. Classification (NCBI taxonomy): domain Eukaryota; kingdom Viridiplantae; phylum Streptophyta; class Magnoliopsida; order Poales; family Poaceae; genus Aegilops; species Aegilops bicornis. The sequence goes on along the minus strand of CM038670.1, from coordinate 441,753,128 downwards.
TTCACCATACTATAACCAATACAAAGCTATAAGGTGTGGAAATGAACAAAATCGGTCGATGCTTCTTTGAGCAAAGGGCCTCCCTGCGCACGCATTAATTTCCTGGGCATGCTTGTTTCTTCTAAATGTCGCGAGCACTTTGAGCATGTTGAAAACTCCACAACTAGCTAGCTGCCTCATCTTGCAATTGATGCTGACACATTTGCAGAAAACACATGAGGCAATAGAGATGACTCAATATGAGTCCATATTGTGCAGTTCCCCTGAAATCATCTTCATTGTCCTGAATCTGAAAAGATAGGAAAACAATAGCTATACTTAAACAGTGTTGCAAAACAGTAGCACATATCAATAGCTTGGCATGACAAAACACGATCATCTGGACGAAGGGGATACTGACCTGCCTAAGGAAGATTATATATAATTTCATAAGTCCTTAGTTGATTTCCACCTTCGGCTGCACTGCTTGTTTGCTCCTCCACACATGACAGGATCATCCCGCACTGCAATCAGCAAGTCAACGTATGAATAAGCTTATTTCATCTTGCGGTGGTCATTGTACCTAGTTACGAATGTAGGAATACCTGGAGCACCATGAGGTTAGCTGACAGCAGGTAGATACATCCATATAATTTTGTGCGGTGCTACCAAAATTGAGGTTTGTATCCCTTCCCGTTATGAGAATTCTTCTTGAAGTTGGTAGAATGTGATGGCTTGTTCTTTGCATCAAACTTGCCTTTCGCCTGAGATTTGTTCTTGTTGTTTGGGGGCTGGTTGGGCTGGAAGTTCTTCTCGTGTACCATGTGGGCACTAGAAGCTCCCTCGGTGACCGAAAGCACGTGTGTATTTTGCTCTTGCCTTCTCTTCAAAATCAAGAGTGCTAATGAGATCCGAAACGGAAAACTCATGTCTCTTGTTTTTCAAAGAAGTAGCAAAATTGTTCCATGAAGGTGGAAGCTTGGCAATGATGGTGCCAACAACAAATTTGTCTGGCAACACACACTTAAAGTACTCAAGTTCCTTAGCGAGTGATCAGATCTCATGAGTCTGGCTGAACAACAGGCGCTCATCGGTTATCTTGTAGTCACAGAATTGCTCCATGACGTACAACTCATTGCTAGCGCCCGAGGCCCCAAACGTGGCCTCGAGCACAGCCCACATGTCTTTGCCGCTGTCAAACGACATATATGAATCCACAATGGAATCATCAAGAACACTCAACATGGCGGATTTGAAGAGGGTATCCATGTTCTCAAAAGCTTTCTGCTGTGTAGGATTAAGATCGCCCTCAAGCTAACCCTTAGTGGCGTCATAGCAGTACATGATCTGAAACCAATATACTTCTCTTGTGCGCCACCTTTTATATAGCACCCCCTTAAAAGTAGGCGGCTTCAAAAGCGCAGCAAAACCACTCGGAGTAAATTGCCTATAATTAGGTTTTTGGATTGGGTTGTTGAATATATGAGCAATTTAATATGAGATTTAATCTGAATCAACAGTAAATAGATCATGACGACAATTGCAAAGATCAAAGTAATGATGCGGACTAAACCAAGAGGACAAAATCACATACTGTATAGTAGGAGCAGAACCGCTGTGGTTGATGTTGTCACTCATGTCGTTGATGAAGAGGTTACCGAGGTCGGGGAAGAAGGTTGTCATTGAGGAAGTCGTCGCTGGCAGCAGTCACAGGAGTGTGCTCCCCAAAAACCTGATCGCCCCTCTCCCGTACATGATCGAGAAAGGAGGGGTTCGGAGGACTGATGTCCCTTCTCGCGGTGTACGCTGGAAGGAGGGCTCGAGAAGAATTGTGTGGCAGCGCTAAGATTTGGAACGGTGCGAAACCATATGATACAACGGCAGCTAGGGTAGAGCCTGTCAGGTCGGTCGTGCGAGTAAGCCCAAGTATAATAGTAGGCCTTTGGCCCAAACCCCACATCCAAGTCAATAATAGCCCCACTATCCAAAAGAATCAGAAACGGCTGAGTAATTAAGGCGTCCATTAATTATTAACTAATGACTTAATAAATTTTCCGACCAACAAAAATATAGACCACATGCATAGCTTTTGTCCTTGGACAGGCTCATTCCCGAAGAGCGCGCGTGTAGGTTTCCTATTATCATGCTCATGCAAATGCTAGAATAGATCACATTATAAAGTGGTGCAACTCACACTCACCTAGTAGTATGAGACTAAACTTTAGTCTCACTCACACCACACTTAGAGCATGGTTAATGGTATAGCCAACATCCGGCTATATGAAGTTGACACATCATCTAGAACCAACCTAATAGCCTGCTAGTACAATAGTTAATCCCTTTAGTATAATACTATATCATTAATAATGGCCCCACCTTTTGTCTCACAAAGTATGTTGGAGCTCTTGCTACAATCGGCTACAAGATTACAACCCGCTTCTCTTCTCTCTCCTCTTCTCTCTCCTTCAACTAAGCACAAATACTATATTTAAATCCTTATAGCCTGCTTATGTCATCTAAGAGCAAGTATAATAAGGTGACGTAGGCGGGCTGTAAGACTTTAAATATTACTCCTATATCTTTGCTGAGTTGGATGAAAGAGAAGAGGAAAGAGAAGGTAAGCGGGCTGTAGATTTATAGCTGGCTGTAGCACAGGCTCGAAGAAACTATGTGAGAGTGTATGATGGGCCATGTGGTAGAAAAGTTGTACTTTCTTGTAGCCCACCACTATACATGTTGGTTATTACATTGGCTATAGACGACATGGCAACATGTTATAGCCAGCAATCGGCTATATTATTAGCCATGCTCTAATTGCAATACTTGCTCTAAAGTTACTCTCCACTGTGTAGTCTGAAATGTCGGGCGTGCAGCGGGCGGTGCCCTCGGTCGACGCGCCGCTTCAACGGCGGAAGCAGTGAGAGGTCGCGTCGCCCTGACTTGCCATCAATGTGGAGCGGCGGGCTCAGCTCGCGCCGGGCGGGAAGCGCTTGGGGGAGGGGGGAGGGGTTTTTGGTGGGCCAAGAAGGTGAGAAGCCAACTTGGGATCGGTCCGGACGGGGAAATATCATGTGCTCCCATACTCACTAGTTTCATGCATATGACACTAGTCTATGTTACTAGTAACATACTAATGTTATGATGGCTTCATTTATTAGCTTGTAGACTCATCTTGTCTTGGGAAACGCTATGTTACAGTAACATATTATGTTATCACTTCTCATTAACTACTTGGCACATAAGCAAAATTTTCTTGGAGTGCGCTAAGTTACTCCCACTATAACTAGCCGTACAAACTGTGGGCTATGTAGAGGGCGTAGTAAGCAAGCTTCTCATCATTCTCATGAGTTGACATGACACATCAAAGTAGTTTTTTTTCAAAATGTACATCAAAGTACCAGTGTAGTAGTCTCCAAAAAGGGCCGACCATGTCCATGGCTACCATCCCATCCCGTTCTCCGTCATTGAGTATGTGCATGATTCACGTGCCATTCAAGAAAAAAATTGTGTACGTTCCATTGAAGAAAAAAATTAAAACAAATACACCACAGCGTCATGGTCGAACTTTGATTCGTCCACGCGTAGTTCCCGACCCTCCACTAAGTAAACAACTACCAAACGCGTCAAATTATCACGTGAGCTGCCTCTTCATCGAGAAATGAGCTCCACCGTGTACCCGCGCGTGTGTGTTAGGGAATGAGGCATAGAGTACGTGCGTCCGTGCGTGCAATTTTCTCTTCGTGCATGTACTCCTTTTTTGTGGGTGATTTGTGCACGTACTCGGCCTACATTGGTGACCGTTGGTGAGTCTCACTTATCTCTACATCTCAACATGTACATCTACATCTGCATCTACGTCTACACTACATCTACATCTACCTCTACTATAGTACAAAAAGTTTTAAACATGAGACCAGCCATTTTCTTGCATGACACGACCAGCCCGTATCGCTTCTTGCTCCTCGTCTCTCTCAAAGTGCGTCCGACAGGCGATTTTGCCGTCGATTGTGGTCGGTTCGCTCACACTCGGTCCCACATGTTATAAATCTAAAAAGAATACTCTGACCAGCGGACCATTGAAAGAAGTATATTTTTCACCCTCAAATGTAAGTTGATGGACAAATAACCCCCCAAAGTCAATTTTGGTACAATTTTTACCCTCAAATCTCTAAAACCGGACATATCACCCCCTTGAGCGGTTTTAGTGTCCACATGTTAAAGTTTAGACGGTTTTGATTGTTGACTAGGAATTGACTAATTATTTACACTAATGAAATGGCAACGACACCGTCGGAAGCTGCGGATGTCGTCGGAGATGTACCCAATGGACCTCGACCTTCCCTACGAGGAGAAGAGATCATGCGGGTGCCTTTCAAGCCCAAGGGGTCATCGGGCTACATCGTCGGCTCATCGCCCGCCTACCTCTGGTCCTCCCAGAGCCTCTATCATTGTCCCGCAGCTCACGGTGGTGCTCATTTGCAGGTGGGTGCTGCTAGCTAGGAGACATAGTTGAGTTAATCGAGCCCTACTTGAAAATCAATTGTATCCTTGGCCTAAGCTCCGCCACTACTAGAAGAAAACTCCTACAGAGGAGGTCGATGAGAGGCAGCACCGTGCTACCTACATTGGTCGTTTGATTCATAGGATAGAATGTTATAAGATTTTTCCCATGTAATCATGTGTTAATTTGCAATCTAGCATCCACTCAACTTTTTTTAACTTCCTTTCTTTTTCCTATGTCAAACACTCTGGTTTTTTTTAGGGGAACACCGTGTTACTGCTATGGGATTCAAGTGTACATGCCACTCCAATCCTTTATTTTTCTTTATGAAGAGAGTACTTGCTGCTGCAAGAGCACTGTGTTAATGATGTGCCGCTGCAAGAGACGCCTATATTAATTAACCGTGCAACAGTTCATTTAGTAGTACTAGGTTAGTAGGTGACCTTGCGCTTGGCTCTTATCCTCTTCCGAAAGTCGAACAATAATGATGGTACTACAGTAGTACTTCTGGCAATCTGACACCAAATGAACTGTTGCACGTCCACCGCTTGTAAGCAAAAGTTTCTCCTCATGCTGCGAGCCATCACAAGACGCTGCGTTGGAGAGGGAGCTCGCTGCTCATGAGTTGACGGGACACATCAAAGTTATTTAGTACTCTCTCCAAAAAGGACCGACCATGTCCATGGCTACCATCCCGTGCTCCCTCATTGAGTACGTGCACTATTCATGTGCCATCGAGGAGAAAAAATATTGCATAGTATGTACTAGGTGCCATCGGAGTGCATCACTCACTTACGCACTGCTTGTATCCATTTTCTTGCATGACACGTGCACCTTGATGCTAGATTTCCCGCGTGTTGGCAAAAGGGTGAACAAAGCTGACGTAAAAAAAGTGGAAGTACATAGGGCATGTTTGGTTCCCAGCCTAAGGTTGCCACGTTTAACCTTAGTCATGCCACAACATCTTAGACATGTGTTTGGTTCATTGCCACACTTGTGGCTTGCCACACTTGTGGCTTGCCACACTTGTGGCTTGCCACACTTGTGGCTTGCCACACTTGTGGCTTGCCACACTTCTCTAGTTATATGGTCCACATGTCATAGGCTCAATTTTTTGCCAAATTTTGCCACACTTGTGGTGGCCATAGCCACACTTTGCCTAAGGTTAGTTGTGGCAAAGGCGCTGTTTGGTTCTAGGCCTAGCATTGCCACACTTTGCCACACATTTTTGCCAAGCCTGCCTAAGGTTAGTTCATCAAAATGAGAGCCACAAGTTCGGAATCCTAAAGGAATATTGCCTTATTTTTTGTGTGTATGCCATGTGGGGTCCAAGTGTGGCTTGAACCAAACACTCACCTCATAGATTCTATCCTCGCGGTAGAGCGTCTGCACTCATAATATTTTATATTACTCCCTCCGTCCAGGTGAATAAGTCATCTTTGGTTGTGCACCGTGACCAAGGAGGAAAAAACAAGATAACTTAATGTTTATTTGCTAATTAATAGCATTGCATGCAATGAACTAACCACTGCATGTCGTGTTTGGTAGTCTCGAGTCATTGAAAACAAGCACGCCCACATCTCGAGTCATTGAAACAAGAATGTTTATTTGCTAATTAATAGCATTACATGCACGCCCGGTGACCGAGAAGGAGCAAGGAACCTCATGGTGGAGCGTCCGCACTCATAATATTTTATATTATTTAGTAATATAAAATCAACCAATCATCTCCACAGTAGACCGGAAGAGTACGAAACACGGCAGCCCAATGTAGTTACATCATACTGTACATGGCCAACCCACGCTATCACCATATTTTTTGACCTCCGTGCGACACCTAGCTCTAGTAATCTAGCAGCATGTATTGCTTCTCGCTCCTCGTCTCTCTCAAAGTGCGATGGGCTGGTGTTTTTGTCGTCTATTGAGGTCGGTTAACTCATCACATGTTAGCGACATGCCAAGTGCATTCTAAAAAAATTACTGTACTCTATTGTTATGCCAAGAAGAGGAAGCGCTTTGACCGACGGACCAAACGAGACAGGCGTGCCGTGCCATGAGTGGGTCCAGTTTCTCATTTTGAACTTGTTTGGTGTAGTAGTAACACTTGGTTCTGACTATTGATAAGATTTTATATAGGGCCTAATGTATTTTTTGAGGATGCCTTTGACTATTGATAAGATTTTATATAATCTGAAAATTATATCATTCGAAGATCCTTTGACGTTCCTTTAAAAAAAGATCCTTTCGCGTATGAATTTGAACTGTATGCTTTGAGCAACTTGCATGTCCTATACTGCTCCTGTTTGGATACTCTAACTTAGCTAGAGGTTAGACTAACTCATGACTAACCCTGAACTAACTATAGCCAAAGAGGTGTTTGGGTGACAGGGTTAGATTGACAATAAATGCACTTGATGGAGAGAGAAATGTTATTTTTCAGTGGGCCCAATGAGAACTATCTCCAATTAGCACCTCTTGGGTGGGATAGTATTTTTTGGTGGGTTCGGTGCAACTTGCTCCAATTTAACCCTCATGCTTGGATACTTTAGGGCTATTTGAGCCCCAACTAGCTCAAACTAAATCTAACCCATGGATCCAAACAGGGCCAAAGTTAGTCTGAGAAAATGCATTAAGCCCTATATACATGGATAGACGGAGTACATGATACTAGCAAACGCTCACCATTAGTAGTAGTTCATTGGTTGGTTTTGATTTTTGATTCAGTTGCTGTGCTGCTAGCGTCCAATATTCGCGTGTGGTTGTGTCTAGAGTAAAAAAGGAGGTACTAGTACTTACTGCGAGAAAGGTGAAGTGATGGTTGCTTCGCCCGAGCAACTTTTTGCTCTGGGAATATGGGAGTACCAGCGGATTCAACGAACAGAGAAACGATGGTTGCTTCGTCCAAGCAACTTACTGTGGCGAAGGTGGGGCTCTGTGATTTGACTGCTCACTAGTCATTACTACTGTGGTGCAATGACCGGGGTGAATCTTTCCCTGTAGTTGTGCACTCAATATTGCTGCATGGAAGGTGGAGCCGGATGAAGGATGTCCCACATGTCGGCGAAACAAAGTTGAATTATTTCTGGCATTGCTATCAGTACTTTAGGATTTATTTATATGTACGCATAATTTTAATGAAATTGTACTGTGATGCTATGAAGGTTTCAACTTTGGTTCCCGCAGGAAAAAAAAGGTTTCAACCTAGGATTCATGTATCCTCTTGCCTCAAGATTATCTCGTTACAGCATTCCATCAAATACAAATGAAACTACCATGGCTGCTAATGCATCTCAATGGTTCGCAGATCAGCGCCAATATTCACATCTGGCCCAGAAGACAAAGTTGTGAGAAGGTGTACAAATAAAGAAAAATATATAATTGATCGATGATGTTCCTAGGCATGGCTCCATTTCACAGGCATAGTGTTCATTGGTTGGCAGCTAGTTTCACCTAGCTCTGTAGCCAAAAAAGAGGTGTATGGAGGACATCACAATCCGATCATTTTGTGCAGCTCCACTAAAATCGAGCTGACCATCCATGTTTACAAAGATATCCAGTCAGTGTGATTACAGTAATTAGTGGAACTAGATGATGAAACATAACACACACAAAAGAAGCCGATCACCTTTGCGATCTCTCTTTAGGACTAACTACTTGTTGGAGAAGATTAGGCACGGAGTTGGACGAGAAGGATAGCAAAACCAATCTCCCTTTCTGCAGTCCCACAGAAATGTAAAAACGTTGCCCGTGTGACATTTTGGCGGAACTGCACAAAACACTCTTAAGAAAAAGGTGATTTATGCAGTTCACCAAAAGGTCGCAATAGCAACGAGGTGAAATGGACAGCCCTGTTTGCAAAAGGAGGTGGAAAGGAAACAATTACTGCCTAATAACATGAGTTGAAGGCGAATGCGCCGACAAAAAAGAAGCATATTCCATGTAATAAGGGAAAGATAGCAGGATGGTGGTTTATCAAAAATGGTTTGAGGACGAGATTGCAAGATGGAAAGTACGCCGACCGAGATACGGTTTAAGCAAACAACTAAAGAAGATCCACATGCAGGATTTTCCACATGCAGCAACGTGGGAAGATTGGCAGTGGAGCAAGGCGGGAGGAAGTTGTACCTGAGGGTCGTCGGGATGAAACTAGGAGGGCGCCGACGGCCGTGATCTGCTCATACTGCGGCAGCGAGCAAGTGGCGAAGGCCCTGCCGCGCCGGAGCTTGGTCAGAGAGAATGGCGGGTACCGCAGATTGGGACGTGCTGCCTCAACACCGTTGAACGGAGAAATGATGCACATCCTCCCTTTCCGCCGGTGGACGGGATGCGATCGGATCACTGACCAACGGTGAGAGAGAGAGGCCACCGCCGCCTTGTGTGAGATGGTGTGACGAGAGACAAACCCCGGCAGGCAGGCTCCATTGTATATAGTGAAGCAGATTTTTCCATTTTCCCCACGACAATCGTTTTATATTATGTACGTGCCACTGAGGAATATATAACTTTATTTAATACTAACGCGACAAGTCAAACTTTGTTCCGTCTACGCGTGGTACACGACCCTCCTTCGAGTAAACAACTGCTACACACGTGTAATTATCAAGTGGGCTGCCTTTTCATACAGAAACGAACTCCACCGTGTACTGATACGTCTCCAACGTATCTATAATTTTTGATTGCTCCATGCTATATTATCTACTGTTTTGGACTATATTGGGCTTTATTTTCCACTTTTATATTACTTTTGGGACTAACCTATTAACCGGAGGCCCATCCCAGAATTGCTGTTTTTTGCCTATTTCAGTGTTTCGAAGAAACGGAATATCAAACGGAGTCCAAATGGAATGAAACCTTCCGGAACGTGATTTTCTCACCGAGTATGATCCAGGAGACTTGGACCCCACGTCAAGAATGGAGGGAGGCGGCCACAAGGGTGGGGGGCGCGCCCACCCACCTAGGGCGCGCCCCCTGCCTCGTGGGCCCCCCTTTGCTCCACCGACGTACTCCTTCCTCCTATATATACCTACGTACCCCCAAACGATCAGATACGGAGCCAAAAACCTAATTCCACCGCCGCAACCTTCTCAGACTCCACGAGATCCCATCTTGGGGCCTGTTAGGAGCTCCACCTGGAAGGGGAATCCACCATGGAGGGCTTCTACATCATCACCATAGCCTCTCCGATGAAGTGTGAGTAGTTTACCTCAGACCTTCGGGTCCATATTTAGTAGCTAGATGGCTTCTTCTCTCTCTTTGGATCTCAATACAATGTTCTCCCCCTCTCTCGTGGAGATTTATTCGATGTAATCTTCTTTTTGCGGTGTGTTTGATGAGACCGATGAATTGTGGTTTGTGATCAAGATTATCTATGTACAATATTTGAATCTTCTCTGAATTCTTTTATAAATGATTGGTTATCTTTGCAAGTCTCTTCGAATTATCATTTTGGTTTGGCCTACTAGATTGGTTCTTCTTGCAATGGGAGAAGTGCTTAGCTTTGGGTTCAATCTTGCGGTGTCCTTTCCCGGTGTGATGAGGGGCAGCAAGGCACATATTGTATTGTTGCCATCGAGGATAATAAGACGGGGTTTTTATCATATTGCATGAATTTATCCCTCTACATCATGTCATCTTGCTTAAGGCGTTACTCTGTTTTCTTGAACTTAATACTCTAGATGCATCTTTGGATAGCGGTCGATGAGTGGAGTAATAGTAGTAGATGCAGGCAGGAGTCGCTCTACTTGTCTCGGACGTGATGCCTATAAACCTGATCATACCTATAAACTATCAAAACTATGCACAATTATTTCAATTGCTCAACAAGAATTGCTCACCCACCATAAAATACTTATGCTCCTGAGAGAAGCCACTAGTGAAATCTCTGGCCCCCGGGTCTATTCTCATCATATCAATCTTCCATCACTTTATTATTGCTTTGCTTTTTTACTTTGCCTTTTATTTTACCTTGCATCTTTATATCAAAAATACCAAAATATTATCTATCATCTCTATCAGATCTCACTCTCGTAAGTGACCGTGAAGGGATTGACAACCCCTAATCGCGTTCGTTGCACGGAGCTATTTGTTTTGTGTAGGTACGAGGGACTTGCGTGTAGCCTCCTACTGGATTGATACCTTGGTTCTAAAAAAATGAGGGAAATACTTACTCTACTCTGCTACATCACCCTTTCCTCTTCAAGGAAATCCAACGCAGTGCTCAAGAGGTAGCAGGAAGATTTCTGGCGCCGTTCTTTGGGAAGTCTACGCAAAAGTCAACATACCAAGTACCCATCACAATCCCTTATCTCTCGCATTACATTATTTGCCATTTGCCTCTCGTTTTCCTCTCCCCCACTTCACCCTTGTCGTTTTATTTGCCCTGTCTTTCTCAGTTCGCCTCTTTTCGCTCGCTTTTCCCTCGCCATGTCGGAACCAAAAAGAATTAGGGTATCTCTCCCCAGTTCTAGTGCTTTAGACAATCCTGCTATCTTATCTAAACTCATAAATAAAATTACTATGGAAAAACCTGCTGGAATTATCAATAAAAACCGTAGCAATTTTGATGAAGAAGATTCTGGAATATTTCGTTATTTACTTGATGAATCTTTGAAATATGCTTGGGATAGGCTTTTAAGGATCCGTGCTAGCTATGTACCTCAATACCAAGTTGAGGTTTACTTAAAAAGCTTTTATGTTGGGTTGCCCGTTTCGTTCAAACAAGTCTTGGATCCTATTTTGAAGAGGGATTTCTTGAAGGGGACCCCATAGACACTTATGGAAACATGAAAACTATATTTGGGCACTCCATTAGCGAGAAAGTTGAAATCACATCTCTTTTGCTTTCCTACCAAAACGAATCTATCAAAGAGATAAAAGCTAGCCTAGATGCCAATTTCCGCAGTATACTTAATCTTTCTTCTACCATTAATGGCCATGTACTTTATCAAAATAGAAGGATTAATTCCATATATAGCAAGTTTGCTCTCTTCTTCCCTAAGACCAAAGATGGCAACACCTAGATCTATCCTTGTTTTTATGCCTAGCTAAGGGCGTTAAACGATAGCGCTTGTTGGGAGGCAACCCAATTTTATTTTTAGTTTTTTGTTTTTGCTTCTGTTTAGAAATAAATAATCCATCTACCTTCTGTTTAGATGTGGTTTTATGTTTTAATTAGTGTTTGTGCCAAGTTAAACCTATAGGATCTTCTTGGATGACAGTTATTTGATCTTGCTGTAATTTCCAGAAACTTTCTGTTCACGAAAACAATTGTTAAAAATCACCAGAACGTGATAAAATAGTGATTCCAATTTCTTCTGATCAATAAAAAAATTTCCTAGGTCTTCCTATTTTGGCTGATTTTTTGGAGTTCCATAAGTTTTCGTTAGTTACAGATTACTACAGACTGTTCTGTTTTTGACAGATTCTGTTTTTCGTGTGTTGTTTGCTTATTTTGATGAATCTATGGCTAGTAAAATAGTTTATAAACCATAGAAAAGTTGGAATACAGTAGTTTTAACACCAATATAAATAAAGAATGAGTTCATTACAGTACCTTTAAGTGGTCTTTCGTTTTCTTTCGCTAACGGAGCTTACGAGATTTCTGTTGAGTTTTGTGTTGTGAAGTTTTCAAGTTTTGGGTGAAATATTTTGTTGGATTATGGAACAAGGAGTGGCAAGAGCCTAAGCTTGGGGATGCCCATGTCACCCCCAAGATAATCTAAGGACACCAAAAAGTCAAAGCTTGCGATGCCCCGGAAGGCATCCCCTCTTTCGTCTACTTCCATCGGTAACTTTACTTGGAGCTATATTTTTATTCACCACATGATATGTGTTTTGCTTGGAGCGTCTTGTATGATTTGAGTCTTTGCTTTTTAGTTTACCACAATCATCCTTTCTGTACACACCTTTTGAGAAAGCCATACATGAATAGGAATTAGTTAGAATAGTCTATGTGCTTCACTTATATCTTTTGAGCTTTATAGTTTTGCTCTAGTGCTTCACTTATATCTTTTAGAGCACGGCGGTGGATTTGTTTTATAGAAACTATTGACCTCTCATGCTTCACTTAGATTACTTTTAGAGTCTTAAATAGCATGGTAATTTGCTTAAAAATCTTAATATGCTTGGTATTCAAGATTTGTAAAACTTTCTTTTGAGTGCGTTGAATACTAAGAAAAGTTTGATGCTTGATAATTGTTTTGAGATATGAAGATGGTGATATTAGAGTCATGCTAGTTGAGTAGTTGTGAATTTGAGAAATACTTGTGTTAAAGTTTGTGATTCCCGTAGCATGCACGTATGGTGAACCGTTATGTGATGAAGTCGGGGCATGATTTATTTATTGATTGTCTTCCTTATGAGTGGCAGTCGGGGACGAGCGATGGTATTTTCCTACCAATCTATCCCCCCTAGGAGCATGCGCGTAATACTTTGCTTTGATAACTTGTAGATTTTTGCAATAAGTATATGAGTTCTTTATGACTAATGTTGAGTCCATGGATTATACGCACTTTTCCTTCCTTCCACCATTGCTAGCCTCTCTAATATCGCACGCCTTTCGCCGGTATCATACACCCACCATATACCTTCCTCAAAACAGCCACCATACCTACCTATCATGGCATTTCCATAGCCATTCCGAGATATATTCCCATGCAACTTTTCACCATCCCGTTTATTATGACACGCTCCACCATTGTCAAATTGCTAGCATGATCATGTAGTTGACATCGTATTTGTGGCAAATCCACCGTTCATAATTCTTTCATACATGTCACTCTTGATTCATTGCATATCGCGATACACCGCCGGAGGCATTCACATAGAGTCATATTTTGTTTTAGGTATTGAGTTGTAATTGTTGAGTTGTAAGAAAAATAAAAGTGTGATGATCATTATTTTTAGAGCATTGTCCCATGTGAGGAAAGGATGATGGAGACTATGATTCCCCCACAAGTCGGGATGAGACTCCGTACGGAAAAAAAGAGGCCATAAAAAAGAAGAGAAAAGGCCCAAATAAAAAAATGAGAGAAAAAGAGAGAAGGGACAATGTTACTATCCTTTTACCACACTTGATCTTCATGATAGAGAGTCTCCAATGATGGGCTTCCTCAAAATGCCCTAGGTCTTCGTGAGCAAGCGAGTTGGATGCACACCCACTTAGTTTCTTTTGTTGAGCTTTCATATACTTATAGCTCTAGTGCATCCGTTGCATGGCAATCCCTACTCACTCACATTGATATCTATTGATGGGCATCTCCATAGCCCGTTGATACGCCTAGTTGATGTGAGACTATCTTCCCCTCTTTTGTCTTCTCCACAACCACCATTCTATTCCACATATAGTGCTATATCCATGGCTCACGCTCATGTATTGCGTGAAGATTGAAAACGTTTTGAAAATGTCAAAAGTATGAAACAATTTCTTGGCTTGTCATCGGGATTGTGCATGATTTAAATACTTTGTGTGGTGAAGATAGAGCATAGCCAGACTATATGATTTTGTAGGGATAACTTTCTTTGGCCATGTTATTTTGAGAAGACATAATTGCTTAGTTAGTATGCTTGAAGTATTATTATTTTTATGTCAATATAAACTTTTGTCTTGAATCTTTCGGATCTGAATATTCATACCACAATTAAGAAGAGTTACATTGAAATTATGTGTAACATCCCAAAATTCTAAATTTTGGAATGTTATAAACAAATAGATAGATTTGATTTGATTGTTTGATTGACTGACTGAAAGTGAGTGAATTCGAAACTTTTGAAAGTTAAATGAGAGGGAATAAAAGGACTTTCCCAAACTTTCATTTTTGCATTTTATGATCTTGAGAATTCAAATTCTTTTCATCACAAAACCACGGAGAGAAGATGACATGACTTCTTCCATTTATTTAAATGACAAGGGGTGTTGAAAATATTTGAATTTCAATTGAGAATATTTCCAACTCTGAAACTTTATGCAACTCAATGATTTTCACGAGCGAAGATAAAAGGACTTCTTCAAAACATATGAAATATGAGTTGGGAGTTTCAAAGAATTTAAAATTCAAAGTTCTTTTGAGTTTATTTTCAATTTGGAGTTATTTGAGTTTTATTCAAATTATTTTCTCCAAAACTAAAATATATGGAAAATAGGGTAACATGATTCCCTACCTCGGAAAAATGGAGAGAAATAAATTTGAATTCATTTTGATATTTTTAAAATGATTTTGTTGGATTTTATTGGACCGTAAGCACTCTTTGCTTTATTAAAATTTATGTGTATTTTATTTAATGCTAGAATAATGTTCATCTCGTAGGAAATCTTTTTCTGAAAATTTCGATATATTATATGCCTATATAATATTTCTATTTATTTTGTTTTTTTAATTATTTTTGTTTGTCTATTTAAAAAAAGAGACTTGAGCCAAATACCAAGCTAGGCCAAGGCCCACCAGTAGCCTCTTGCCGCGACCAGTGAGTCCTTGGCTGCCGCCGCCGCCGCCGTGACCGACCCGGCTACCCAGCCTTGCCCCCTCCTCCACGCCACCACCTCGCCTGGCCGCCACCCCGCCGCCCATGCCCACCGCGCGCACCATACCGTACCGCCCTCTCCGTCGCCTCGCCGTCTCTCCGACGATGAGAGCCGCCTGGAGCCCAGCCGCCTCGGGACTACTTTGAGTCAACCGCCACCGCCGCCACCGGTTTCCCTCTCCGTCGATACAACCCGAAACCGATCCGGTTTTCTTTTAATCTCGGTTTTATTTTAAAACCCGGTTTTCTGTTTTAATCTAGTTATTTAGAGAGCGTTAAGCTCGTTAGAGTTAAGAAAGCGTTAACGCTCGATAGAGTTTTCTTTTATAAATAGATTTACGCCGGGGACCCGTATGTAATTATTTTCTTCACAGATTAGTCCCTAACTTTCAAACGACTATAACTTTTTACTCGTTAGTCCAAATCCAACGAAACCAACGCTCACTTCTTCGTTACGATCTTCTCTATCCAGTAATCCAACTCAAACATGTTTTTGAAAGTTTAGAATTTGAATTAGATCAGATTTGAATTCAAACTTCGTTTGATCATAACTTGAGTTTCGTAACTCCGATTTAGTTGATTCTTTTTGCAAATCGAAGATCTTGACCTAAACTTTCTGATAAGGCCAAATTCATATAATTTTGGTACTGTTAGAAATTGTTTTATGTTGCAAGAGTTATTTGCTTGGTTTTGTTGTTTTCTGAATTGTTTCTTCGATCTTTCCGATCTTTTGGAGTGATTGCTTATGTGTGGTTACTATTGATTGCTTACGATAGATTGACGGAGTGTGTGAGTAGACCTATCAAGAGTTTTGAGTGCGAATCATCTTCATCAACTTTGCAGGCAAGTAACACTTGATCATACCTTTTCATACCCAGTTTTTATGCATTAGCTCAATCCTCAAACATTGCATGATTAGGATATCATTAATTTGTGGGTTGGGAAGTTGATGATGAGGTAGGAACCTATTGCCCTGTTACTATCAAACCCTTGGGAGTTACTTCTACGTGTTGCTTATATTGCTATGCTATGCTCGTAGACGTGGTTTGGGTTTGAGAGATATTCACGACAGATGTGAGATTGTTAATTAATGGTTTACTTTAAGGTGGCAACTTAAATACACATCTGGGTGGATTGAGGCACAGGGAACCCAGTGTTGTCTGCTTTTATTTTTTGGAAATCCCGGGGTACCGTGTGATCTTCCTATGGACCGCCACCCAGGCTCAAAGGGAATCGAGATTATTCATGCTAGAAACTTCCATGTGCAGCCACAAGCTATTATGGGCTCTAGCATAGTTGAGTAAGTTACGTGAAGCTTTCGAAGAGGTAGATCAGCGGTAGTGGGTTTTATAGGTTTGGTATGATCTATCCGGAGTAGAGAGTTAATGTTTACGAAGATCGTGTCTCGGTCATCCGTTTCTCAAACACCATGCGGTCACGAGAAATCAACGGAGGCGATCGAGTCTTGTGGGGAAAAGTGCGCAAACCTCTGCAGAGTGTACAATCTAATCATGGTTAGCCGTGTCCCGGTTATGGACAATTCTCGAGTATCTAGTACTTGAGTATTCACATGTATCTCATCACTCTAAATTAATATTGCTAGGTTGTTAATCACTTTAATTGGGATTGAGTTGGGGTTATACCTTCTCAATGATGTTTCAACCACCATGATAGTTAATATAAAATTTATTCCTTTGATGTAGGGAAAATTTGGCTTTTTGCAAAAACTGTAACCGTAGAGCTTTCCACCAGCCATATATGCATGTAGTATAGCTTATTCTTTCATTACTCTCTATGTGTTACATTGCCGGATATTCCATGTCTTGACCCGTTTTGGCTGCAACATTTTATGTTGCGAGACTTTTCGAACGACAGTAAGTGATACGTTAGGGTTACGATTTCCTATACTCAACTTTGCTGTTGGTGTTGATGGGAATCCACACCCTTGTTGTTTCCGCTATCTTTGGATTGAGGTAATAGTATTTACGTTATTCATACATGTGATTTACCTCTGTTATAAATCCTCGAGTACTGTGTGTGTCAGCATACCGATCCAGGGATGGCACATAAGCAAAGAGACTTGACCCATTCGGGTCGGGTCGCTACAAGATGGTATCAGAGCACATGTTGACTGTAGGCTGTGACCCTAGAAGCTGACAAACCCATAGGAAAGATTTTTTTTCTCTACAACTTCATTTTCAAAAGGATATTTTACCTCTCTTCTCTTCTGAGCTTATTCAAATATTCCCTTTTAGTGAGACCATACCCATTTTCCCCTTTTGACCACTCGAAGATTTGACTGATGAGACCACTCCAAGGAGATAAGATATCGGACAACTAAGACCATTTGGAATGAAGAAGATTTTACTGTGTAAATGGAAACTACAACTGTTGAAGACTCCGAAGACTAGGAGAATTTGAAGGCTCTGGAGAATTCCTAGATCAAGGTGTATCGGAGAAAGACTGGAACATGGAGCATTAGAATTCAAAGTTCTATCAAGGAAAACCCTAAGGCAGGAGATATCAACTATGGAATGCTAGCTCATGGAAATGACAAGAGCGTAAACACGCTATCCATGATGTTATCGCCCGCTTATGCTATTGTCACCGTGCGGAGTTAAGTATGCAGATACATGGAAGGATGGATGGTAGAAGGCTGATGGAGCATCTGTCAGCAAAAGATGTAGTTTTAACCTTAGCTGGCGTATCGCCAGGATCTGGAGTGTTACATCAGGAAGTTAAGATGGACCTACAAGAAGAAATATTTGACAAGAAGGCAATTGGTGAAGAACTCGAGGAATGTGAAGCTGAAGTAACCAAACTGGAGGAACAAAACCTCGAGATACGGAGATTAAATCGGGTGAAGGATGATGGGATCATGGTTCATGTCAAGGAAGTTGAATCCAGAAGTTGGAACGTAACTCCAGAAATATTGAAGGACGCCATGAGAGACTTTGCGACAACAGAGATGATTTGGCAAAAGAACTTGAGAAGGACAAGCATGATCAGAAGGAGCCACCGGAGGCATGACCAAGACTTGAAGAGTTTGACGACATTGACCTTTAGAAGACCAAACCCCAGTTATATACCTACGTTAGATGCGACGTTTGTGAGCTGTCATTTGTTTGATGTTTTTCCGACAGCCACAATAAAATCTGCCTTTTCAAAAAACTTTTGTTTGCATTGTGTGTATCCCTCTCTATCTCTCTTATCCCACCCCAAAACCCATGGACCCAATAGAGGATGAATGGAGATGAAATCATATTTTCCTGGACCGATGGGTCAATTGGAGACAGACCGATGGAATCGAACATGGAGGATCACATGGAGAATAATCACGTAGTTAGAAAGGATATGACCCAAAGATGTTCTACTGATGTTTTGAAAGAGGTGTTGCTACTTGGTGGAAGATGTACCAAACCATCAATGGATGGCAAGGAGTAACCACTTGGGGAGAATTTAAGTTGACTTTGCTAATGTCTCGGTTTGTGTCCCAGAAATTGAAGCCTTCGAAAGGATATGAAGAAACCTTGTGCATGCAAGCTTTGTGGAGAAATAGGACACACCCATAAGGAACACAAGGATGAATGCCCTAATTGTGAAGGAAGTCACCCAACTGAAGAATGCCCAACCAGACAGATTACTTGTTTCTTGTGTAAAGGAACTACCCACTACCCTGCTAGTGTCACATTTACACTATGGTACAGAGAACCATCCAGCAGAAGGAAGAAGAAATGAAAGGAGCCCTCATGGAGATGTTAGAAGAACCTGGGACGAAGGAAGATGTTGAGGACACACACAAAGGAAACAAAATTAAAGCCAGCACCAAGTCATGCTATTCATGTGGAGAAGAAGGACACATCTCCCAAGATTGTCTGAATGGAGATCTAGTAGAATTCCCGATAGAGGAACTCGAGTATGACCCACAGGAAATAGAAGCCCTGATTGGAACGGAAAGGTCCAGGAAGAGGAATAGGTTGGATTCCAGGAACAACCAAATTTCTACAAAGAAAGACCTGAGTCATATCACATGTTTCAGTGCAAAAATTCAGGGCACTACTTCAATGATTGCCCAAGAGGGAAGATAAGGACCCAGGAGGCTATATAATCACAAGGAAACCTCGATATTTGTCAGAAGTAATATGTTTCCGTTGTGATGAAGCAGGACACCTTGCCAGGGATTGTCCGAAGGAGAAGGAGACTGGTGATATATAGTTGAATTTGTAACAGAATAAATGTAGTAGTAGAAGTGAGAGCTTTTCTTTTATATTGAGGTGTTAAGTTGAGACATGTAATGGAAGAGCGAGATGATTTACGAATCAATAAAGTTAGCGATGTTGGTACCGCTTTGGATTTTATGAGTTACCCTATGAGGAAAGATGTTGACCAATTTCGAGGATATGAGAAATATGGTCTATGGAATATTGGAACATTTTAAGGGTGGTAGTACCACCTGTAAGAACCGTTGTCCCTGGAAAGATAAGGATACCCACCGAATGGATTTGAGACAAAATGAATATGAGTTTTGACTCGATATGTTTGATACCCCAAGAGAGTGTGGGATGAAGTTGGAGGCAAATCGGTTGTTTGGACCAAATGTGATCAAGCGATCGAGAAAAGAATGTTAAGTTGATTCGAGTTAGACTGAAGGTAGCTCAGTCCAGGCAGAAGAGTTATGCAGACTCAAAAATGCAAGAAGGTAGTCGATAAAATCGGAAACAGAGAATATCTTCGTGTACCACCTCTGCAAGGAGTTAAACGATTTGGAGTTAAGGGCAAGTTAGCCCGAGATCTGTAGGACCATCTTGAGTTTTGGAGCGTATGGGAGAAGTGGCCAACAAATTGGAGTCACCAAGTAATCGTTAGGAGTTCATGATGTGTTTCACGTATTTCGAGTTGAAGAGGTACCATGCGAAATGGCCAATATTCCCTGTGGGGCGCTTGACCTGGAAAGGATAATGATGTTCCACGAAGTGAGTATGGACTTCATAAGTATGAGCTTTTATCTCGGTATGTGGGACATCCCACGAGGATGAAGAGATGAATTACTATTGGATATAAAGGAGGTATGATATTGGAAATATGGATCAATGGAAATTCCATGTTGAGTCTGAGTAATCATGTCCTAGTTTGGTGCCAATAGAAGGAAGAAGAAAATACAATTGGATGGATTTTAAGTATGCCAGGAAGTTGTATGTTGGAATAACGATCAGTTGCTGAGATGATGTGTTCAAGGATTTTAAGTGATGAGGTGGGCCATAACCCACAGGCCCCAGGACCTGCCAAGAAGCAAGCACATTCTTGCTGAAGGAAAAAAACCCTGGAAGAAGTTATGATTTTATCGACAGACGATCTTATAGGAGTTTACGCAAAACCTGAGAGTTGTTAAGGAACGATAGATGTTTGTTTGGCTTGCAGAATCAATGGATTTATCCGAACTTGGTTCGTCGACAAGAGAAATTCTGCAATGCTTGTGAGGATGACCGAGTGTTAGAATGCGAGATTCGCTAAACCATGTACAAAGTAATGATTTGGGTGCGGGATGGATTGATCACCATACCGACTTACTCTTATTATTAGCCTTGCTATATGGGATGGTAAATCTGAGTGACTTACCTATAGTAGAGGCGACGATCAAAACCTTGTTTGAACCTTAGAATGGTATAAGCATTTTTTCCCTTGTACACGGCAGTTGTTGCCAACCGTAGGTTATACGGTGAGGATCAACCAGACCCATTTCCTGCAGGACAAACCATAAATTGCTGACCACCATGAGATATCGATAGTTGTTTAGAATTGGCGCCCGGACCCGTCGACTATGAAGACCCGATCTCGGAACAACCTTACCAAGAAGTAAAGGACAAAAGAATTGAGGAAAAGGTTATGCCACTACCAGAAGAGCCCAGAGAAGGAATTTTCCATACGATCTGAGAAGACCGACACTGTCAACGACAAGGATGGAGTATATGAGTTTTGATGGAACCGTAACCATGCTTCTAAGGGTGGTAGCACCCCAGACCCCTTGTGATGATCGATGGATTTTGAAGACCCCCAAACCCTAACCTATTTCTTTCTAGCCTCTCCGAATCTAGGGCCGAGATTCATTTTAAAGGTGATAGTTTGTAACATCCCAAAATTCTAAATTTTGGAATGTTATAAACAAATAGATAGATTTGATTTGATTGTTTGATTGGTATTTGAAAGTGAGTGAATTGAAACTTTTGAAAGTTAAATGAGAGGGAATAAAAGGACTTTCCCAAAATTTCATTTTTGCATTTTATGATCTTCGGGAATTCAAATTATTTTCATCACAAAACCCTGGAGAGAAGATGACATGACTTCTTCCATTTATTTAAATGACAAGGGGTGTTGAAAATATTTGAATTTCAAATGAGAATATTTCCAATTCTGAAACTTTATGCAACTCAATGATTTTCACGAGCGAAGATAAAAGGACTTCTTCAAAACATATGAAATATGAGTTGGGAGTTTCAAAGAATTTAAAATTCAAAGTTCTTTTGAGTTTATTTTCAATTTGGAGTTATTTGAGTTTTATTCAAATTATTTTTCTCCAAAAATAAAATATATGGAAAATAGGGTAACATGATTCCCTACCTCAGAAAAATGGAGAGAAATAAATTTGAATTCATTTTGATATTTTTAAAATGATTTTTGTTGGATTTTATTGGACCAGAAGCACTCTTTGCTTTATTTAAGTTTGTGTGTATTTTATTTAATGCTAGAATAATGTTCATCTCGTAGGAAATCTTTTACTGAAAATTTCGATATATTATATGCCTATATAATATTTCTATTTATTTTGTTTTTTATTATTTTTGTTTGTCTGTTTAAAAAAGGAGACTTCCCTCCATGACGGCCAATGACGGCAGAGCCAAGGCCCGACCAGCCACATCGCCGACCCAGGCGGAGTCCCTTGAAACGCCCGGCCGCCGCGTGACCGACCCGCCACCCACCCGCCTTGCCCCTCCTCCACGCCACCACCTCGCCTCGCCACGCCCGCCCATGCCCATCGCCACCACCGCACCCGCCAGTGCCGCCTCTCCGTGCACTGGCCGTCTCTCCGAGCCATGGAGCCTCTGAGCCTCACGCCGCCTCATGGGACTCATGGAGTCAACCGCCACCGCCGCCGGTTTCCCCTCTCCGACCGGTACAACCCGAAAATCGATCCGGTTTTTAATCTCGGTTTTATTTTAAAAACCGGTTTTCTGTTTAATCTAGTTATTCAGAGAGCGTTAGCTGGTTAGAGTTAAGCGAACATTCGCTCGATAGAGTTTTCTTTTATAAATAGATTTCTGCCAGGGACCCGTATGTAATTATTTTCTTCACAGATTAGTCCCTAACTTTCAAACGTCTTTAACTTTTTACTCGTTAGTCCAAATCCAACGAAACCAACGCTCACTTCTTCGTTGCGATCTTCTCTATCCAGTAATCCAACTCAAACATGTTTTTGAAAGTTTAAAATTTGAATTAGATCAGATTTGAATTCAAACTTTGTTTGATCATAACTTGAGTTTCGTAACTCCGATTTAGTTGATTCTTTTTGCAGATCGAAGATCTTGACCTAAACTTTCTGATAAGGCCAAATTCATATAATTTTGGTACTGTTAGAAATTGTTTTATGTTGCAAGAGTTATTTGCTTGGTTTTGTTGTTTTCCGAATTGTTTCTTGATCTTTCCGATCTTTTGGAGTGATTGCTTATGTGTGGTTACTATTGATTGCTTACGATAGATTGACCGGAGTGTGACGAGTAGACCTATCAAGAGTTTTGAGTGCGAATCATCTTCATCAACTTTGCAGGCAAGTAACACTTGATCATACCTTTTCATACCCAGTTTTTATGCATTAGCTCAATCCTCAAACATTGCATGATTAGGATATCATTAATTTGTGGGTTGGGAAGTAGATGATGAGGTAGGAACCTATTGCCTGTTACTATCAAACCCTTGGGAGTTACTTCTACGTGTTGCTTATATTGCTATGCTATGCTCGTGAGACGTGGTTTGGGTTTGAGAGATATTCACGACAGATGTGAGATTGTTAATTAATGGTTTACTTTAAGGTGGCAACTTAAATACACATCTGGGTGGATTGAGGCACTGGGAACCCAAAGTGTTGTCTGTTTATTTTTTGGAAATCCGGGGTACCCGTGTGATCTTCCTATGGACCGCCACCAGGGCTCAAAGGGCCGAGATTATTCATGCTAGAAACTTCCGTGTGCAGCCACAAGCTATTATGGGCTCTAGCATAGTTGAGTAAGTTACGTGAAGCTTTCAAGAGGTAGATCAGCAGGTAGTGGGTTTTATAGGTTTGGTATGATCTATCCGAGTAGAGAGTTAATGTTTACGAAGAAATGTCTCGGTCATCCGTTTCTCAAACACCATGCAAAGGTCACGAGAAATCAACGGAGGCGATCGAGTCTTGTGGGGAAAAGTCATAAACCTCTGCGAGTGTAATCTAATCATGGTTAGCCGTGTCCCGGTTATGGACAATTACGAGTATCTAGTACTTGAGTATTCACATGTATCTCATCACTCTAAATTAATATTGCTGGGTTGTTAATCACTTTAATTGGGATTGAGTTGGGGTTATACCTTCTCAATGATGTTTCAACCACCATGATAGTTAATATAAAATTTATTCCTTTGATGTAGGGAAAATTTGGCTTTTTGCAAAAACTGTAACCGTAGAGCTTTCCACCAGCCATATATGCATGTAGTATAGCTTATTCTTTCATTACTCTCTATGTGTTACATTGCCAGCATATTCCATGCGCTGACCCGTTTTCGGGCTGCAACGTTGTATGTTGCAGACTTTTCAGACGACGAGTAAGTGATACGTTAGGGTTACGATTTCCTATACTCAACTTTGCCGTTGGTGTTGATGGGAATCCACAACCTTGTTGTTTCCGCTATCTTTGGATTGAGGTAATAGTATTTACGTTATTCATACATGTGATTTACCTCTGTTATAAATCCTCGAGTACTGTGTGTGTCAGCATACCGATCCAGGGATGGCACATAAGCACAGAGACTTGACCCATTCGGGTCGGGTCGCTACAAGATGGTATCAGAGCACATGTTGGTATGGGGCGTGACCCTAGAAGCTGACAAACCCATAGGAAAGATTTTTTTTCTCTACAACTTCATTTTCAAAAGGATCTTGTACCTCTCTTCTCTTCTGAGCTTATTCAAATATTCCCTTTTAGTGAGACCATACCCTGCTGCATCACCTTGGTTCGCAAAAACTAAGGGAAATACTTACTCTACTCTGCTGCATCACCCTTTCCTATTCAAGGAAATCCAACGTAGTGCTCAAGAGGTAGCCTGTACCCGCGTGGGTGTGGCCGGGAACGAGACGTGAGTGCGTGCGTCCTGCGTGCACCTCTTCTTTAGGTGTAGGTTCATACGTGGGTGGGTGTGAGAGAGATGGTCTGTGCGAAACAGAGGCAATGTGTCGATGATATCTCAAACAAAAAACATAACATATGCAATGTGTGCGAAACAGAGTCAATGGATATATCATATATAGAGGGAGCGATCCACGAGGAGAGAGTGGAGGGATCATCGGTGTGAGATATCGATAGAATCGAAAACAGGGATGAAGTGTGTGGCTGCATGATCGATAAAGAGTGCCATCTAATTTGTGCTTGCCCACGTCAAAGATACAAGGTGGCCGGCCTACTGGAATTTGAGAGGGCAGAGGTGCAGTTTTTCTCTGTGGCATGGATACCTACCTACAACGTTCGAATATCGGTGTGTGTTGGGGGGGGGGGGGCAGAGACCTAACTATAGAGAGGTAGATCGACTAGTATATGTGTGGAGAAGGAGAGAGACCTAGCTATGTATTGAGGAGATCAATCGGCATCCATACATATGTGTAGCAGAGGAATAAGGTTGGGAGAAAGAAAAGGTAGAGTGTTGGAGGGTTGGTGGTGGAGTGGCGTCTCACAAATGGTGGGAGAGGCCTGCTAGACAAGCGGAGGGTAATGCAGTGCAATATCAATAAGAGAGGGCCGGGATGTTTGTCTGCATCTATGCACGCGTGCGTGTGAGAGACGGGTCGGGAGGTATGCAAGGATGATGAGGGGAGACGATATGGTTGTGGTAAGCATACGTAACTACATAGGAAGATCAACCATCGTTGTTCGAGAAAGGGAGATACATAACTAGTGAGGTAAGTCTATCGGTGCGTGGGAAAAAGAATTATAGTTGACCTAGCTATATGTAGGGAGATCGGTACGTATACATGCATGCATGTGTTAGAAGCAAATAAGGTCCATAGAGACAGACAGGGGGAGAGGGGTGTGGCTAGGAGGTGGTGCGAGAGGCCTACTATGTCGAGGGGGGAGGAGTGTGTGAGTATGAGATCGATGAAAAGAGGGGCGGGAGTGTGCACCTGCGTGGAACCATATTGGACATAGGGGGGCATGGACGGTGAGAAGAGAATAGGGGAAGTATGTGTTTGTGGTAGGCACACTTGGCTAGAGAGGTATATCGACCGGTGTGTGCCGGAAAGAAGGAGTCGGGGGCCTACACACACCGCGGGTGAATGACCTAAAGAGAAATAACGAACGTGCGTGATGGAGGGGACGCTGAGGGAGGGTGAGAGGGGGTGGGCGTGTGCATGCACGATAGAAAGTTAGCGCTAGCTAGCTACAGAGAAGAGGATCATGAAGGTGTAAAAGACGAACAAAGATCATAATTCATTATAAAAAAGTGGATACGAATACTTGAAGAAGATATCATAATGTAGAACATTGATTATAATTTGGGCTAATGTGTGACTTTTGCAGCTCAGGGCTAAATACTTGTCATAATGTAGGGGGCGGGGCACTATACTTTGTGTGATAAACATGGTGTACGTATGGAACATGGTTTAGATTATGAATATATAGTTAGTACATCAAATGTACTATTATTTGGAATCAACATCAAGTGTATTCAAAAAAATTGAATTCGAGTTTATATAGTACACATAGTTCATATCGATCTCTGTAGTAATCATGTGGTGTGTTGTTAAGGTAATACACAGATGATGGTTGAATTGGCAACAATCATGATTGTAGATTCTTATTGAAATAGAGAAACGAATTCAAATTTAGTTCGAATTGCAGCAGTAGTGTAGACATTTGGAATGCACTAAAATGTTGGTATGAGTAGGTTACATGCATTATACAGCCAGCGAATTTTTTTAATTGGACATAACATGGATTCATAGCTTTGAATAGCATTTGTATAGTAAAACGGGACAAGACACTCTCTTTGTGTGGTGTGAATAGTTTTATTTTTTTCATTTTTTTCGTTGAGGGTGCACTAAAATGTTGGTATGAGTAGGTTACATGCATTATACAACCAGCGATTTTTTTTAATTGGACATAACATGGATTCATAGCTTTGAATAATATTTGAATAGTAAAACGGGACAAGACTCTCTCTTTGTGTGGTGTGAATAGTTCTATTTTTTTTCATGTTTTTCGCTGAGGGAAGTGCGAATTGATTTGGTACGTACAAGTACAATATTACACGTTAGGCTTGTCCCTAAAATTCAACTCGCACCTTGTTATATCCCGAAAATTCACATATCGTGCTCCCAAAACTGGCGCCTTCACAACCCGCGCCTTGCTATCCCAAAATTACAACGCGCACGAAAACTCCCTCGAGCTGCCAAATCCCGACACACGAAATCCCCCTTCTAACCCTGAGCTGAAAGGGCAGCTAGTTCAAATTGGTGGGGGTACTTTTGTAACACACCCTACATTTTGGAAAAGCGCGTCCCTAAGTCATGGCTCCCCCTCCCATCGCCTCCTTTTCGCCATTCAAAATCCCAGGCTGCCATAACCTCTCCGCTCCAGCCGCGAAACCCCACCCTGCTCCGTCCGCCACCTCACCGCTGCCCAGCCGGAGCCTCTCCCCGATGATGTCATCCACCACAACAGCTCGACGTCCCTCATCCACCTCCCCGGATTTGGATCCGTCGTCCATCTCGTCGTCCAGCTGGTTCAGCCGCCCCGTCCTCCACCTCCAAGGAGCTGCTCCAACGATTGCCTCATCTATCGCGGCTGCTCCATCCCCAGAGCGCCGCCTTAACCTGCTCCACCAGAACCGCAACATCCTCACCGACTCCTCGGACGAAGCCGAGGCCTACTCGGCGCCACCAAAGAGGTTGTACACTCATCACATCGCACCTTCTCCTTAACTCGACCTCCCGGCACCGACGGTGCTCCATCCCTCACCCCCATGGAGCGGCTACCTCGAAGCTGGCGCCGCGGGCGACATCTCCACGACGGCTCTCCCCCAGCGCGAGGCACCTTGGGCGGCGGCGTCCATACCAGTCGAATCTACTGTTGCTGCTCCGGATCTCGCTCGCTTTCCTTTCGCTTCGTCTTCTTCTTGCTGCTCTAGTCCTCGCTTCCTTTCGCTCATGCGGTATTCTTGCTCAGGTCTCGCTTCGCTCGCTTCGCTTCGCGCTCACTCCTGATCCGGCTCTCGCTCGCTCGCTCGCTCGCTCGTGCTGCTATTACTGCTTTCCCCCTTGCTCGTGCTGCTGCTCTCCCCCTCGCTCGTGCTGCTACTCTGCTCTGATTTAGCTACACTTCAGTTGACTGAATCGACTTTTGGGTTAGTAGATTTTTGGGGGCTCGCCAGTTAAGGAAGAACCACCCTTGTGAGGAGGGGCTCATGGGAGAGGTACCCCACTATCTATGTTAGGGTTCAGGGTGGGGGCGGTGGTTGCCAGCGGTGGCGTGGTGATCGTCGAAGAAAAAGCTCGGTGCGAGGCGGGGCCTAGAGGGCTGGCCGGACCGGCGGTGGGGAGTTGTTTTGTGGCGGTGGGGCGGTGGCGGACCGACGGTGGGGAGTTGTTTCGGGGCGGCGAGGCGGCAGTGGACCGACGGTGGGGAGTTGTTTCGGGGCGGCGAGGCGGCACGGGGCTGGCGGCGAGGCAGGTGGTGGCTGGCGGCTCAAGGGGGTGCAGGTTGAAGATGAACTGTAGGCCCTCCCTAAACTACATGTGAAGTGCCTCTCTACTACCATTGTGTTCAGTTTTGACAGTAACATTCAGATTACACAGTAAATTTCAGTTTCGACAGTTAAGTTCAGAGTCAACAGTTTTTACCTCATCTGTTGTAGTCAGGTGGTTTTTGGTGGTAATATATTTTACATCATCTATAGGAGATGCTATTAGAATCCCACTTGAGATTAATGATGTCTGTTTTGTGCTGCTTCATCCTCGACGTCTTACGGCTCACCGGAGCTGCTCCAACGACAGAACGATCCATCACAACAGAGCAGTGCCCTGGACGCCGTCTACAGATTCCTCAGATCTTCCTCCACACCTCCGATAGCCACCTCTGCCTCAACTTCTTCAGCGACCAACCCAATGATGCTGAGGTCGACATGGCTACGGCAAAGAGGTTGTACACTTGTCGCATCACTTATTACTCTACATTCATGTCGATCCATTAGGGCTATTTTGGTTCAACAGAAAAACATAGCAATAGGAAATTTTCCTATGGCACTCTACTATTCAATTATTCATGCATTTTGTTGAAAGGAATGGAGCAAAACATCCACCTGGACCTACTTTTCAAAATCCTATGCATGAAAATAAGACCAAGTGCATTAGTGGCAGAATAACATTCTAACTGTACACGCTTTCATATGGTTTCACTTTATTTTGGCCATGTTTCTTTGCATTCCTCTACTCCTCCAATTCATGTGAACCAAACAACCATGTTGACAGAAATCCTGTGTTCACAAATGCTCTATTTCCCATGTGCATTCCTAACCTATTCCGATGTTTTTCCTCCTATCCCTGTGTTTTTAGAATCATGCAAGCCAAATGAGCCCTTACAGAATTACTTCAGTTACAGGTAGCTGTCGAAGAAACTTTGTGTGGTTTGTCCTGCTCCTGCCACGATGTCGTCCACCTCACCTGAGCTGCTCCATTGACAGAAGCATCCACCAAACTAGGCATCATGACTCCTAACCGTCTTTCGCCGCCTCAGATCTCCTTCCCTGCCGCCGGCAGCCACCTCAATGGCATCACCATCATCGACTCAGCAGATGAACCTGAGGAGTACACAGGTCCACAAGAGAGGTCGCACTCTTTTGTTCCTGCTTATGTTATGCATTTCTTAATATTACCTGCTACATTATTGTCTTGTTCACCTCTTAGACTCCAAGTCAGGTCCAAATTGATGTTCAAACTTGAGTTCTAAATTAGTTGTGGGGCACATAACGAGGCAGCAATGAATAGTATCTCTGTCTAATATCTTCACCTAGGGTATGCCTATGTTGTTCATCTTGGGTGGGAAACAAATAGTAAAGCAATCATCATCTGTTTTTTATTAAATTAAAGCAATCATCAGCCTGCTATCATTATTTTTGGATCCATCCATTGGTTGTTACCATTACTCTAGATTTCTGCATGCTCTCCTTACATAATCTCACTATATTTTTTTGTATGCATGTCAGATATTGTACACAGTCATGCTTTGGACATGTAGAGAAAAGAGAAGAGTTTTCTGTGGCAATACAATGTCATGCAGACATCGCTCCATGGTGGGTTCAATGGCAAACCCTCCCCCTCTCTAGATTGTAATCCGAGAGGAAGATATCTGTTCGAGGTGGATTAGACGCGATTGACCACTCCTATTTACCCCCAAGGTGTTTGCTCTAACTTGGCATGATGATGTTAGTCATATCATGCATATGTTGCCTTAGGTGCCTACTTTCGACATCATATATGTCATCTCCTTAGTTTAGACATGTTCTGTAATGCCACCTGTTTAGTTTCAATATCATATATGGGAATTATGCAGTCTCATGTCTTTTAGCCATCCATAATATATGTGAAATGTGCAATGCCATCATGTTTAACCAGGCATCATATATTTGGATGATATCTTGACCATCCTTTTCTTCATTACATTTCCATTTGTCGACAATGTTTGTACATTAAACTACTCTTCCTGTGAATCAACCATTTGAGTGGGTGATGGAAAAATCTGGAGTGAAAACAAGGCCTTCAGAGCAGACAGTGCTACACAGTCAAGCAGATCTCTTCTTTGGGTCTGATAGCTCCTCGAGAGATGGATTCGAGACAGATGACCAGTCCTATTCCCCACCGAGGTGTATGCTCTAACTTGGCAGTTATCTTGCTCATATCATGCATATGGTGTCTTGCATTGCATAGTTTATACATCATATACACAATATTCAACACCATGTTCTTAGTTCGGACATCATATGTCACGAATGCCCTCTGCTTAGCATATAAATCACATATGTGAATTAAATCATGCGATCCTGATTACTTAGATAACATGTATGTGAATTATGTCATGCGATCCTCTTTAGTTAGTCATCGTATCTTTGAATTATGTTATGCTATGCTATCCAGTTTAGATAGACATGACATATGTGAAATTATGTCATGCTATCCATTTTAGTTAAACAATATACATGTCAACTATTTCATGCCCTCTTTTTCCACACTATCTATTGCATCATCTCTCATACAATGTCAGACATTCAACTATGTTTCCTGTTTATCAGCCATTTGAATTGGAGCGGGTGATGGCGATATCTAGCGAGTAAAAACACGGTCTTCAAATAAAACAGTGCTACCTCTTGGTGGAGATAGCACCCCGGTTGTACATGCACGAGAACCAGCCCTACCACACATAACCCACACTCTCGCAGATTTTACCCCTACTGCGATGAACAGAGAACCAGCTTAACCCAATCTAACCCCAACCCCAGCAGATAGTAACCCAGTTCCTGTTGACACATCACCATTTCCACCACAGAGCTCCCAAACAAGAGTAGTTAGTAAGGTAGCTCCAGTACCCAAAGCGCCAGTACTACCACGGCGAACCCCAACTCCACCAGTTAGTACACCTATTCTTGTGGAGGAAGCACAACCGGCCATTCATAGTTTAGCATCTATCGCATTTGATGTTGTTAAATCCTATGTGCGTATCTTCCCATCATGGAAATATTATACTGAAGGTGAATGAAAAATGCCAGTTGCGGGTGTTTGTCCAGGAGTTATGTGTAAGTAATATTATTCATGGCAATTATGTTGCTTTGTCCCATACATTCTACCTCCATGATGGTTATAATACAGCAAATTTTCCCATTTTTCTCTATAGAGAAGGACCGATTTAGAAATTCAGGATGAGGTAACCTGTGCTAATACCTCTGCTATCTTCAAGAATGCTTGGTGGCAATATCGGAATTACCTGAAGAAAACGTACTTCACTGGCAAAGAAACTCATCAAATTCCCTTATGTTCTCCTGAGTCACATTTACTGGACGATGACTGGGAATGCCTTGTTCTCTACTGGTCCCGAACCAAGAATGTGGTAAGGTCTATGAGCTCATTTTATTTTAAGTACTATATGATTGTGTCTTACTGTACTCTGTTCATGTAGAACAAGTGCTTAAACCTGAAGAACAACTGTTCTCATTTAAGATTCCATTGCTATCGTGCATACTGCTTTGCTCTTGTATCAATGTATTTACTCATACAAACTTATTTTTAAATTGAACGATCCAATGGAAACTCCAATGGCACAACAGGTATGTTTACTCATGTTTCTTTAACAGGTTTGCTCTTATAAATAGCTCTGTTGATTTCAATTTCAATTGTGTATACAATTGACTTCTCATATCATGCACATTACTAGCATCCCAACAGGGCCAATAGTGTTGTTGTGCATGTAGACCCGTGGTACCCATCTGAAATCTTGTTGTGCCGTGTAGTTTCCCACGCTTTGTATTCTTTCAGTGCTGCTTTCTCTTGAACTGATATGATTTGAACCGTGTCTCTATTTTGATTTGGCAAGACAATGAAGTGACCATAGGACATAGATATATGTTTGTTTGATGCTTTTATAATGTACTACTTGGCAATAGAAGACTTGGTAGTTTAATCTTGTCCACCTTACTAATGAACTGGTTCACCGAAATGAGTTTCATATGTACATGCTAAACCTGTTATGTGTCTGCTTGTTTCTTCTTTTAGAATACTGATAGAATATTGGGGAAGAGTGCCTTATTAAGCAATGGTAAAGGAAGTAATGCAGATAAGGTTCAGGATAGTGAGACATCCTTGTTGGTCTCCAACAAAGCTGATAAGATAGCTAAGGAAAACTATCTTGAAGACAGTGAGACAACCCCAAAGTCCTGTCTTGGTTTACTGTTCGAGTTACTGGCCACTACCGCTTGCACAAGCTATTCATACTCACTGACTGAATCAGTTCGGTTTCTTGAGTCTCAACTACAAGCTGAAAGACATTAATCAGCTGTGCTGCAACAAGAAGCGGAAGGACTGCGGAAGTCCCTGGAGCATTCAGATGCATACTTTCTGGTGCAATAGCAAGCGTTGGAGGATTTTAGCACCAAACAGGACAAAGCTAATAAGCTTGCTAAGCTTATTGCCAGCATGGTGGATACCCAGGATAACGTTTCTTGAGCTCTTCTGAAGTTGTTTCAGTTATGGACTTGTTTTGCTACCGCGTTTATTTGCACTGGTGGCCAATTTTAATGGCCAGTGTATGTAATATGTTGCTTTGTTCCCTATATTTGCACTGGTGGCGAACTTTGATGCCAAGTGGATGTAATATGTGTAATAGTTGAAATAGCCTAGCGTTAGTTGCTTGCTTATTTATTTCCTTATTGTCTTGTTTAGTTGTTTGCTTGTAGTCACTGCAGTTCTTTTTTCGCGTTTTTCTAGTGGCCAAAATAACCTATTTTTGGTAGGCCACAATAATCATGACAACACATGGACTATTCTAACCATGGGCCTCCTGCGGGACGTAGGATCCATGGGCCTACTACCGGTCGTAGGATCCATGGGCCTTCTACGGGCCATAGGATCCATGGACTTTCTACGGGCCGTATGATCCATGGGCCTTCTACGGGCCATATGATCCATTGGTCTTCTACGTGCCGTAGGATCCATGGGCCTTCTACGGGGCGTATAATCATTTCGCCAAACATGGGCCGTACTATTCTTGGACCATAACGGGCCGTTAATAGGCCGTATTTGATAACGCTATGAAAACAGCCCAACGGGTTAACGGGCCACAAACGGGCCGAATGTAACCACGGGCTGAATTTGGCCCATAAATGGAACAGGCCAGTAACGGACTGTAACTAAACGAATTCTAGAAATGAGTCGAAGAATAAATGGGCCCTTAGAAGGTCGAAAGTTAACACGGGCTGGAAACGGCCGACGGAATAATGGGTCATTAATGGGTATAAAGCGATACACTTTTCATTATGGGCCAGTTTCATCTCGGGCCTTTAATGGGCCCAGAGTTACAAAGGGCCTCATATGGGCCGAAAGACATCATGGGCCATACATGGGCTGGAAGTTACAACGGGCTAGAATCAATTGGACGGCCCAGATGAAGCTAATGGGCTTATTTCCGATAGGTTGTAACGGGTCGGGAGTTAGCGGGCCGTAAATGGGCCATATACGAACAAGCCATTAACAGGCTTTCTATGGGTCGGCCCATTACCTTTTGACCAAGTCAAATGGGCCGACCTTTTCATCGGAATGGGCCTCTGTTGGGCTGTGCCACGTGTCGACGTATCATAGGCGCCTCCTATCCAGTGAGTGGATGACACCTGTCCCAACGGTGAGCCAACACGTGTTTCCCCTGGCCAATGAGAATTTTACACGTGGAAAATCCCCATTGATCCGGGCTGTTAACGGGTTATCGGATCCAAAACCAGACCCGATAGCTTAATGGCGACCTGTTACGGTGGATGCCATGTGTCGGTTACCCTTGACGAAAACACTTCCATGACGCGCCATTTATCATCATGAAAGTGGACACTTCCGTGATGATAATTTTGGTTATGTCATGGAACACTTCTACGATAGCACATGTATGACTATCTTGATTCTGTCATAAAATTGTCATGGATGTACATGCATGACAGAAAATGTGACCTACTGTGACAAACACGTATCATCACGGAAGTCTATTTTTTTGTAGTGCAAACAGTTCAGTCGAGTGAACTGTATGCCGTATATCGCACACACCTTCATCTGGCTGCCTATTTATGTTGTTCCACCTCATCGCAAACGGTTCAACGGAGGAAACTGTATGCCATATATCACACCGCACCTTGATCTGGCTGCCTGTTTCTGTTCTTCTGTCTCATCGCAAATAATTCGTATGGATCAACCATATGCCCCGCATCGCACACGCAACTAGAATCTGATACCTGTTTGATGTATCCGCCATCGCAAATGTTTTGCATCTTTTTTACGGGGTTTTACATCACCGTTTGCGATTAATGCATCGCACACAGTTTCATTGAAGGGTCTCTGATTATAGTGTCGCATTAGTAGCATCCTGCAGTAGTGATGACATCAATGTGCTGCAACGATCGTTGTTGTTTGCGAGGCTGACTGGAAAAAAACTCCTCCTTGCCACTATGCTGTCAATGGACATGAGTACAACATGGGATACTATCTGGTTGACGGTATCTATCCTCCATGGACTACCTTTGTCAGCACCATCTCAAACCCAGTTGGCCAGAAAAAGGTTGACTTTGCCCAAAGACAAGAAGCAGCTAGAAAGGATGCCGAGAGGGCATTTGGAGTTCTGTAGGCCTGTTTTGTAGTTATTCATGGACTTGCTAAACAATGGGATCCGAAAACCTTGTGGGAGGTGATGACATGTGTGATCAGGCACAACATGATCGTCGAGGATGAGGGTGACGATGCTGCCGCAACTCTGGAATTTGAGAACATGGGTGATCCTATCCAATTTCCGGACCAGAATCCGGCCGCATTTGAGGAGTTTTTCTAATGCATCATTAAATCCAGCATTGACCAACTCACGAGCAACTGAAGGAGGATCAGATTGGGCATCGGTGGGCGGGGAAAGGGGACAACAATGTTGCGATGTGATGACCCACAAGTATAAGGGATCAATAGTAGTCCTTTCAATAAGTAAGAGTGTTGAACCTAACGAGGAGCAAAAGGAAATGACAAGCGGTTTTCAGCAAGGTATTGTCTGCAAGCACTGAAATTCTCAGTAACAAGTAGTTTGATAACAAGGTAATTTGTAACGAGCAACAAGTAACAATAGTAACTAAGGTGCAACAAGGTAGCCCAATCCTTTTATAGCAAATGACAGGCTGGAATGGTCTCTTATAATAAGCAAAGTGTTCTTGAGGACACACGGGAATTTCGTCTAGTCACTTTCATCAGGTTTGTTTGATTCGCATTCACTACTTTGATAATTTGATATGTGGGTGGACCGGTGCTTAGGTGATGTTCTTACTTGAACAAGCCTCCCACTTATGATTAACCCCTCCCGCAAGCATCCGCAACTACGAAAGAAGAATTAAGATAAACTAACCATAACATGAAACATATGGATCCAAATCAGCCCCTTACGGAATAGCGCATAAACAAGGGTTTAAGCTTCTCTCACTTTAGCAACCCATCATCTAATTACTACTCCACAATGCCTTCCCTTAGGCCCAAAGATGGTGAAGTGTCATGTAGTCGACGTTCACATGACACCACTAAAGGAAGCAACATCATACATATCATCAACATATCGAACAAATATCAAATTCACATAATTACTTAAGACAAGACTTCTCCCATGTCCTAAAGAACAAAATTAACTACTCACAAATCATATTTGTGTCCAAGACCAGAGGGGTATCGAATAGCATCAAAGATCTGAACATTTAATCTTCCACCAAATAAACCAACTAGCATCAACTACAAGATGTAATCAACACTACTAGCAACCCACATGTACCAATGTGAGGTTTTGATACAAAGATTGTATACAAGAGATGAACTAGGGTTTGAGATGAGATGGTGTTGGTGAAGATGTTGATGAAGATTGGTCCTCCCACGATGAGAGGGTTGTTGGTGATGTCGATGGCTTCGACTTCCCCCTCCTGAAGGGAAGTATCCCCGACGGAATCGCTCTGCCGAAGAGCAAAAGTGCTCCTGCCCAGGTTCCGCCTCAAGACGACGGCGCTTCGTCCTGAGAGTCCTCCCCTTTTTTTCTAGGGCGAATGGGCTTATATACCAGAAGATGGGCACCGAAGGCTGTCCGGGGGCCCCACAAGCCACCAGGGCGCGCCCTGGTGCCCTGTGGGCACCTGGGTGGCCCCCTCTGGTATTTCTTTTCTCCAATATTTTTTATTTATTCCAAAATAATTCTCCATGAAATTTCATCTCATTTGGAGGTGTGCAGAATAGGTATCTCTGACATAGCTTTTTCAGTTCCAGAATTCTAGCTGCCGGCAATCTCCCTCTTCATATAAATCTTGCAAATTAAGAGAGAAAGGGCATTAGAATTGCTCCACAAAGTATTATATTGATCAAAACATTATAAATAATAGTAGGAAAACATGATGCAAAATGGACGTATCAACTCCCCCAAGCTTAATTAGACCTCGATTGTCCTCAAGCGAGAGCCGATATCGATAATCATGACCACAAGTTTAGAGAGAGAGAGGTGTTGATAAAAACAAAACACGGACACAGAAGCATCATGATCATTATTATAGCAGCAATGTATATCATCATAGAACTTCTCATGATCAAGTAACAATTCATTAGAACAACAAAGTATAAAGCATAAACTTTCTTGACCATCACAAGATCGTACAAAGCTTATTTTTCCCTTACAATAAACGATCATACATATTTAGGAGAATTTTTTATTGCTTTATGCACTGATGACAACTTACTTGAAGGATCTTATTCAATCTATAGGTAGATATAGTGGAATCTCATGACATGAAACTGGGTTTTTTGGATGCATAAGTGCTATCTCTACTTGGTGCGGATTTTTGGCTAGCAAAGATATTGGGCAAGCACCACATGTTGGAGGAGCTATAACAATATAACTTCTATGTGAATATAAGCAAACATAACTCATTATGTTGTCTTCCGTGTCCAACATCAACATTTTTACATAGAATATTTAATGGGGGCTCACAATCAAACAAGATGTCCAAGATATTATATTTATATGTGAATCTTCTCTCCCCATATTAATCTTTGATGAATTGCATCATTGACCAAAACTATGTTTGTTAACTTCCAATAAAATTTACCACTTACACTTTTATTTATGTAAAGTCATTACTTTCCATGGGATTAGCATATGATTTGTTTATTATTTTCATTGTTAAGATTGAAACATGAAAGTAAAGAGGCAAAACTCAAATGACTCTTTATTATATAACTCTCAACTTGATTACACAGATAGATAGATCACGAAACTAGCACTAAAAATATATATCATACTAAACTTTTATTCTACTAAATCATGAAATAGCTAAGGATCGAACTAAAATAGGTAAAGATAATAAATGTGACGGTGATATGATAGCGGGGCACCTTCCCCAAGCTTGGCACGAGCCAAGGGGAGAGCCCATACCCATGTACTCAAGCTTCTTTCTTTGGTGATGATGGTGGTGATGAGGTAGTGGGCTTATCCCTTAGCTTTTACTTAAGAACACAATTTTCTTCTTTCAACTTGCTAATCTCTTGCTCAAGCTCCACTATCTTCTCACATAACATGTTCTTGTTTTCCTGTAGAAGACGGAAAGGGATAGATTGAATCTTAGATTTGTTTACTATGTTTGGGAGGCTTGACTTCTTCAACTCCACATGCATATCCCCTGGTTGAGGTAGAGGGACATCATTTTCATTCGAACTCGTGTCCTCCATTTTCTTCAAATCGACATCTCGCTCTTCCTCCGTGGACCATCCATAGGGATCTATATCCCCATAGACTCTCGGATTTGCAACATAGTGTGATACAGAGCTCTCTCCATCTGAGTCTTGGGACGAAATACTTTCGGATCTACCAGAAAAACAACATGAAATAAGAACAGAGGATATTTCTGTGATACGGTGGTCAAAACATCCGGGAGTATGTACAAAGAATTTTATCTTGCAAAACAAGCATTACAGAAGAAAATAGAGTCGAGAAGACTCACGAGGGGCCCACAAGCCACCAGGGTGCGCCCAGGGGGTGGGCACGCCCTGGTGCCTTATTTGCACCTCGTGGGCCCCCTCGGTTGTTTCCTATTTTGGTATTTTTTTCTAATATTCCAAAACAGACAGAAAATATTTTTATGGAATTTCTGGAGTCGGTTTACTTACCGT
Organism: Aegilops bicornis; assembly: GCA_021605145.1. Lineage (NCBI taxonomy): Eukaryota > Viridiplantae > Streptophyta > Magnoliopsida > Poales > Poaceae > Aegilops > Aegilops bicornis. The sequence goes on along the minus strand of CM038670.1, from coordinate 441,714,927 downwards.
ATCACATACCTAATTCCTTTTGAGGGTTCTGGAGTGTTCTGGAAGGTCTCTCTTATGTGTTCCTCTAGTGTCATAGGCTGCATAATGTTAGTTTCAATATTAATAGGTTTACCTGAAATACAATGCTTAATTATTTGTCCATTGACCACTCTCGGATTAGTGCCTTTGGAGTTGTTGATTTTGATAGCTCTGGAACGATAAGCTTCTTCGATGATATATGATACGTCTCCAACGTATCTATAATTTATGAAGTATTCATGTTGTTATATTATCATTATTGGATGTTTTACAATCATTTTATAGCAACTTTATACCATTTTTTGGGACTAACCAATTGACCCAGTGCCCAGTGCCAGTTGCTGTTTTTTGCTTGTTTTTTACATCACAGGAAATCAATATCAAACGGAGCCCAAACACCGTGAAACTTTTTGTGGATTTTTTTACGGCCCAGGCTCGCCCAGGTGGGTTGTGCCCACCTCGGTGGCCTCCCACACCCCCTCTTTGCCCTATAAATCACCAAATATTCTAAAAACCCTCGGGATGACCCTAGATCAGAAGTTCTACTGCCGCAAGGCTCTGTAGCCACAAGAAACCAATCTAGACCCCGTTCCGGCACCCTGCCGGAGGGGGAAATCATCACCAGTGGCCATCTTCATCATCCCGACGGCCACCCCGATGAGGAGGGAGTAGTCCACCCTCGGGGCTAAGGGTTTGTACCAGTAGCTATGTGTTTAATCTCTCTCTCTCTCTCTCTCGTGTTCTTGAGATGTCACGATCTTGATGTATCACGGGCTTTGTTAATATAGTTGGATCATATGGTGTTTTCCTCTCTCTATCTTGTTATGATGAATTGAGTTTTCCCTTTGAGATTTTTTTTATCGGATTGAATACTTTTATGGATTTGAGAGCACTTGATATATGTCTTGCATATGAATACTCGTGGTGACAATGGGGTATCGTATTGATTCACTTGATATATGTTTTGGCACTCAACTCGCGGATTCCCGAGGTGACATTGGGGTAATCTACGCATAGGGGTTGATGCACGTTCTTGTCTTTGTTTCTCCGATAGAAATCTTGGGGCACTCTTTGAGGTTCTTTGTGTTGGATTGAGCATTATGAATCTGAAATTATTTGGTGTTATTTTAGTATGAACTCTTGGATAGATCGATCAGAAAGAATAGCTTCGAGGTGGTTTCGTACCCTACAAATGATTTCTTCTTTTGTTCTCTGCTAGATAGGAACTTTGGAGTGATTCTTCATCGCACCTTGAGGGATGGTTATATGATCCAATTATATTAGCATTGTTGAAAGATTGCACTAGTGAAAGTACGGACCCTAGGCCTCATTTTCAAGCATTGCAATACCGTTTGTGCTCCATTTTATCAATTGCTACCTTGCTGTTTTTTATTGTTCTTATTACAAAAATCAATATCTACTATCCATATTACACTTGTATCACCATCTCTTCGCCGAACTAGTGCACCTATACAAATTACCATTGTATTTGGTGTGTTGGGGACACAAGAGACTTTTATTATTTGATTGCAGGGTTGTTTGAGAGAGACCATCTTCATCCTACGCCTCCCACGGATTGATAAACCTTAGGTCATCCACTTGAGGGAAAATTTCTACTGTCCTACAAAACTCCGCGATTGGAGGCCCAACACATGTCTACAAGAATAAAGTTGCGTAGTAGACAATCAAGCTCTTTTCTCAAGGCCGCTGTCGGGAGGTGAGTGCATGAAGGTATATCTTTAGATCTTGCAATTGAATCTTTTAGTTTCTTGTTTTATCACTAGTTTGGATTATAAAAAGAAAACTAGAAAAATGGAATTGAGGTTGCATCATATTATTGATCATCTTTATAATATCTTTCTTGAAAACGATGGATCGGAAAATTGTGCTCAATAGTTAGAAGAAGAAGTCAATAAAATGTTTGGCACAAAATATTTGAATAATTAGCATGATTGCAATGTTGTTAGTATGAATTCTTTGAATATCCAAAATGCTAATGATTATTGTGCTAGTCATGAGAAAAATGTTTCTTATAAGCATGTCAATTTTTGCGGAGTGAATTGGGAGTGCATTTGCACAGCAAAAAGGGAAGATAGATTTTGTAAGAAGCATAAATATTTAGAAACGGAAAAGTTGCAAGAGAGGCTAGATGATTGTGCTGAAAGATTTAATTTTGTTGCCATCCATGTGAACTTTGCAATGAACATGGTCATTTAAATCTCCAATGCAAATTGTTTCATGATCAAATCATGTCCAAAAATTATGATAATTTGATTACCCTGGAGGATCATAAAGAGCTTAGTCTTCTTTTAGCCTATGAAGAAATAAAACGTATAACTGAGGGTATTCCACAATTTAATCTCAAGAGATTTCTTGATTTTGATCTAGAGGAAATTTATATGTTTTGTGCGGTAAATTGCATTGAGAATCCTTATATTGCCAACTACCTAAAGACAAGAAAACAAATAGAATATAAAGAGAGTACTAATGAAAGGGAAAATATTTCCCAATACCCTCCTAGTGTTTATTATGATGAATCAGGTAACGATGAGGAGCTTCCTATCCAATCAATCTCTTCAACAAGGAGCTCGAAAAAATTGATTAAACCCGTACGTGATGTGGTGAAGAAGAAGAAAAGAAGAAAGAATAGAGGTAAAAAGGCATCTCTCCCAAATAATGTTGCTCCTATTATTGTTGTGCTTGATGAAAATGAATCAAAAATAATTGTAGAAGATGATGCACTTGATGATGATTTTGCTTCTATGTCTTATGGCACAATGTCCGAGAGCACTATTGATGATGATTTTGTTATGCCTATTGCTTGTTGTGATGATTATGATTGGGAAGATAATGATATTTCTTATAATCTTGGAAATCTTTTTGGCACCAACTTGGGAAATTATGATGATAGCAATTTGTCGGTGTACTAAAGTAGGGGTACCCTAGTACCCCGAACTCGTCTGCAGACGGCAAATGTGGCGTCCCCTGCAGTGGCAAGCCTCGCCAAGCGTCCGCTAAGATCCTCCGTGGCTCCTTTGGAACCATTCAAGAACAAAGTATTAGATTGAGAAGACAAGGCCCCGACAAGAGGAGCTTGTCGGGAAGGCCACCTGTGCACGCAGAAGACAAGGCCCGGCAAGAGGAGCTTGCCGGAAGGCTCGAGCGCCGACAAGTCTCCGGGCGCGACAAGGATTCGGCCGCGGCAAAGGCGCTTGCATGACATGCAACTTCTCTCCGTCTCGCTCCGGCTCACCCAGCGACGTGTCGCCACGGGACCGCTCCATGCTGGCGTGTCGAGCAGCTGTGCAGCCAGCGGAGAGCAGCGATAAGCGGCGGCTGACAGGCTCGCCATCGTGGCGAAGCGGAGGTGCACTGACGGTCTGTTACCTTGTTTGGGCGACAATGACAGGCATTTATTGCTTTTGTCCCTTGCTGTCGAGTTAGGTATTTAGCATCCATACATCGCTCAAGTAGGTGTACCAACTCCTGTTTTACATTTGTACCCCGCCTATGTTGCCACCTGTCGGAGACCCCTTGAGCATATAAAAGGATGCCCGAGTGCAACGTAGAGGAGGTTCGCGTTTTTCGCAAGGTTTGGCTGGTTCGGTTCATTCGACCCACCGGAGGCCAGAGACACTCACGCTAGGTTTTGTAGCTCGCATTGCTCCCGGCAAGAACACAATAGATCAAACAAGCAGCAGAGGAGTTTTATCTCTCGGAGCTCGGTTGGGTAAACTGCTTTCGCGTGCATCGCCTCGATCCGCTCTTCGTGCGATCTCCGCCCCCTCCGAACCACAAGGCTCGCTCCGCCGCCCCATAGGTGTCCGGCGGTACGATCAGCCCCCAACATCTCTCGGGCGTGCTGTAGGAAGCGTCGAGGCCGTGTGAACTGATCCGGCATTCACGCGAGCAGCGTCATCAACATCTTCCTCAACATGCCACCGAAGAAGAAGGCTTCGGCGGCAGCAGAGCCGTCCGCGTCGTACCCACCCTCACCGCAGCAAACGGGTGGTGGGGCAGACGCTGGCGGAGGGACGGGCGCCGACGAAGGTGCTCGCGACGTTGCCAAGTCCAAGGACAAGGCACCGCAAACCTCGGCGTCCGCGCATCCCCCGCGCCCATCTCAGGAGACGCGGGACCAACAACGTCATGGCGTTCACAACGCCATACGCTCGTTGGATCGAGACCCTCAAGACCAGCATGCGCGCCAACATGCCGGGCACTAGTGAGATACGGTCGCCCGGACGGGGCGCTGCTCCTTCTAACGTAGTTAGAAGTCCGAGCGTGTCCCGCTCCTCGCACCGTTCTCCAATGCCGCCTACTACTCCAGCAGAAGCTCTGGCAAGAGCTCAACTGCTCCTCGACTATCCTCCAACGGCCGACAAGGTCGACGAGTGGAGGGCCACTATCCAGAGCCTCATCGGCTTTGCCAACGGCGACGCTCCGCGGCAACCAACGCCATCATTGCCGCGGCGAGACGACAAGGCACGAGCCGGTGGCGACGAGACTGTCGGAGGTGCAACCACTGTGCACTCTCCGCCAAGAAGGCCAAGATCGCCGACTCACCGGATCCACCTCGACAGCGACTCCACTGCGTCTTCGAATCCGTGAACTCGCCGCGATCAGCGCCAAGTTCTCCACGAGCGACAACAAGAGGACGCTCGAACTCGCATCGAGCGCCGAAGAGAAGCGCGACGTCAATCCGACAAGCGCGCTGGGCCTTCTGTTGACATGCACGCACGGAGGGGCCAGCGACTTGCCAGACGCGGTAGGTTGCCCTGCGTTCACTCATGAGCTGCGGCAAGTCCGATGGCCCAGCCAGAAAAACTTCAAGCCGACGTCTTGGAGAAGTATGATGGCGGGGCGCTTTTCGTCGGAGTTCCTCAAAGATCTACACCATCGCGGTGCGAGGCTGCGGGGGACAAGACGACAAGATCCTCGCCAACTACTTCCGCTCATGCTCAAGCCCAACGCCGAGATCTTGGCTCATGCACTTGCCGGACAGCTCCATATCCTCTTGGCAGATCTGTGCCATCGGTTTGTTGGCGCCTTCACAGTGGCCACAAACCTCATGGCCAGAGAGTGACCTTCACTTGCTCGCCTGAAGGAAGGAGAGTCCTGCGCCAAGTTCATTCAGAGGTTCAGCCGTGTGCACTACAACATCCCAGACGTCCACCCTACCGCGGTGATCGCCGCATTTCATCGTAATGTGCGGAACCGCAGGATGAGGGAGGAGATGGCGATGTGCAAAGTCAAGGACGTCGGTGAGCTGTACGCCTTGGCCAACAAGTGTGCACGCTACCGAGGAAGGGAGGAGACTCCTGTGAGAGAATGCGTAGCAGGATCGACAAGGATGACACCGCCCCGGCAAAGAAGGGCCGGCGGCGAGGCAACAGGAAGAAGAAGGCTAGAGAAGTGCTAGCAGTCGAGCAGTCCGGCAATGGAGGTGGCGACAAGAACGCCAAGGCTGGTGGCTCCGGCAAGGAGGTTGCCGCTGACGCCAACCACCAGTCGGTGGCGGCCACCGACAAGCAGGACTGCAAGATCCACCGCACCAAGGGCCACGACCTCCAAAGCTGCAAGAAAGTCGAGCAGCTTGTCGAACAGCAGAGAGCTGAGTACGAGCGGCGCGACAAGGAGAAGGCCCAGGAAGGTGTTGGGGGAGCAAGCAAGAAACGCGTCGGACGGGAGGACGCCAAGCAAAGTCAAGCAGCGACAAGGAGATCGACCTCCCGCGGCGCGACAAGGATGAAGATGATGATGACGACGAAGATATGGAGGACGCACGACGCCCGATGAACAGGAGTTTCAGAAAGCCACGGAGGTTCTCTGCGTTGTGGAGGTGCTTCCTCGCATACCTCCCACCGCCAACTCAAGCAATGGATGCGGAGGTCAATGCAGCGGAACCATCCGTAGAGTCACGCAAGCCTCTGAAGTGGTCCAAGACGCCTATCATTTTTGATATTGAGGACCACCCTGATCGCATAATCAAGCGGTCGGGTGCTTGCCGATGTTGGTCTCTCCAACCATCCACAACCTCAAGGTCACAAAATGTTAGTTGACGGCGGGCCGGCTTGAATCTGATCTCCTCCGCGGTGCTCCGGAAGCTTCAAATCCTCGACGGCGAGCTCGAAGAGACCGTACCTTCCAAGGAATCAATCCGGGAAGGAGCAAGCCAAGGGGAAGATTACGTTGCGGTCACATTTGGCGTGAGCTGAACTTCAGGATCGAGAGGGTTACATTTGACGTTGCCGATTTCCCATTGCCTTACAATGGGATACTTGGCCGCCCGGCCTCGCCAGTTCATGGAGGCCTCTCACTACGCTTACAACCTACTGAAGATGCCAGGCCCGATAAGCATCATCTCTGTCCACGGCGACAAGAAGGATGCCCTTATATGTGCCGACAAGATCTACCGGGATGCAGCAGCCGCGACAGACTGCCCAACACTTGCCGCTGAAGCTCCCGGGGGGAAGAAGACCAAGTCCAAGTCCGGCAAGGGCTCTGATGCTCACTCCGGCAAGCGCACCTCTTCGGAGTGCTGCGTTAGTGGCGGAGAGGGAGGCGGATGACGAGCCCAGAACCGCGACAAGCACATCCAGCGACAAGCAAGGGGCTTCGTCGACAAGCTCTGGTCCCGACAAGGACGAGTCCGCGAAGACGCATGAACAGATGCAGAAAAGGATGGTGCAGCGCCCAGTCTACTTTGTCAGTTCCCTCCGCAGGGGCTAGGTCAAGGTACTACGGTGTGCAAAATTGCTTTTCGGCCTCCTCATGGCCTCGAGAAAGCTGCGCCATTACTTCCAAGCACATGAGATCACAGCTTGTCACTCGCTTTCCTCAAGAGGATATGCAGAATCCGTAAGCGACAGGCAGGATTGTCGAGTGGGCTCTAGAGATGTCGAGCTTTGTTCTTTAGTTTGAAAGCACATCAACTATCCAAAGCAGTAGCATTGGCAGAATTCATAGCGTAATGGACGCCAACGCCGGATGAAGAGATTCCGAGACGAGCATTCCCGTCAAAGAAGCAAGCAAAGAGTGGCTGATGTATTTTGATGGTGCCTTCTCGCTGCAAAGGCGCCCGGTGCCGCGTCGCTTATCGCACCCACCGGAGAGCACCTCAAGTATGTCGTCGGATGCACTTTGCCAAGGAGCAAGCGACAAACAATACCGCAGAGTATGAAGGTTTGCTTGCCGGTCTCGTGGATCGCAGTGGACCTTGGGATCAAGAAGCTTATTGTCGTGGGTGACTCGCAACTCGTCAGTCCGCCAAGTGAACAAAGATTACCAGAGTCCGTTGATGGAAGCCTACGCCGATGAAGTGAGGAAGCTAGAAGAGCACTTTGACGGCCTGCAAATGGAACATGTTCCAAGAGCTCAAAATGATATTGCCGACGGTTCGTCAAAGTGCGCTGCACTTAAGTTGCTGTGGAACCGAGGATTTTCGTGCTCAAGCTGACTCAATCAACCGTAACACCATCAACAGGACAAGGCAAGAAGAGGAAGTTGGCCTCTGGTGACTACTTTCCGACAGAGCTTCCCGAAGTCGTCGTTGCAAAGGTCCCCAAGATCAACACCAACAGTGCTAAGGAGCAGTCTGCTCCGGCTGCACCCTGTGGTTTGTTTCGTCGAAGCAGACGCTCCCGACAAGTCTTGCTCCGGCAAGCTTGTCGGGGAGCATCTAGCTCCGACAGAGCCGCAGGCTCTTGCCGTAGAAGCTGATGTTCCCGCAGCAGCAGATGTGCCTTTAGTCCTTGTTGTCGAGCCGCAAGCTCCAACATGGGTGCATCAGATTGTCCATTTCCTTCGTGACAGAGAACTTCCAAGAGCAAGAAGAAGCGGAAAGAGTAGCCCGGCGGTCAAGTATGTACCAGTTTGTCGATAGCATACCGTATGTAAGAAGACTCAACGGTGTGAAATTGAAGTGTATTGCCGGGGAAGATGGATGTGTTGTTGGCGAAGATACATGGAGGCATATGTGGTCACCACATTGGCAAGAAGAGCACTTGCCGCAAAGCTTTCCGGCAAGGTTTCTTCGCCAACAGCCCTCCGTGATGCAAATCGCACAAGTAACCAAGTGTGAAGCGTGCGGTTCCATTCCAACAGATACACCAGCCAGCTCAAGCTCTCCAGCGATCCCTTTATCCCGCCATTTTTGGTCTGGGGCTCAACATCCTCGGCCCCTTCCCCGAAGCTGTCGGGGGCTTTGAGTACTTGTATGCGTCGCCATCGACAAGTTCACAAAGTGGCCGGAAGTGGAAGCGATGAGAAAGGTGACCAGCACGGTCGGCGATCAAGTTCTTGGTCAATTGTTTGCCGTTTCGAATCCCCAACCGGATCATCACCGATAATCGGCACACAATTCACGAAGTCGCACCTTCATGCAAGACGTCCAAGACCTTGGCGCCAAGGTCTGCTTTGCTTCATTGCTCACCCGAGAAGCAACGGTCAAGCGAGAGGGCAAATCTTTGAAGTGCTGCGCTGGCTCAAGACCGAGAACTTTCGACAGTCGCACAAGTGCGGAAGAAACTGGATCGAGGAGCTGCCGGTGGTTCTTTGGTCGATCAGACGACGCCAAATCGAGCCACCGCCGGACACCCTTTGCTCTAGTCTATGGAGCAGAGGCGCTTCTCCCCACGGAACTTCGTATACGGATCGCCTCGAGTACTCGCTATGATGAGCTTGAGCAAGAGCAGCTGCGACAAGATGACGCTGCTCCTCGAGGAGGATCGCCTTCAGTCATTGCGGCGAGCCGCCGCTACAAAGCAAGCCCTGCGTCGCTACCATAGCCGCAGGGTTAGTGCCGAAGTCTCGAGGAAGGCGACCTTGTTCTTCGCCGTTCACCGCCAAGTATTCAAACAAGTTGACGCCGAAGTGGGAAGGCCCTTATCGGGTGAAACGAGTCACTAGGCCTGGCGCTGTCCTCCTTGAGACCGAAGATGGCATTCCGGTGAGCAACTCCTGGAACATTGAGCATCTTCGTAAGTTTTACCCATAGGGCGCGGTTGTCGGAACCCGTTCCGGCAACCACCTTTTGTACAAGTCTTGCCGCAGTTGCATGTAATCCTTTGTACAAAGCCGGGCGCAGACCCGTGCATCAAGAAAGCTTCGTATGTTGCGCACAACTTGTCAAGTTCATGCTTTCATCAATTTATTGCATGCTTTGGCTAACACTTTGTGCAGCAACCACACCCGGTAAGCGTAATCGAGCCGCTTAGGCTCCATAACGTTATTTCCTCTTCTTTTTCTTCTCTCAAAGAAAGGAAGGCTCCCTCGCGCACAAGTTAACCAGGGGAGGAGGAGATAATACTATGGACCAGGCACCGCCGAGGAAGTTTCACCTCATCGGGAAGCAAGAAACAGAAAAGCTAAGTTGCCAAAGTTTGAGCAATCAATTTTAAATTTTCGTTATCTTCCTCGAACGATAGTACTTTGTATGGAAAACTCATGCGCAGAGGAACCAAATCGTGACTGGTCGCGTCCTTACTTTGTTTCGAGTCCGCTCAACAACTTAAGTGAGCTGCGGCTAGTCCGCGACAAGGTTGCTTGTCGGTAGCGACCCGCCAAAGAAGTCATTGAAGTTCCGCGACTCGGCGCCATGACAAGGGTGCCTGCACCGCAAGTTTCCAAAAGCGTGGGCAATAACATACAAAGCCAAGAGTCGAGTAAAGGAAGTAACGCAGCAAATGCTGCCCAAAATAAAGTTATATTACAAAAATAAGTTATTATTGACCTTTGGCTAAATCGTTCTCAGAACTGAAATAACAGCGAAGAGGAGAAGAAGGGCGCGCCGGCACCCAAGCCCCGGCAAGCCAGAGCTGCTGGGGGCTGCGGCAAGCCAAAGTTGCCGGGGGCGGCGGCAAGCCAGAGTTGCCGGGGGCTGCGGCAAGCCAAAGTTGTCGGGGTCATGCGGCAAGCCGTAGTCGCCGGGGCTGCGATATCGAGATAAGCCCTTCGTCACTTTTCAAGCATCCTTTTTCATTAAAAACATTCTACTCGGATACAATCCGTGGAGAATAAAAAAACATGAAAGAGAGGATTACAAGTTTTAAATGCGGATAAGGCCGAAGGCTTACAAATTAAAAAGATAAGATGTCCGTAATCCTTTTCTGTCCCTCTTTTCAGGAGGTAGGTCAAGGAGGCGAGAAGGGCAAAAGAAACGCCTAGGCGAGCTACAGGTGCCAGAAGGCACCAAGGGAACATCCCGGAGCTCCCCGAGGGCTTGACGGAGATGGCAGCGCCGGAAGCGGGGCTCAAGACGGGCGGCATGACGTCAAGATGTCGTCGGGGGCACTAAGCCCTCGTGACTCGACTTGACGGCCTTGTCGCCATCCCTCTTCCCTTCCACAGCCTCCCTCGCCCGGTCGCCCAAGGAGACGCCCCCGGGAGTTCAAGGAGCCGGCGACGCGGATGATGGGGTCGCCGGTGACGCATGAAGCGGCGCCCGACAACTAATCGGGCCCGCTACCCTCGTCGTCGTTGTCGCTCTCCTCCTCGTCACTCTCGCTCGAGGGGGAATCTTCGCTGTCGGAGGAGCTATCCACGCAGCACTTCGCCCGAGTACCGAGATCCCCGAAGACCTTGACGGAGAGGAGATCACCCTCCATTAACTTAAAATGGAGGGTAAACCCCGCCCTCAGCTGTGGATGCGAAAGTGAACGCCTTCCACCCACGATCAAGATACATCACATTAGGGCTGGGAATACAACACGGACTCGCATGCCGCTGATTCCACAGCCCTCATGTGAAGTCTCAGTGTCTCGGCGGATCCGACTCCATCGCGCTCATGACGGAATTTGGAAGCCGGAGGCGGCAACGAGGCGCCAGTGCAGCCTGACGAAGAACTTCGCAAGGGTCGCCCCTCGTATGGACCGCCGCAGGGAGGAACTGCCGCGGAAGCGGAGACAGCGCCCGCCCGTCCGCCTCTTCCCCGGCGCCTCGACCTGCCCACGACCTTGCCCCTCCCTCTTCCTCTTGTGGCCGGCTCTGCCACCCCGGGCGTGGGATTGGGAGGGGAGCGCTGTCTAGCGGCGACCCTCGCCGCCACCGATGAAGAACCAAGGTTCCTTTTCTCCATGACGAATGAGAGAAAGGGGAGCAGAAACTGAGGAAAGGAGGAGATGGGAGAGTGCGGGCTTCTGCGCTCCCCTTCCGCTCTTTTTAAGGAAGCAAGGTGGGGGCTCGACCGCCCCGCTCGACAAATCAGGGCATAGGAAGAGCAGGGAATCGGGGCCGACCTGCTGCCTCTGCCAGAACGGCCCAGTTTTCCACTTCCACCGTCCATGACCCCAAGAGCATGGGAACCACGTGGCGGGGATGCAGAATCGAGGCGACGGGTGAAGCGATCCCACGCCGCCCACTTCCCCATGACGCCGCAATTGGCGTGCTGCTACGGGGAACGCAGCGGTACGGAATGGATTTGGTTTGGACCCAGGCCGCGTGCGTTGCCCTATTTTGGGCCTGGCCCAACAGCCGGCACCGCAGTATGGCCTGCACCTGTGGGCTCCTGTCGGTGTACTAAAGTAGGGGTACCCTAGTACCCCGAACTCGCACTGCAATGATCGCGGCGTCCCCGTGGCAAGCCTCGCCGAAGGCCCGCCAAGATCCTCCGTGGCTCCTTTGGAACCATTCAAGAACAAAGTATTAGATTGAGAAGACAAGGCCCGACAAGAGGAGCTTGTCGGAAGGCCACTCGAGCACGCAGAAGACAAGGCCCGGCAAGAGGAGCTTGCCGAAGGCTCGAGCGCGACAAGTCTCCGAGCACGACAAGGATTCGGCCGCGGCAAAGGCGCTTGCCGCGGCATGCAACTTCTCTCCGTCTCCGCTCCAGCTCACCCAATGACGTGTCGCCACGGGACCGTTCCATGCGCTGCGTGTCGAGCAGGCGTGCAGCCAGCGGAGAGCAGCGATAAGCGGCGGCGGCCGACAGCTCGCCATCGTGGCGAAGCGGAGGCGCACTGACGGTCTCTGTTACCTTTGTTTGGGCGACAGCAGCGGGCATTTATTGCTTTTGTCCCTTGCCGTCAGAGTTAGGTATTTAGCACTGTACACTGTTCAAGTAGGTGTACCAACTCCTGTTTTTACATTTGTACCCCCGTCTATGTTGCCACCTGTCGGAGACCCCTTGAGCATATAAAAGGAGGCCCGAGTGCAACGTAGAGGAGGTTCGCGTTTTTCAAGGTTCGGCTGGTTCGGTTCATTCACCCACCGGAGGCCGGAAGACACTCACGCTTAGGTTTGTAGCTCGCATTGCTCCCTGGCAAGAACACAATAGATCAAACAAGCAGCAGAGGAGTTTTATCTCTCCGTGGAGCTCAAGCTGGGTAAACTGCTCGTGTGCATCGCCTCGATCCGCTCTTCGTGCGATCTCCGCCCCCCTCCGAACCACAAGGGGCCTGCTCCGCCGGCCCCATAGGTGTCCGCGGGTACGATCAGCCCCCCCGACACAATTGCTATACCATTGGTGCTATTCATAATATTAATGATGAGAGTGATTATGCTTATGATATGCCAAGCCACAAGCTTGGGGATGCTATGTTTGATGAGAATGACATGTTTGAGAACTTATTTGCTGCAATTAATGTTTTTCCCAAGCTATTGGGATGATATGATTAATGAAGATCATCTTTTTAGCCCCCCTACTTCGAATGATCAAATTTGCTATTATGATTGCATGCCTTCTATCTATGATGAGAACAAAGTTGCTACTTATGATGATTATTGTGATGATACTTATGTTATAAAAAGTAGTGATGATTATTGTCATAAGTTTGAATATCCTTTTACTGAACATTACTCTTTTAATGTGGAAACAATTTTTAGTATTCGAATTTCATATGATACTCCCACTATTATGAATGAGAATAAAATTGATTATATGGAGAGTAATAAATTTTCTATGCTTTTGGATCATGAAAAGAATGCTTTATGTGATGGTATATTGATGAATCCATTCATGATGCTACTGAAAATTATTATGAGAGAGGAACTTATGATTCATGATGCTGTTGTTATGTTCCAATCCTTATCTTTTATGCGAGCATCATTGAACTCATCATGCCTAGCTAAAAGGCATTAAAGAAAAGCGCTTGTTGGGAGACAACCCAACACTTTTACCCACTGTTTTTGTGTGTTCACATGATTATGCTATTGTAGTAATCATGTTTTATTTCTTTTGTTTGAATAAAGTGCCAAGTAAAGCTTTTGGGATAGTGTGTATGATAGTTGACTTGAATCTGTGCAAAACAGAAACTTTTGCGCTCAGTCCAGGAATTTTGCAAATTCACTGGAATGTGCTTTTGATTTTAATTTTCTTGCAGGTGATAGATATACAAATTCCCTACGTTTTCCTAAGTTTTCAAAAAAATTGGAGTAGCATAAGTATGGTTGGAGTACAGATTACTACAGACTGTTCTGTTTTTGACAGATTCTATTTTCAATGCATAGTTTGCTTGTTTCCTAGTTTCTATGGCTTATGTTGCTCAGTATAAACTGTGGAAATGATATGCTACAGTAGGAATTGTGTGGAAACAATTATGAATCTTGTCTTTGACAGTACCAAAGTGAAACGGTTTGCTCTTTATCATACTAACCTATCTCACGAAGTTCCATTAAGTTTTGTGTGATTGAAGTTTTCAAGTTTTGGGTGAGATATTGATATGAGGAGAATAAGGAGTGACAAGATCCTAAGCTTGGGGATTCCCAAGGCACCCCTAATTAATATTCAAGGAAGATCCAAGCAACTAAGCTTGAGGATGCCCCGGAAGGCATCCCCTCTTTCGTCTCCAACATTATCGGTAACCTCACTTGGAGCTATAATTTCATTCATCACATGATATGAGTTTTACTTGGAGCATAATTTATTTTTTTAGGATTTTATTTCTGTTATTTATAATAATATTTTTTATCTTATTTTTCAATAAAAATGTCAAGGATAGCCTTTACCATGCTTATTTTGCAAGTCTACATGTTGCTGTTTGAAAACAGAAAGTTTATCGATGTTGCAAAAATTTGCCAGAAAATTCAGAATGTGATAAAATGTTGAAACTTTTTTCAAAATAAGCTCTGATAAATTTTCTACAGTGTGTTAAATTTTCAGAATTTTTTAAGTTTAATAATTATGGATCCTCTTGCATTCTTTGCAGACTGTCCTGTTTTGGTAGATTGTTGTTATGTTTGCATATGTTTGCTTGTTTAATGATTTTATTTGAGTATAGGAGTATTAACTATGCATAGGCATTTAGTATGCATTGTTAAATTATAATTTTAGTGATTTGCTACAATAGAGAATGATAAGGTTTTGCATGGATTTATACTAACTTATCTCACGAGTTCTTGTTGAGTTTTGTGTGGATGAAGTTTTCAGTATTATGTAAACCGTGATATGAGAGGAATTAAGGAGACACAAAAGCTCAAGCTTGGGGATTCCCTAGGCATCCCAAGTTAATATTACAAGAAGTCTCAATCATCTAAGCTTGGGGATGCCCAGGTAGGCATCCCACCTTTCTTCTTCAACAATTATTGGTTAGTATTGGTTGAGCCTAAGTTTTTGCTTCTTCGCATGATGTGTGCTATTCTTGTTTTGTCATTTTATTTTGTTTTGCTTTTTTCTTGTTGTTTTAATAAAATACTTAGATCTGAAAGTTTTTAAATAAGAGAGAGTCCTCAAATAGCTACCCATTTACTTACCTACTCGCTTGATCTTCACTTATATCTTTTTTGGAGTAGTTTGTCATTTACTCTTGTGCTTCACTTATATCCTATGAGTAAATTGTTGAATGAACTGAATATCATGAAGTTGAAATTATATGTTCATATCATGCCTAGTGGTAGCTTCACATCAGGTTTAGAAAGTGAAATCTTTTGAGGCTTGACAATAACAATATTGGTCATACAAGCAATTCATGAATGATTAGTAGAAGGAAGAGAACTTTCACATGCAATACACTATCTTGGAAATCTTTTGTGATTGCGAGCCCCTATCAAAATATTATATGCCAAAATTGTTGACGTTGGACAAGGAAGACAACGTAATGATTTATGTTTGTTCATATTCACATAGAAGTTATATTGTCATAGATCCTTCAACATGTGGTGCTTGCCCCCCATCTTTGCTAGCCAAAATTCCGCACCAAGTAGAGATACTACTTGTGCATCCAAAAACCCTTAAACCCAAATCTTATTTTCAAGAGTCCACCAACCTACCGAAGGATTGAGTATGATCCTTCAAGTAAGTTGTCATCGGTGCAACAAGTCAATAAAAATTGCTTCTAAAAGTGTTAGATCATTTAGTGTAAGAGAAAATTGAACGTTGTATGAACTTGTGATGGCAAAGTAATAAAAGTGACAGACTGCATAATAAAGGTTGCTATCATAAGGGGTAATATAACGTGACGTTCTTTTGCACTAAGGGATTGATCATACAAACAAAAAGCGCATGGAAACCTCTGCTTACCTCTGCGAAGGGCCTATCTTTTACTTTTATGTATTTACTTTCATGCAAGAGTTAAAGTTTTTCTCTCTATTCCTTTTTAATTTTCTCTTTTGGCAAGTATCATGTGGCAAGGAAAGATCTAGGCACATATATCTAGTTGGATATGGGTAGCATGAGTTATTATTGTTGACATCACCCTTGAGGTGAATACATTGGGAGGCGAAATTATAAGCCCCTTTCTTTCTATGTGTCCGGTTGAAATGTTTTGCTCATGTGTATGCGGTGAGTGTCGGGGCAGGCTGATCTGGCCCACGAACACCTATGGGACCGGCGGACCGAGCCCCTTTCGGTTCGGCGGGGAGCGGAGGTCGCACGAAGAGCAGATCGAGGCGAAGCACACAAGAGGTTTACCCAGCTTCGGAGCTCTCCGGAGAGATAACACTCCTACTGCTGCATGTGTGAGATGTATTGCGTTCTTGCTCAGGAGCGCAGAGTGCTACAGTACACACGAGCTGCTAACGAGACTGAGCGTGGGGTAACTGACCGACCTCCTCTACATTGCGCATGGGCCTCCTTTTATATGCTCAAGGGGTCTCCGACAGGTGGCAACGTAGACAAGGGTACAAATGGAAAAGTAGTGGTTGGTACACCTACTTGTACAATTATACGATGTACGATGTATCATACCTAACCACGATGGCGGGGACAAAGGCATTAAATGCCCGTCTATGTCGCCTCTAACGGTGCAAAACAGGATCCGTCAGGGTGCCACCGCTTGCCACGATGGCAATCTTGTCAAGACCGCTTGCCACCTCGCCGGGCTGCACAGCCTCCCGCCACGCGCTACCGAAAGGTCCTGTGGCAACACGTTAGTGGATGTGCCGGAGCGTGAGTGCAGAGTGGTCTGCCGCGGCAAGTGCCTTGCCGCGGTTGTTGTCTTGTCGCGCCCGGAAGCTTGTCGCTCACCAGGCCTTCCTGGCAAGCTCCTCTTGCCGGGGCCTTGTCACCTATGTGCCTTGGGTGGCCTTCCCGGCAAGCTCCTCTTGCCGGGGCCTTGTCTCCTTGGCTTAAATACTTTGTTCTTGAATGGCTCCAAAGGAACCATGGAGGATCTTGGCGGTCACCCGGTAAGCCTTGTCGCGGAGGGCTGCAACTGCCCGTGCACAAGTTCGGGATACTAGGTACCCCTACTCTAGTACACCGACAGGAGCCCCCAGGCCTGGGCCACACACGGTGCCGAGCGCTGTTGGGCCAGGCCCAAAACAGGGCACGGGCACACGCGGCCCGGGTCACACCATAACTCACCCCGGACCCACCACGCCCTCCACGAACGGCACGCATCGCGTGCGGCGGCGTCGTGTGAGAGATCGTGGGCGAGATCGTGGGGGTTTCTTTATTCGGAAAATCGGAACGTCCGCCCCCTCTTTATAAGCAGGGAAAGCAGGGCACGTCGCCTACCTTGCCGATTGCTGTCCCATCAAAAACCACCGCTGCTCCCCTTTCTTCTCAAGGTCTGAAGAGCAGCGCTCACTTCATCGCCACCAAGCATCACCAACGCCGTCGACCTCCTCCACCGCCTCCGCCATGGGCCCGAAGCCGATAAGGGGAAGGCCGTGAAGTCGGCGGCGCAGCGGCTTGACGGCATCATGGAAGGAGCGGGCCATCTTCCCCCCTCAGCTCGCCACGAAGGAGCTGAGGGAGAACTAATACCTCTTCTGGTTGACGGAGACGTGAGCGCATCCGCGCACGAAGGTACTCCCCGCCGCTGCTTCGGAATTGGCCCCTACTGGGTATCCCTTCTTCGCTCTTCTTCTCGCGGGCTCTGCCCGCCATTCTCTGAATTCTTCTGTGACATCATGAACACCTACGGGTTCCGCCTCCTTGATTTCACCCCCAATGTCGTTCTGACCATGGCAGTTTTCGCACATCTTTGCGAAAACTTTTTCGGAGTCCACCCAAATGTAGCCCTTTTCCGCCACTTCTTTTTACCCCGAGTCAAGAGAGGGGAGCCCCTCGCCGGAGGAATTGCTTGGATATCCAGGGTCGGCAAGAAGGAGGCCTATCTGGAGGGAGAGCTCCGTAGCAAATGGGAGGAATGGAGGGCAGATTGGTGCTGGATTGTCGAGGAGAACCCGCAGCCCTTTACCGCCCCAAATACCAAACCCTAGTAGTCTTGGCTGCAACGATTGGAGCAATCTAGCCCCGGAAGACGCTTAGGCTGAAGATCGCGATCACCCGAATCCTCCATCTCGGACTTGCGGACTCACCGTAGGCACTTTGTTGGCGCGGACTTTCTTCGCCGCGACGCTTCCCCTTGCAGGAGAGAAGGAGACCTGCACTGGGAATTTCGTAACGCAGCAGATATCATGAGGCTGCGCCGGACCTCAACTTCAACTTCATCATCTTGGAGCTTGACGCAATGCTCTTAGAGCTGTTCAAGCCCGATCCTCGATCATCCGAGAGATGTTTAGGTTGCCGAGGGGCGTCGTTCGTTGTGCAACAATTCCGCGCTTGACCGCATCCGTGCAATGATGCCATCGTCGACTCACATGGAATTGTCCCAACTTGGCAAGAGCCGCAGATGACGTCGTCGCGGCGGTTCTTTGACAATCTGGTGGAAATGCCGGTCCGCCCGGACGAAAGCGTAGGGGCCTCACCCGCGACACCACCGATGACGAGATGCAGCGACGCCACCGAGCTAGAAGAGGCGGCAGCAGGGCCGCCATGGGCGAAGTTTGGCTTCATCGTGGAGGAGGCAGAGGCGTAGAGGTGGCAAGCCTTGTCGAGCGAAAGGAGTTTGCCGGGCGAGGAAGAGCTTGCCGAGCTGAAGCCGAGTCGAGCGAACCCGCCGAGGGCGCCTCCTCCCGCCTCCAAGCAGCTTGCTGAGCGGAGCCACCAGCTCCACCAAGAAGGCGTCTTCGCAAGGCCGGAGACGAAGCGGGCGGCAGACGGGCTAACAGCCGCAGGCGCCAGCGACGCGCTCCATCACGGCAAGCACTGCTGTTGCGGAGCACCTCACGCCCGCTGCGGCAACTAGAGCGGGCCTCGCAGACCACCGGTTCCGCTCCCGCCAAGCGCCCAAGGGAACCCACTCCTCCGCCTCGTCAGACCGAGGCGGGCTAGAATTTGACCTCTCCCGCTCAGCTCCGGACGAGGAAGAAGAAGAGTAAGATTTTTGCTGTATTTGTAATTCTTCGATTTGTTGCTTTGTCTCAGATTCCGACTTGCTTTACTCTGAACCCATTCCTTTTCGTGACGCTGGCCCAGAATGTCGAAGAGAGCCAAGACCCCGGTGATTGTCGCCGAGGGCAGAACCCATCTTGGCAGCAGGATGCGCGTCGAGACTACCTTGCCGGATGCGGCAACTCTTGTTCAAAGCAGCCCCAGCGCAGCCCCAGAAGTATATGGTCTACTTTTTGCTGTTCGGCGTGCATGGGTGCTCTTTCTTTCTTGATATCGACTGTTGATTTGTGTAGGAGCAGAGCAGCCTCATACGCTTCGACTACGCCGCCAAGGGTGGATTCCCCGACAAGGGAGCGTTCTCCGGCAA
Source organism: Aegilops bicornis (assembly GCA_021605145.1). Classification (NCBI taxonomy): domain Eukaryota; kingdom Viridiplantae; phylum Streptophyta; class Magnoliopsida; order Poales; family Poaceae; genus Aegilops; species Aegilops bicornis. Next base: position 441,695,926 of record CM038670.1, on the reverse strand, counting down.
GGGAGATTTCTCCGGCAAGGGGCAGTTCTCCGGCAAGGGACGGCACCAGCGATCCCTTGGCGGCGGAGACCATGACCGCAGATCCTGGCATAGGTAATCTTCTTGCCTAAGAACTTCCCTTATGTTCTTCTTCTTCTGATTTTGTTTTTAAATATTTGCTTGACTTCCTTCATCCATCCGCCACAGAGCCAATGGAGACCGAGGTCGCCGGCGAGGAGGACGTGCGCGGCAACACTGATGAAGCCGCCGCCATGGAAGAAGGAGCCGCGCCGACGAGCCCGCCGAAGAGGCCGCCAAAGCTGCCGCCGCAGGCCGGGCGAGGGTCTCGCGATCGTCTTGACGACCACGAGGCCGCAGGAGCGCCAGGCGCTACACCGACTGCCGATCCCCCCGCCGCTGCTGCAGCGCTAGGCTCCGAATAGCCCCAGCCCGGCGCCTACTTGAAGGCCGGCGACGGCGTCTTCATCAAGCTCCCCTGGGCGTCGAGCTCCAGGCGCCGGCCAAGGAGAAACTTCGATGAAGAGCTGCTCGCCTCCGCTGGACTGACGCTAGTCGACGCACCAAGCAGCAGCAGCGGCGAGCCTAAGGAGGAGCAGCTGCTGCGGAGGCTGTTGTCGCTCTACCGCGCCCGACAAGCCAAACTGGAATCCCGGAAGGCGCTTGTCACGAAGGCGGGAGCAGACATCGAGAAACGCGCGGAGGAGCTCCGGGGCCGCACCAGGAAGCTCTCCGGTCCCTGGCAGAGGAACAGGAGCAACTCGCCGAGGAGCGCAAGGCCTTCATCCTCGAGAAGGCTGAAGCTGAGGAGGAACAGCGGCTTGCCGCCGAGAGGCTGTCCGCGCAGGAAGGTGAGTTGGCGCAGCGGAAGGTTAACCTTGACAGCCACGAGGAGGATCTCGCCATGCGCGAGCAAACACTTGGCGGGGCTCTCAAGGAAGCAAAGGATGCTGCCGCATCTGCCGAGGCCGCCAAGGATCTGGAGACGAAGGTGGCACAGCTGGAGGCCAGTCTCAAGGGGAGCGGCGAGGAGCTTGCTGCACTCAAGCACGAGCGCGAGAAGGACGCCTACACTCTTGGCGAGCTGCAGGGCCGTCTCGCCGAGAGGAGCAAGGAGCTCAGCGCCGCCAAGGACTCCAATGCAGATCTTGAGTTGAAGCTAACTACTTTGACTCGTGACTGGGACGGTGCCGAGGGAGCAGGAGGTGTCCTTGAAGGAGAAGATCAAGGCCGACAAGGGGCTGCTTGGCGAAGTCTTCTTTGCCGCCTGAGTTCCTTGAGGGAGAATGTGGAGCACTTTGGACCGAGGGTCTCGTGGATACCGCTGCAGCCATCAACAGGAGCCGATGGAGCCGGGATGGTGGGTCTTGGATATTCCTCCGACGAGCACCTCCAACCCAGCGCCAAGCTCAGCTTGTTCTTCAAGGGCGTGGTGAAGGCCCTCCAAACTCGGGAAGAAGTCCCAAAGCAGCTGGCCGAGGAGTCGTGTCGATTTGCGGGAGCTCTCCAAAAGGTGTCGATGAAGGTGGCCTTCCGCAATCCAGGCCTCAACCTCACCAACGTCCTCAAGTCCCTACCGGATCTTTGGCGTGGAGGCGCTCAAGACCCTTGTCGCACCCATCGTGGACAGGGTGAGCGGAATCAAGAGGGTTGAGGGCGATCGCATAGATTAGGCCGCCCGTTTTATCTTTCTCTTGCCGCTGCTGGACATGTCATAAGAACAATCCATTAGAGCTGCGGCAAGCTATCTTGTAATATAACTCTATTTTGGTTATCAATTGCTATGTTATTTCCTTTACTTGATTCCTTCCTTTGTATGTTTTTGCCCTACGCTTTTAGGGAACTTGTCGGCGCGGGCACACAGCCATGAAGTGCGAAAAGGGACGTCGGCCTCTTTGGCGGTGCCGCTTCCGACAAGCAACCTTGTCGCAACTAGTCGCAGCTCACTTAAGTTGTTGAGCGGACTCGAAACAAAGTAAGGCGCAACTAGCTACGAGTTGGTTCCTCTGCAAGATGTGTTTTCCATACAAAGTATGGTCGTTCGAGGAAGATAACTTAAAAAATTTTAAAACTGATTGCTCAAACTTTGGCAACTTAGCTTTTCTGTTGTTTGTTTCCCGGTAAGGCTAGACTTCCTTGAGCGACGCTTGGTCCACACCATTATCTTCTCCTTTCCCCCCGGCAAACTTGTGTGCGAGGGAACCCTCCTTCTTTGAGAAAGAGAAAGAAGAGAAAATAAAGATATGGAGCCTTATGGCTCGTTATTACTTACCAGGGGATTGGTGCTGCACAAAGCGTCAGATAATGCATGCAAAATAGAAGTAGAAAGCATGAAATTGACAAGGTGTGCGAAGCACGCTAGCTTTACTTATGCATCGGGTCTGCGCTCGCTTTGTACAAAGGATTACATGCAACAATGGGCAAGACTTGTACAAAAATTGGTTGCCGGAACAGGTTCTCGGCAACCGCGCCTCTGAGTAAAACTTACGAAGATGCTCAATGTTCCGGAGTTGCTCACCGAATGCCATCTTCGGTCTCAAAGCGACAGCGCCAGCCTAGTGACTCGTTTCACCGGTAAGGGCCTTCCCACTTCAGCGTCAACTTGTTGGAATTCTTGGCGGATCAACGCGTCAAAGAACAAGGTCGCCTTCCTCGAAACTTCTGGCATTAACTTTATGCGGTTATGGTAGCGGCGCAAAGCTTGCTAGTACCGAGCAGCTCGTAAAGAGCTGAAGATTTATCTTCCTCAAGGAGCGACGTCATCTTGTCGCAGCTGCTCTTGCTCAAGCTCATCATAAGCGAGCACTCGAGGCGATCCGTATCTGAAGTTCCGTGGGGAGAACTGCCTCTGCTCCATAGACTAGAGCGAAAGGTGTCCGGCGATTGGCTCGATTTGGCGTCGCCCCGATCGACCAAAGAACCACCGGCAGCTCCTCAATCCAGTTTCTTCCGCACTTGTGCAGCCTGCCGAAAGTTCTGGTCTTGAGCCCGCAGCACTTCAAAGCATTTGCCTCTCCGCTGACCGTTGCTTCTCGGATGAGCAATGTAAGTGAAGCATCCTTGGCGCCAAGATCTTGGACGCATCGCATGAAGGTGCGACTTTCAGAATTGCGTGCCGTTGTCGGTGATGATCCCGTTAGGGATTCCAAACGGCAAACAATCGACCAAGAACTTGATCGCCGACCGTTGTCACCTTCCTCATCGCTTCCACTTCCGCCACTTTGTGAACTTGTCGATTGCAACGCATAAGTACTCAAAGCCCCGACGGCTTCGGGGAAAGGGGCCGAGGATGTCGAGCCCCTGCATCGAAAATGTCCGGTGATAAAGGGATCGTCACGGAGAGCTTGAGCTGGCTGGTGTATTCTGCTTGGAATGGAACCGCACGCTTCACACTTGGTTACTTGTGCAGCTTGCATCCCGGAGGGCTGTCGGCCAAAAGAAACCTTGCTTAGGAGCACGCTTTGCTTGGCAAGTGCTCTGATGCCAATGTGGTGACCACATATGCCTCCATGTATCTCGCCAACAGCTTTTGTTCGTCTTCCCGGTGAATACACTTCAATTTCACACCGTTGAGTCCTCTTCATACAGTGTCTTTGTCGACAAACTGGTACATACTTGACCGCCGGGCTACTCTTTCCGCTTCTTCTTGTTCTTCGGGAAGTTCTCTGTCACGAAGGAAAGGACAATCTGATGCGCCCATCTTTGGAGCTTATGCGGCTCGACAACAAGGACTAAAGGCACATTCTGCTGCTGTGGGAACACCAGCTTCCACGGTGGGAACTCGCGGTTCAGCCGAGCTTACGTTCCCGGCAAGCTTGCCGAGCAAAACTTGTCGGGAGCGCCCGCTTCAACGAAACAAACCACAGGGCTTGTCGGAGCAGATCGCCTCAAAGACTGATGGTGTCGATCTTGGGGACCTTCTTGGCGGCGGCTTTGAAGCTCTGCCGGAAAGTAATCACCAGAGATCAACTTCCTCTTATTGCTCTGTCCAGCTTGATGGCGTTCTGAGACGGTTGAGTCAGCTTGAGCACAAAATCCTCGGTTCCATTGTGTAGCTTAAGTCGCGGCGACTTTGACAAAGCCATCGGCAATGTCGCTCGAGCTCTTGGAATATATTCCATCTCAGAGCCGTCAAAGTGCTCTTCTAGCTTTCTCACTTCATCAACATAAGCTTCCATCAATGGACTCGATAATTCTTGTTCACTTGGCGGATGACAAGTCGTGAGTCACCCACGACAATGAGCTTCTTGATCCCAAGTTCTACTACGATCTCGAGACCGCAAGCAAACCTTCATACTCTGCAGTATTGTTTGTTGCTTGCTCCTTGGGAAAGTGCATCTGGACTACGTGCTTGAGGTGCTCTCCGGTGGGTGCAACAAGTAGCACGCTGCACCGGGCGCCTTTGCAGCGAGAAGGCACCATCAAAGTACATCAGCCACTCTTTGCTTGCTTCCTTGACGGGATGCTCGTTTGGAATCTCTTCATCTTGTGTTGGCGTCCATTCTGCTATGAACTCCTCCAATGCTCTGCTTTGGATAGTTGAAGTGCTCTCAAACTTGAGGCCAAAGCTTGACAGTTCCAGTGCCCACTCGACAATCCTGCATGTTGCCTCTGGATTTTGCAGTATCCTCTTCAGTGGAAAACAAGTGACAACTGTGATCTCATGTGCCTGAAAGTAATGGCGCAGCTTTCTTGAGGCCATGAGGAGGCCGAAAAGCAATTTCTGCACACCAGAGTACCTTGACCTAGCCCCCTGCAGAAGGGAACTGACAAAGTAAACTGGGCGCTGCACCATTCTTTTCTGCATCTTCTCATGTGTCTGCGCAGATCCATCCTTGTCGGGACCAGAGCTTGCCGGTCAAGCCCCCTGCTTGTCGCTGGATGCATATGCCATGGTTGCTAGCTCATCATCCGCCTCCCTCTTCGCCACTAACGCAGCACTAACCACTTGATTGGTTGCCGCTATATATAGCAGCAACTTCTCTTGTGGCTTAGGTGTGACAAGTGTTGGAGTGGAGGATGTGTATCTCTTCAAGTCTCGCAGCGCAGCCTCCGCTTCCGGAGTCCATTGCATCGGACCTGCCTTTTTCAAAATTTTGAAAAATGGCAGGGCGCGCTCAGCAGACCTAGAGATAAACCTGCTGAGAGCAGCTACGCAACTGGCAAGCCTTCGTACATCCTTGACGCGCTTTGGTGCTTCAATCTGCTCAATGGCCTTGATCTTGTCGGGATTGGCTTCAATTCCCCGCTGAGACACGAAGAACCCGAGAAGCTTGCCAGAGGGGACTCCAAACACACACTTCTCAGGGTTGAGCTTGAGGTTGATCTTGCGCAGATTTGCAAAGGTTTCATCCAAATCTTGGATCAGAGTCTCCTTGTCCTTGCTTTTGACCACTATGTCATCCATGTAGGCTTCCACATTTCTGTGCATTTGCGGCTCAAAAGCGTCATGGACTACTCTTGCAAACGTTGAACCGACATTCTTTAACCCGAAGGGCATCCGTACAAAACAGTAGGTGCCACATGGGGTGATGAATGCGTCTTCTCCTCATCCTCTTCTCGCCATGAAGATCTCGATGATATCCTCGAGTATGCATCCGTAAATGAAAGCAAATCACTTCCGGCCGTGGAGTCAACAATCTGGTCGATGCGTGGCAAGGGAAATGGGTCTTGGGACAAGCTTTATTGACATCGGTAAAGTCGATACAAAGCCTCCATTTCCCGTTAGCCTTGCGCAAAACTACAGGATTGGCCAACCACGTAGGATGGAGCACTCCTCTGAAAAGGCCTGCTGCTTCCAGTTTCTCGATTTCTTCTGCGATGAATTCTTGGCGCTCCGCTTGCTTCACGACTTTCGTTTGGCCAGGGCGCGCATGAGGACAAACGACAAGATTGTGCTCAATTACTTTCCTGGGAACACCGGGGATGTCAGACGGTTGCCACGCAAACACGTCGACGATCGCCCGCAGGAAAGCAACGAGAGCGCCTTCCTATTTAGGGTCGAGAGAGGCAATCGATGGTGAAGGTACCACCAAGCCGTCCTCCTTGGCGGACACCTTCTTGGTCTCTGGTGGAGCTGCCATCGTCTTCTTACACTTGCCGGTGGAGCTCGATGGTGCGTCCTCGACGGTAGCGCAGCACTCAGGAGGTGCGCTTGCCGGAGTGGGCATCGAGATCTTTTGCCGACTTGGTCTTCTTCTTCCCCGGAGCTTCAGCCGCAAGTGACTTGCAATCTGTTGCAGGCTGCTTCCCGTAGATCTTGTCGGCGCAGATAAGAGCATCCTTCTTGTCGCCAGGATGAGATGACACTTATCGGGCCTGGCATCTTCGGCATGTTGTAGGCATAGTGAGAGGCCGCCATGAATTTGGCGAGTCTTTGGACGGCCAAGTATCCCATTGTAAGGCAATGGAAAGTCAACAACGTCAAAGGTGACCCTCTCAGTTCTGAAGTTCAACTCGCTGCCAAATGTCACCGGCAATGTGATCTTTCCCTTCGGCTTGCTCCTTCCCGGATTGATTCCTTGGAAAGTGTCGGTCTCTTCGAGCTCGCTATTAGGGATCTGGAGTTTCTGCAGCACCGCGGAGGAGATCAGGTTCAAGCCGGCCCCACCGTCAACTAACATCTTGGTGACCTTGAGCTTGCGGATAGTTGGTGAAACCAACATCGGCAAGCATCCGACCGCAGTTACGCGATCAGGGTGGTCCTCAATATCAAAAATGATAGGCGTGCTGGACCATTTCAGAGGCTTGCGTGACTCGATGGATGGTTCTGTTGCATTGACCTCCTGCATCCACTGCTTGAGTTGGCGGTGTGAAGTATGCAGAGAAGCACCACCGTCAACGCACATGACCTCTGTGGCTTTCTGGAACTCCTGCTCATCGGCCTCGTCATCATCCATGTCTTCGCTGCCGCTGCCGTCTTCATCCTTGTCGCCGCCAGCGGGAGGTCTCTCCTTGCCGCTGCTTGGCCTTGCCGCGGCGTCCTCCCCCGGGACGTTTCTTGCTAGCTCCTCCGGCACCTTCTGGGCCTTCTCCTTGTCGTGTCGTTCATATTCAGCCTTCGCTGCTCGACAAGCTGCTCGACCTTCTTGCAGCTCACGGAGGTCATGGCCCTTGGTGCGGTGGATCTTGCAAGATCGCTTGTCGGGCCGCCCCGCTTGTCGGCGACCGCCACAGCTTGGCTGTTGGTGCCGGCAACCTCCTTGCCGGAGCTACCAGCCTTGGCTTTCTTGGCGCCACCTCCGCTGCGGACTGCTCAACAACTAGTACATCTCGCCTTTCTTTTTCATGTTGCCCCGCCGGCTCTTCCTTGCCGGAGCGGTCTCCTCACTATCGATCCTCCCGCTTCAAAGTGTTCTCTCTGGGATTCTCCTCCTTCCTCAGCACGTGCACACTTGTCGGCCAGGACATATAGCTCACTGACGTCTCTGATCTTGCACATCGCCATCTCCTCCCGCATCCTGCGGTTTCGCACGTTCTGATGGAACGCGCTGATTACCGCGGCAGGGTGGACATCTGGGATGTTGTGTTGTACACGGCTGAATCTTTGAATATACTTGCGCAGGGGCTCTCCTTCCTTCTGGGCGAGCAGATGAAGGTCGCTTTCTTGGCCATGGGGCTTGTGGCCGCCTGTAAAGGCGCCGACAAACCGATGGCATAGATCCGCCCAAGAAGATATGGAGTTGTCCGGCAAGTGCATGAGCCAGATCTCGACATTGGGCTTGAGCACCGGGAAGTAGTTGGCAAGGATCTTGTCGTCTCGCCCCGGCAGCTTGCACCGCGATGGTGTAGATGCTGAGGAACTCCGACGGATGCGTCTTGTCGTCGTACTTCTCTGGTACGTCTGGCTTGAAGTTTTTCTTGCTGGGCCACTGGACTTGCCGCAGCTCACGAGTGAACGCAGGGCAACCTACCGCGTACGGCGAGTCTCCTGGTTCCTCTGGCGCATGCATGTCAACAGAGGGCCCAGCACGCTTGTCGGATTGACGCCGCGCTTCTCTTCGGCGCTCGATGTGAGTTCGAGCGTCTTCTTGTTGTAGTTCGTGAAGAACTTGGCGCTGATCGCGACGAGCTCGTGGATCCGATGACGCGGTGGAGTCGCTGTCGAGGTGGATCCGGCGAGTCGTCGATCTTGGCCTTCGGGGTGGAGAGTGCATGGTGGTTGCACCCCACGGTCTCGTCGCCACCGGCTCGTGTTTGTCTGCCCCGCCGCGCAGCGATGCACTCGGTTGCCGCGGAGCGTCGCCGTTGGCGGCCGATGAGACTGAATGGTGGCCCTCCATTCATCGACCTTGTCGGCTGTTGGAGGGTAATCTAGGAAGCGATTGTTCTCGCCAAAGCTTCGCCGGAGTGGTGGGTGGTAGTGGCGAGCGGCGCGAGGCGGGATATGCTCGGACTTCTAACTATGTTAGAAGGAGCAGTATCCCGCCCAGCGACTGCGTGCCTCGCTCGTGCCAGCATCTTGGCGTGCATGCTGGTCTTGAGCATCCCGAGATCCTCCAGCTCGATCTTGGTCCAACGAGCGTATGGCATTGTGAATGCCATGACGTTGTCGGTCCCGCGCCTCCTGAGATGGGCGCGGTGCATGTACGGACGTCGAGGTCTGTGCAGCCTTGTCCTTGGATTTGGCAGCACCGTGAGCTCCCCCGTCGCCATCCATTCTTCCGCCAGCGTCTACCCCACCACCCGTTTGCTCCGGTGGCGGTGGGTTCGACGCGGACGGAACTTCTGTCGCCGAAGCCTTCTTCTTCGGTGGCATTGTTGATGAATATGATGAAGATCTAGCTTGTGTGGACGCCGGATCAGGTTCACACAACCTCGACGCCCCCTACCTGGCGCGCCAAAGATGTTGGGGCAGGCTGATCTGGCCCACGAACACCTATGGGACCGGCGGACCGAGCCCCTTTCGGTTCGGCGGGGAGCAGAGGTCGCACGAAGAGCAGATCGAGGCGAAGCACACGAGAGGTTTACCCAGCTTCGAAGCTCTCTGGAGAGATAACACTCCTACTGCTGCATGTGTGAGATGTATTGCATTCTTGCTCAGGAGCGCAGAGTGCTACAGTACACACGAGCTGCTAACGAGACTGAGCGTGGGGGAACTGACCGACCTCCTCTCGCTATGCGCATGGGCCTCCTTTTATATGCTCAAGGGTCTCCGACAGTGGCAACGTAGACAAGGGTACAAATGGAAAAGTAGTGGTTGGTACACCTACTTGTACAAAGGTACGATGTACAATGTATCATACCTAACCTCGACGGCGGGGACAAAGGCATTAAATGCCCGTCTCACGTCGCCCTAACGGTGCAAACAGGGACCGTCGGGCGCCACCGCTTGCCACGATGGAAATCTTGTCGGCGCCGCTTGCCACCTCGCCGGCTGCACACCTCCACGCCACGCTACCGGAAAGGTCCTGTAGGCGACATGTTAGTGGATGTGCTGGAGCGTGGAGTACAGTGGTGGTTCGCTGCAAGTGCCTTGCCGCGGTTGTTGTCTTGTCGCGCCGGAAGCTTGTCGCTCACCGAGGCCTTCCCAAGAAGCTCCTCTCTTGCGGGGCCTTGTCTCCTATGTGCCTTGGATGGCCTTCCCGGCAAGCTCCTCTTGCCGGGGCCTTGTCTCCTTGGCTTAAATACTTTGTTCTTGAATGGCTCCAAAGGAACCATGGAGGATCTTGGCGGTCACCCGGTAAGCCTTGTGGCGGAGGGCTGCAACTGCCCGTGCACAAGTTCGGGATACTAGGGTACCCCTACCCTAGTACACCGACAGTGAGTGTTAGCAATCATAGAAGACCATATGATTATTGAGTATGTGGAGCTCTTACTTAGAGTCTATTGAATAAGTTGAATTGCAATTGTTTGGTGACTAAGAATATAGGTTGTTGAGTTTCAAAAGAATTCATTGTTTGGACCTTAACATGTGAATTGGTTGCCACTTTGTCATGATGAGTTTTATGAGAAAGAATTGTTGTTATGATGCTAGGAGAAGTGATTAAAATTATCATTGATCAAACTTATGCACTTTGCTAGCATTCACACTTCATAAATTATTACTTTTATCATTTACCTACTCGAGGACGATTAGGAATTAAGCTTGGGGATGCTGATACGTCTCCAATGTATCTATAATTTATGAAGTATTCATGCTGTTATATTATCATTCTTGGATGTCTTACAATCATTTTATAGCAACTTTATATCATTGTGGGACTAACCTATTGACCCAGTGCCCAGTGCCAGTTGCTGTTTTTTGCTTGTTTTTTACATCTCGGGAAATCATTATCAAACGGAGTCCAAACACCGCGAAACTTTTTGTGGATTTTTATGGACCGAAGACATCCAAGAGGCGGAGAAGCACACAGGGGTGCCTCGAGGGCACAACCCACCAGGGCATGCACAGGGGCCCAGGCGCGCCAGTGGGTTGTGCCCACCTCGGTGGCCTCCCGCACCCCCTCTTTGCCCTATAAATCACCAAATATTCCAAAAACCCTCGGGGTGACCCTAGATCAGAAGTTCCACCACCGCAAGGCTCTATAGCCACGAGAAACCAATCTAGACCCTGTTCTGGCACCCTGTCGGAGGGGAAATGATCACCGGTGGCCATCTTCTTCATCCCGGCAGCCACCACGATGAGGAGGGAGTAGTCCACCCTTGGGGCTGAGGGTTTGTACCAGTAGCTATGTTCTTAATCTCTCTCTCTCTCTCGTGTTCTTGATATGTCAAGATCTTGATGTATCGCGGGCTTTGTTAATATAGTCGGATCATATGGTGTTTCCCCCTCTCTATCTTGTTGTGATGAATTGAGTTTTCCCTTTGAGATTTCATTTTATCGGATTGAATACTTTTATGGATTTGAGAGCACGTGATATATGTCTTGCATATGAATACTCGTGGTGGTATCGTATTGATTCACTTGATATATGTTTTGGCGCTCAACTCGCGGATTCCCGAGGTGACATTGGGGTAATCTACGCATAGGGGTTGATGCACGTTCTTGTCTTTGTTTCTCTGGTAGAAATCTTAGGGCATTTTTTGAGGTTCTTTGTGTTGGATTGTGCATTATGAATCTCAAATTATTTGTTGTTATTTTAGTACGAACTCTTGGATAGATCGATCGGAAAGAATAGCTTCGAGGTGGTTTCGTACCCTACAAACGATTTCTTCTTATGTTCTCTGCTAGATAAGAACTTTGGAGTGATTCTTCATCACACTTTGAGGGATGGTTATATGCTCCAATTATTTAGCATTGTTGAAAGATTGCACTAGTGATAGTACGGACCCTAGGCCTCATTTTCAAGCATTGCAATATCGTTTGTGCTCCATTTTATTAATTTCTACCTTTCTGTTTTTTATTGTTCTTATTACAAAAATCAATATCTACTATCCATGTTACACTTGTATCACCATCTCTTCGCCGAACTAGAGCACCTATGAAAATGACCATTGTATTTGGTGTGTTGGGGACACAAGAGACTTTTTATTATTTGGTTGCAGGGTTGTTTGAGAGGGACCATCTTCATCCTACTCCTCCCATGGATTGATAAACCTTAGGTCATCCACTTGATGGAAAATTGCTACTGTCCTACAAAACTCTGCGCTTGGAGGCCCAACACGTGTCTACAAGAATAAAGTTGCGTAGTAGACATCAATATACGACCCTTCCCATTTAGAAAGAAGTTTCCCTGCAAAGAATCAAAAATGAGAATTGTACAATAGAACATATTCACCCACTTCGAATTCCCATTTTGAATTCTTTTATCACGCCATCTTTTAACCTTTTCTTTAAACAATTTGGCATTTTCATATGCTTGGGGTTCTCCACTCATCTAACAAGCTAATATCAAATAACCTCTTCTCACCGACAAGTTTGAAATCATAATTAAGTTCTTTAATTGCCCAATATGCTTTATGTTATAACTCAAGAGGTAAATGCCATGCTTTTACATAGACCATTCTATATGGGGACATACCCATAGAATTCTTATAAGCAGTTCTATAAGCCCATAAGTTTCTTAGAGCAATTCTTTCTAGATTTATTGAAGGTCTTTTGCAAAATTAACTGTTTTATCTATTTCTCAATTCAACCTGACCATTGATTGAGGATGATAAGGTGATGCAATTATATGCTTAACATCATATTTAGCAAGAAGTTTCCGGAAAGCACCATGAATAAAATGTGAACCACCATCGGTCATTAAGTATCTAGGGACTCCAAATCTCGGGAAGACAACTTCTTTAAGCATTTTAATAGAGGTGTTATGATCAACACTACTAGTTGGAATAGCTTCTACCCACTTAGTAACGTAATCTACAGCAACTAAAATATGTGTATACCCATTAGAGGAAGGAAAAGATCCCATATAATAAAATCCCCAAATGTCAAATGGTTAAATAACAAGCGAATAATTCATATGCATTTCCTGACGTCTAGTGTCGGTGTCAAAACCGGCGGATCTCGGGTAGGGGGTCCCGAACTGTGCGTCTAAGGCGGATGGTAATAGGAGGCGGGGGACACAATGTTTACCCAGGTTCGGGCCCTCTCGATGGAGGTAATACCCTACTTCCTGCTTGATTGATCTTGATGACATGAGTATTACAAGAGTTGATCTACCATGAGATCTTAGAGGCTAAACCCTAGAAGCTAGCCTATGATTATGATTGTTCTTGTCCTACGGACTAAACCCTACGGTTTATATAGACACCGGAGGGGGCTAGAGTTCCACAGAGTCGTTTACAAGGGAGGAGATCTACATATCCGTATTGCCAAGCTTGCCTTCCACGCCAAGGAGAGTCCCATCCGGACACGAGACAAATCCTTCAATCTTGTATCTTCATAGTCCAACAGTCCGGCCAAAGGATATAGTCCGGCTGTCCGAGGACCCCCTAATCCAGGACTCCCTCAGTAGCCCCTGAACCAGGCTTCAATGACGATGAGTCCGGCGCGCAGATTGTCTTCGACATTGCAAGGCGGGTTCATCCTCCGAATACTCCATAGATGATTTCGAACACAAGGAGCGTGTCTTGCTCTGCAAAACAAATTCCTCATACCACCATAGAGAGTATAATATTTCCACAAATCTAATCTGCTGACAACTTTTCATAACGTGACATTTTGCCGCGGTCCGGTCATTATGAACCGTTTTTCCCAGCCTGCCACCGCACGTACTGTGAGGCGGTTTTATTGGCACGTCTTGTCAAAGCAGAGATCGTGTTCCCCTTATCACAGGATTCTCATCAATACGGGTGTGGGTAACCCAATCGTGCCTGCGGTATGACTCCTCGATTTTAGGCAAGTTCCAAACGGTCACGCGGAGGACGCTTGATATTCACCCTGTTTATAAAGGGGCCAAGGCCTGTCCTTTTCTTCTCGCGCTCGATCCATCCCTCCCCCCCACCTCGAATGACAACACTCAAGGCTCCGGCTAAGAGCTGCGGACCATCAATCATGTCTGGATCCAACCTTCAAGGCCGGTGGATGGCCTCCTCTGTCACAGAGGAGGACATCAAGAAGCTAAGAGAAGCCAGGTATCTGACCGCCGAAATCTCGCACAGGTTGCCTGCTCAAGGGCAGGTCATCCCCACTCCCGAACCTAACGAGAGTGTTGTATTTGTTTCCCACTTCCTCCGAGGCTAGGCTTTAGTCTTGATCCCTTTGTTAGAGGACTTATGTTCTATTACGGGCTCGATTTCCATGATCTGGATCCAGATTCCATCCTTCACATCTCGTCGTTTATCGTCGTGTGTGAGGCCTTCCTCCGCATCGCCCCACACTTCGGCTTATGGCTCAAGACCTTCAATGTGAGGCCGAAGATGATCGATGGGCGACATAGAGAGTGCGGAGGTGCCATAATAAGCAAAGGCGTCGATGCTCCATGGCCAAAGGGATCCTTCCCAGAGATGTCCAACTTATGGCAGCGGGAGTGGTTTTACATCACGGCTCCCAAGTACTCGATGGGTAGCTGCCCTGCCTTCGCTTTCGGGCCCCCTGCCTGGCCCGGCGTCATGGGCCAACAAGGGGATGGACTGGGGGCCGGCTAATGATGTGCCGACATTGCAGAGTCGCATCCGAGATCTAATCTTGAGACCTTTTACTATGTGAGGGCAGCAAATCTAATCCTGGAGACCTTTTACTATGTGATGGCATCAAATCTAATCCTGGACATACTCTGTTGACTTGTCCACCAGCCGCCACTTTCTATCCTTTTTTCAACCAATAATAAATATGTTCCTTATCCAGTTTGTACTGTGTTTTCCCATTATTTCCCTTTTCAACCAAGAGACCGATTGGGTATCCGGTCTCTACTACTTTCACCATATTATTTCCTCTTTGAATCAAGTCCTAGATTCATGCTACAACTTTCCCCCTTTCTTCGTTTTTTGAACAAAGCCCTAGATTCGAATGCATGAAGTAGCTTTACCTCTAATAATACTAAAAATTTAGGTGGCTTTGGAAGAGCTGATGGGTGTAGAAAAAGATGCACATGCAGACACGTGGGGAGCTGGGGCAATAGAGCAAGGCCGCTTTCGAAGAACTTATACCTGAGGATCGCCGGGATGTCGGCGGCGGCAGGTCAGATCTGCAGACAATACGACAGGGAGGAAGAAGGGTTAGAGGACCTCCCGAGCCGGCGGCGTGTCGGAGAGAGCGGCACGGGTAGAGGATCGGGCCCCTCCGGTAGCTGTGGGTTTCCTCCCTCGGCGGCGATGACCGCGTGAACGATGCACCTTTTAGTCCTCTACACACACCGTCCGAAGGGATCCGGCCGGGTCTGTGACCAGCAGTGAGCAGAGAGAAAATGTCGCTACCGCTGTCTTGTTTATATCTGGAGAGGATGAGAGAATGAAGAGAGCAACCCTAGTAAAGCAAGCGCTCGGGCCCCTGCGTCCATATATAGTGGAGCGATTATCTTTTTTCTCTCCACAACTAGCGTTTCAATTTGTGTACGTGGCATTAAAGAAAAGAAACTCTCTATTTAATGTGACTATTGTACGACTCCTACTTACTACTAGTAGTACTACAGTATTGTTCACTTGTGCTCCCCGCCCCTCCATTCATTGAACAACCCCACGGGTGAATAAACATATAGTAAGTACTGTATTTATATAGAACGAACAAGCTCGAATTATTTTCGCGTAGTTAAAAGTTGAGGGCGGGGCTTTTCCCGGGCAGTACGCGCGGCAGTTTTCGGTAGGCGGTTTGACAGAGAAGCGAGGAGGGTGAGCGAGTGGGGCTGTGCGATTTGATGGCACGTTACTGCTGGAAAGACTTGTGATATGACCACTCACTATAGTCATGAATTACTTGCGCTCTGACCGGGGTGATGCCCCCTTCCGTTCCGCGCTCTAATCTGGTGCATGACACGTCGACCCGGATCTTTGGCTCTCCCACATGTCGGAGTAGTAAGAAGGAGCAAAGAATGATGCAAGATATACTAGTACTATACTACTCCCTCCTTTACTAAATATAATTCTTTGGAGATTTTTCACTATGGACCACATACAGAGAAAAATGAGTGAATCTACACATAAAATGCATCTATATACATCCGTATGTGGTCCACGATGAAATATCTACGAAGACTTATATTTAGGAACGGAGGAGTACTACTCGGGAGGAGTGCGAACCACGGCAGCCAGTGAACCAAAGAAGGCGAACCACGGTAGCCCAAAGTGAACCAGCAGTAGAAAACAATGTGGTGATATGGCCATAAAAATAATGTGCTACGGTCCACATCATAGCATGTACAAGAATAACACTCCTCTTTGTTTGGATCCCTGAGTTAGAGCTAGTTCGGGTTGAAATAGCCTCAAATTATCGAAACAAAAGGGGTTAGTTTGAGCTAGTTTGCTCTAACCCAGCTAAAAAAAAAACTAGCCCGGTGGAGAGGTTCTAATTGGGTTAGTTATCCTCGGGCCCACTAAAAGAGAACTAAAAAAATCTCCCCTGCCCGCACCAGATCGCTCCCCCCCCTCTCGCACGAATCCTCTCTGTTCCCCATAGGGTTGCTCGCCCTCTCTCTCATCCGGCCGCCCTCTCCTTCCGGCCTTCGCCGCCCTACTCCGGCCGCCCTCTCCCTCCGGCCTTCGAAGGTCGCCCCGCTCCCCCTTCACCAGTCATTTTTATCCCTCTGTCGTGCGCGGCGACGACGCATCTACCAGGGAGGTCGCGAGAGGGGTGAGTTTGTTTGTTCCTTCTCTGTCTCACGGCCATATCATTGATCTTGCTTGCTCTAGCGCTAATTCTGATTTGGAAAAGTAGATCCTGATCAAACTTTCTATAGATTTGTGGTGCACGCATGGAATTGTTTGATGTCGCTTGAGGAGGTAATAAATCTTTCTAGAGGCCCAAAGATTCAGGTCACCTTTCTAGGTATTTCAATTTCAGGCTTGCATTATTTCTAGAGGCCCAAAGATTCAGTTCACCTTTCTAGGTATTTCAGTTTCGAGCTTGCATTATTTCTAGAGGCACAAAGATTCATTTCACCTTTCTAGGTATTTCAGTTTCGGGCTTGCATTATTTCTAGAGGCCCAAAGATTCAGTTCACCTTTCTAGCTATTTCAGTTTCAGGCTTGCATTATTTCTAGAGGCCCAAAGATTCAGTTCACCTTTCTAGGTATTTCAGTTTCAGGCTTGAATTATTTCTAGAGGCCCAAAGATTCAGTTCACCTTTCTAGGTATTTTAGTTACATGCTTGCATTATTTCTAGAGGCCCAAAGATTAAGTTCCCAGTCGGCGGCTAGCGGCCCTGCTACCCATGCCGGCGTCGACCTCAACTCGCAAGGGCCGGCGTCCGAGGGGTTCTCGGGGCTTGGGCTCTACAGAGCCTTCCTCCAGAGCGATGATGGCGAGCTCCTCCCTCGGTGCGTGAGGGGCTCCGGGCTCCCACCCTATCGTGAATGACTTCCATGATGAGTTAGCTCATTCTTTGTTTCATGAAGTGTTTTTTTATTTTGTGAAGCTTGATTGACGACTTGCATGTTTAAGTGGGATATCTCATTTGTATGGACAAAGTAAAAATTATCATGTTTTGCATGCTTGATTTGTATAGATGGTTTGTTTATGTCAATTGTGAGCGGGAGAAGGCCACAGAAGAGCCAGCCACACCAAGAGGGTGCTTGGATCCAAGGGACTTATTTTAGTCTGACTAAAAATAGTCTCTTTAAGAGGCTAAAGTTCCAAGCACCCCTGACTAAAGAGGGGCTAAAACTAGTCTTGAGACTAAATTTTTTTAGTCAGGGGTACCCCTACTAAAATGTGGATTAGTCCTCTCTCTCTCCTCATTTAACTCCTCTCCTTTAACACATGCGAGTTCTGGATTGGAGGGTTTGGAGGATAATAAATGCTCATTAACTTGATTTTAGTCTCTTTAGTATTTGGATCCAAGCATGGGTGAGGCTAGCAAGTTTTAGTCCCACTACTTTTAGTCATGGAACTAAAACATATCCAAGCACCCTCCAAATCCAGCAGGAAATAGGGTCCAAAGTAGTCAAATGATTGAGACAGAGCATTTATTGTCAATCTAACCCTGCCATCCATACACCTCTTTGGTTTAGAGTTAGTTCAGGGTTAGAATCTAACTCTAACCTCTAACTGAGTTAGAGTTCTCCTCCTCTCGGTTCATCGCCATCATACTTTCCCCATTCCTGTGTTTTCAGTATCCTGCGAATCAAAGAGGCCCTTTTTTTGCGGGAAAAATCAAAGAGGCCCTTAGACTGGTTTCGGTCCGGTTTCCACAAAAATAATCCGGTTTCATGTAGTAATTCATTCATTTATTTATTCTTCTGCGGGGGGTTTGCATGTAATTCGTGAGGTCTGAAATGTAAAGTACCCCTCACAGATGCTCAGTCGTGCATGCACTACGACCCAGATGCTCTATGTCCCACATGTCGGCGAATGGGAGCACGTGGAAATAGCCTAGGAGTACATATAGGAGGATAAATGCGTGAAATAATATGTCTTTGTGAAGCGTAGCATGATTCGAAAAGAAGACCTAAAGTGATGACAGCTATAGGTCGCATACGCACCCAACTAGTGGTACTAGACATATGACTAATTTTTCCCTCAAAAAAGAGGCACGAGTGCTCGACTCCTATTCCATAAACACGAGTCCCATCGGCAACAACGTCCGTGCTACAGACTAGCTCTCCTCCTCATTTCTCTCTTCTAATTCTAAGCGACGCCCGGTGGGCGGGGTGGGTTTGCTCAACTGCGGCCCCACCTCACAGTGAAAACGTTACGACTGGAATAAAAATGCCATATACTCCCTCCGTTCATAAATATAAGCCTTTTAGATACTATTTCAAATGGAATACATCATACAGATGTATGTAGACATAGTTTAGAGTGTAGATTCACTCATTTTTCTACTTATGTAGTAGTAACTTGCTGGAATCTTTAGAAAGACTTATATTTGGGAACAGAGGGAGTACTATACTAATAAAACATTAAGGCCACGAGGCGATGCAGTACTGGTTACAGGAGGCAAGAAGAAGAGATGCATCCATCGACGACGTCCACCTCCTCGACTCAGGGCGCCGGCCCACCGAACGACACCTAAGTAGCAGCGGCTTTCGTGGCCAGGTCGATGTGCTTCTGAACAATGGCGTCCAAAGATTCCAGCCGCTGGAAGAAGGCCAACGTCTTTATGTCCTTGCTTGCCTTGTAGTGGCCTATGTAGACGATTTCCTCGTAGACGTGGATGTGCAGGTCGACGGTTTCTTGCATGGCGGTGACGCTGGCGGCCAGCCTCGAGGTGCACATTCTTCGTCGCGACCTCCGGCACCTGCAGGGCCACCGAGCTTGAAGGAGTTCGTCACCATGGAGGCCGATGAGGGTGGCAGGCAATGAGGAGCCTGGCGCCGGGCTGGAAGCAGTATGGCAAGGTCGTCCGCCGCTTTTGTGGCGGTGAACTTGCGGATGGAGTTGACCATCATGTCGTCCATGCGAGAGGCAAAGCCGGCGTCGGCGAGGGCTACGATGCCTGCGGTCGCCAGCACCGTATGGAAATGCATGCGCAGTGTGGGGCCGCAGGCCGGCGCCTTGGATGATTTGGCACAGCCGACTGCCGCTCGCGTCCATCGCCTCCATAGGTGCTTGTGGCTTCTGGTCACTTGGTCTTGGATTGGAGTGAGCAGTGTTCTTGCGAGAGACTTGGGAGTAGATGGATTGGAGTGGTGGGCGCCTTTATTATATGATAGTCCAAACTACATTGCATTCACATCGTCTTTGGCTCTATTCTCGCTTCTCCAATTAATTCCCTCTCGCATGTAATTGAGGATGCATCATTGACCGTTCAGCGTCTCGAACGGCTACCCTCTCCCTCCTTGGCATTCAAGCACCTATGGACCCGTCGACGACGAGGTGCCTATGGTGACTTCATAAATTTCAAGATGATAGTGTCGTGCGTGTGTGCGTTCATAGGGGTGAGTGTATGCGCGTGTATATGAGCGCTTGCATCTGTACTGTGTAAAAAAAACGTAAATGCGTGTCAAAAAGAGACTAGTCAGTATACTCAATATTGTGCACCTCGGAGAGGAAAACGATAGAACTAGTACGTATTTATTTACGATGCAGATTCACTCATTTAGCTCCATATGTACTCCGTCTCAGTGTAGTCTAGTCACTTGTTGAAATCTCTAGAAGGGAAAATACTCCTTTCTGGTTTATAGGGCTATACTAGCAAGTAGTTGTACGTACTAGTACAATAGTGGGCTCACATGGCAATTTTGTCTCATGTAAGAGCCTGGCTATATGCGTGCTCCAATGTTCGCAACTCCAACATTCGGTTTGCACTTGGCTCTTCGCCTCTTCGAGAAGACGAACAATGATGTTATTACTATCGCTTCTACAAGGTCGAATCCACTGCTGCATGTCCGTCCACCGCGAGCGGGACGGATAGCTTGGTGTAGAAGTACTACTAAGCAAAAGCCTGTCCTCGTTTGCGAGCAACAGCGCATGGGTGAGGGAGAAGGCGTGTAGTAAAATCAAGCTTCTCCTCGTTGTACGAGTTGACGCGACACATCATAGCACTGGCCTCACATGCTTACCTCTAAACTTGGCTGAAAGACCCGTAGTGTACAATATATTTGTTGCAAACTCTAACATTTACCCACCACAAATTAAAATATATGTGGTCGTACGCATCGTTCTGATGCAGAGGCCGGGGAGTCCCCCCTTCTAAAAAAAACAAATTAAAATATATATTCCTGACTTGACCAGATGAGCGTGCAAACTACAATCACCAGGGTGTCAGGTAGGGCCAGAAGACTATTTTAATTTTTTTTTAAACTTCGAGACGGCCACATAGCATGGAGCCGACCCCAATGATTTTAAGCTGACAGGCACGGTACACGCTATCCTAGACTACTCTACACATGAAACTGCCACACGAGCGTCCGGGCATCACTTGGCTCTTTGCCTCTTCGGGAAGTCAAACAATGATGGAGTACTATCGCCGGAGGAGTACTACAAGACACTTCTGTCCATCCGACACCGATTGAACTGCTGCATGTCCACGGCGTGCGAGAGGGAGAGCGTAATCTAAAGCTTCTCCTAGTCTTGCCAGCCACCACGCTCATGGGCGAGGAGGGACGATCCTGCCTTTGCGTGTAAGACAGTGGGCCCGACAGTGTGTGGCCAACCTGTCATACAGCCATAGGCATGTGCAGTTTAGTCCGCGAGGGAGAGGATAATCAAACTTCTCGTTGATGTACGAGTTGACGCGACACATCAAAGCACTTCACTCGATATATTTCAATAATTTGCGTTTACCGATGTATTAATTATAACGCATACATGCATGCCGTGATTCTCCTTTTGATACTTGCATGTGTTGATTTAATGCACCTTGAAGTAGTATAAAATATGTGACGGTAAAGCTTTGTAATACCCCGGCCCAAGTCGAGAGATGGTTGTGCACGAGGAGGGCGAGATCATGCAGACCGAATAGGACCCGACGATGGAGCTCTCTAAGGTCTTGATGGACCTCACCGTGCTCCACTGCCCCTTGTGCCTCCGCCCCTTGACGCCTCTAGTGTATGAGGTTCGAATACACCTCATCCGTTCGGCTGATTGAGCAAGGTGCAGGTTTCTTGATTGATGTGCTGTTCGAATGATTTCTGAAGTGCAAGGGAGGGCACCTGGCCTGCACGGACTGCCGCGTCGAGCGCCCCGGGAACCAGCGGCTGTGCCAGAAGTGCGAGCGTTGCGGTGGCTTCGACGTGTGGAACACGGCGATGGACTCCGTCCTTTCATCGGTGAGGGTGGAGTGCCCGCACGAAGGCTGTGGGCTCTACGTCACTTACCACAAGCTCGCCGATCACCAGAGCGTGTGTCCGCTCGCGCCCTGCAAATGCCCCGTGCCCGTCTGCGGCTACGAAGGCCCGCCGCCAGCGCTCTACCACCACATCAGCACCGCGCATCCCATGCCCGTGCACAGGATCCAGTACGGCAAGGTGCTCCAGCTGCAAGTGCCACTGTCGGAGCCACGGCTCTTGCTGTTCACAGAGGAGGACCGCCGCACGTTTTTCTTGGTCGGCGGCGTGCTCGACATCGGCGCGCCTATCGCCGTGTTGGTCAAATGCGCATCGAGGCGGGCGTCCCCCACTGCCGCTCTCATTGGCCAAGCTGTAGGCGAAACGGCCCGCCGGGGAGCCCAAAAGGCACGACCGACGCCGTCAAGGTGGAAATGGAGGTGAAAAGCAGCAAGGATCCGGCGGCGTCGGCGTGCAGGAGCTGACCTTCTTGGATTCCGCCCAAGCTGCTGGCGGGGCTAAGCTTGTGTCCCTCCACATTCAGTTGACAAGCTCATGTCCTAAATGTTTCTCAGTGCCTTCTGTTTATCTTAGTAATATGCTAATATAGGGATTACCTTGGTCTAATTTAGCTTAAGAAATGGTGGGTTTTGGTGGCGATGCAACAATTACTTGACATCGGATCGGTAATTTCCAACGATCGAGCAGATATTTTGTGTCTCCGGATATAAAGTTCCTTTGGGTAAGAAGTACTACTTGTCATCAAAATGGATAAAAGGAGATGTATGTAGGCGTATTTTAGTTCTAGATACGTCCTTTTTATCCATTTTGATGACAAGCACTCCTCCGTTCCACAATACATGCCTTCCATTTGTCAAAATATAGATGTATCTAGACATGTTTTAGTATATAGGTACATCCATGATAGAGCAAATTGGATGGTTGAGAACACTACAATTCAAAGCTACAGATGCGTGTGTGACTCCCAGATGCAGAGGCCGGGGGTCATCATCCACCTTTTCGAGAAAAAACAGACGCGTGTGTGAGAGGGCGAAAAGTGCGTCGTGCACCTCTTCTCTTCATGTATAACGTACTCTTGAACTTCAGTACAAGTTTTTGTGGGTGGCACGATGGTGCGTGCGAAGTCCCGAGAGATAGGTTTAATGCGTCTGAAAAAAGACTAGCCTAGAGCTCGCCACGCGGCTATTCTGTCGAACGCCCCATTAACCGTAAGATATGTATCTGACGGTGCGGTTATTGCACGTACACAGCGGTACTCCCTCCTTTCCGGTTTATAGGGCTTAATTCAAAAATCTCACCAACCAAGATGGTGAGTGGTGGAATATTTTTTGTAGTTTGTAGAAGCACCTAATTAATGCTCTTGTTTTTCTCAGAAAATTATGTTTATCAATGCATTAATTGCAATGCATGCATGCATAAAGTACATGCATTGGTCAATTTTCTCTTAATACTTGCATGCAATGATTTAATGCACCTTGGAATCTGAACATGTGTTGGGGAACAACCAAATTGAGCCTTATAAAATGGAAAAACTAAAATTTTGATATAAGCCCTATAAAACTGGAAAGGAGGGAGTAGAAAAACAAGTACTCCATCCGGGAATAGTGCCGCACTTCGAAACTAGAACCGTCAATAAATTTTGAGCTTGCGTCTCGTCACATTCCAAATTACTCCATGTTATATTGAATTGCAAACCTGTTCACACCGATCACAACCTAAACGGTTTCCCACTTAGGAGCGTATTAGTACCACGTTATATTGAATTGCAAACCCGTTCACACCGATCACAACCTAAACGGTTTCCCACTTAGGAGCGTATTAGTACTCGGTTATAAATACTAGTATGCCAAGATGACTGCACATTCCTCCTCAACTCCTCATCCACAAAAACAAACAAGTCATTCAGCATCCTTCCCTTGCGTCTGCCATGGCCAGCGTGAGTTCTGGGTCGAGAGATTCCCACCAGGGAGAGGCGAGCATGGAAGCGGAAGCACGAGAGATGTCCCACCTCGCTGCGAGAGCAACCGACATGTCCCGCGGCGCGGAAGTAGCAGCACGGAGGTCCCGCCGCGCCGCTGAAGCAGCACGGAGGCCCCGCCGCGCTGTCGATGCAGCAGACTGGTCCGGCCGCGCCGCGGAAGCAACAGAGATGTCCCGCCGCACCACGAATGCAGAGATGTCTTCCGCGCCGCGGCCGAAAATTTCTCGCGGGCAGGCGACGACTATTACAGGCGCATGCATGCGATCGTCCATAGCCAGATGGATCAGATCTTCGGCTAGGCGAGGTTGCAGGACGACATGAAAGCCTCGTGAACAGGCTACCGGCGTCATCTGGAAACTAAGGGAGGGCAATGAAAGGCTCCGGGCCGAGCGCGACCTGCTGAGGGAGAAGATCGTCCGAAGTGCAGACCAGCAGGAGGAGACCGGTGCCTTGTTGAAGAGGACCGGCGTCATCGTCAAGAAACTTATGGACGAGAACGACATGCTCCGCAACGAGCACCAAAGGCTGGTGGAGGAATCCATGGATGTTCTCAAGCAGCGTCTTGAGGACACGAAAGAGCTCATCGCCGCTCGCCGCGGAGACTAGTTCCCGTGGCCTGCAGCAACGCATCAAGAAAGTAGAGATCAGCGAGCCGGATCCTTATCTTCCTTCTTCTTTTGCCCTTGTGTATTTCGGGTGTAGCCGCATGTGGCTTTTTAAATTATCTTTCTAATTATGTAACACAATTAATCGTCCTTATCTTTCTGTGTAAGATCAATGTTGCGAGGCTGGAATGAAGAAAACTCTTCTTTGTGGTGACCTGGCGTTCTTTGTTCTTCTAGTTGCTGCTGGGCTTCCTTCAGTTTCCTGGTTTCTTTTGATGTAATAATCAGTTTAGGATGTGGATTGTGTCGTCGGTTGTGAAATGTTGGGTTATAGCGCGGATGTTTGGCCTTTGTTGGCCTCTTGGGATGTTACGATTTCAATCTGGTAGCTTTTAGTCCTTCGTGTTAGGCTGGAGTTGTGCTGAACTTCTTGTGAATTGTGGTGGTTTTCAGTAATGAAAATCGGAAGGTGCAAGCCCTTCTTTGATAAAAAAAAATTAATCGTCCTTATATATTCATCAGTCTTGCTATAAGTCACAGTAGATGCTATATAGGTCTGTCGGATCTTACATCAAGATCCGTGCTTTCAGATTTTCTTTTTTCTCTCTTAAATCTCAGTCGAGTGAGACATAGCCACGCCATTAAACAGAGGCTCGGGCGCCATTAATGGAGACCTTGGGAGAGAGGTGGATGGAGATGGAGGTCAAAGGGCTCTCCTCCCGATAAGCACGCGCAGGGGTCTGATCGCACGCCTCTCGTACTCAAATAGCTACCCTGCACGGCGCCTCCTAGCTAATAAAAAATGGGGACGTGGCGTATGCACGTAAATGGTACTAGTAAGTAGAACGCCCACGGTTTCAATAATACTTGTGTTTCCGATTGTAACGTGACAACACTTGTTCCAAAATGACTTTGTTGATTGTTAATGTGTGCGCCTTCGCAAATCGGACTGCAAATTTACCACAACATGTTGGTGCCATGTCATGGCACCAAGCCAAGTTTCATTATTTTCATGCGTGTTTTGGATTTACAGGAATTAGAAAACTAAGTTTCTCAATGTTTCCAACCCAGCCACGACATCCAGAATTTTGAATTCCATTCCCATTTCTTGCATGGAACCTAGAAATTTACCCGAGGACACACATGTGATTTTTCAACCGACTTTGGTGCACTGGAACATGTGCTTGTATTTCAAATTTTAATTATGCACAAAAAGGTGACATGTTCCCTCCCAGAACCACGAGCCTTCTTGAGAGAAGCTCCGATTTGCAAGAAGCTTATACCAAAATTTGTTCCTATTCGGCCAATTTTTTTTACCACGGCATGGTACTACCATGACATGACACCATGCCAAGTTTCATGATTTTAAAACCAAGTTTCTCAATGTTCTCGACCGAGCCACGATGCCCAGATGTTTGAATTTTATTCTCATTTTTTGCATGCGACCTACTCCCTCCTTCCATCTATATAGGGCCTAATGTGTTTTTCAAGACAACCTTTGACTATTGACAAGATTAATAGCACATGAGATGTATACTATGAAAAATTATATTATTGGAAGCTCCTTTGACATACAAATTTGAAGGTATGCTTTGTGTAAGTTGCATGTCATATATTATTGCTCTAACGTTTGGTCAAAGTTAGCCTCGAAAAACGCATTAGGACCTATATAGATGGAAGGAGGGAGTAGAAATTCACCTGAGAACACAAATGTGATTTTTCAACCAACTTTGGTGCACGGGAGCATGTGCTTGTAGTTCAAATTTGAATTATGCACATTAAATGACCAAAAACTCAATTAATGTGTAAATAAGGCCAAACGAAGCCGGAATAATTCCAAAATTTAACAGGGCACTCATGTATTTCTATGTTGCCTTTGTAAATAAACTCAAGGGGGACAACGTATATCATTTCGCACTCAAAGGTGGCATGTTCCCTCTCAGAACCATGAGCCTTCTTGAGAGAAGCTTCGGTTTGCAAGAAGCTTATACAAAAATCTGTTCCTATTCGTCCAATGTTTTTTTACCACAACATGGTAGTACCATGACATGACATCCATGCCAATTTTCATGATTTTCAGACGTGTTTTGGATTTACAAGAATTTTAAAACCAAGTTTCTCAATGTTCTCGGCCGAGCCATGATGCCCAGATGTTTTAATTTTATTCTCATTTCTTGCATGGGACCTAGAAATTCACCCGAGGACACAAATGTGATTTTTAACCAACTTTCGTGCACGAGAGCATGTGATTGTAGTTCAAATTTGACTTATGCACATTAAATGACCGAAACTCAATTCATGTATAAAAACGACAAAGCGAACCCGGAATAATTCCAAAATTTAACAGGCACTAATGTAGTTCTATGTTGCCTTTGTTAAGAAACTCAAGGGGGCAGCGTATATCGTTTCAAACTCAAAGGTGGCACGTTCCCTCTTAGAACCACGAGCTTCCAAATCGGCCCAATTTTTACCACAACATGTTAGTGCCATGACATGACACCATGCCAAGTTTCATGATTTCGGTAGTTTTGGATTTACATGAATTTAAAATCAAAGTTTCTCGATGTTCTCGGCCGAGTCATGACGCCCAGATGTTTGAATTTCATTCTCATTTCTTCCATGGGATCTAGAAATTCAACCAAGGACACACATGTGATTTTTCAACCCACTTTGGTGCACCGGAGCATGTGCATGCAATTCATATTTAGATTATGCACATTAAAAGTCCAGAAACTCAATTAATGTATAAAAAGGCCAAATGAACCCGAAATAATTCCAAAATTTAACAGGGCACTCATATAGTTCTATGTTGCCTCTGTAAATAAAATCAGGGGGAGGCAGTGTATATCGTTTTGCACACAAAGGTGACACGTTCCCTCTCGGAACCACGAGGCTTGTTGAGAGAATCTCCGGTTTTGCAAGAGGCTTATACCAAAACTTGTCCCAATTCAGCCAAAAATTATACGTATGAAAACAGGGTTTAGATTATCCCAAACATCTCGCTACCTAGACCAATAATGTACTATGATTTGAATTCAACATGAAATGGATACAAATATTTTAATTGGAGAGCATATGGTACATGTAGTTCATAGTGAAATATGATTACTGCTATATGTATGTTTTTTGTTATCAAGATAATATTTAAATTATTGTATAACTTGACAACAATCATATTCAAATAAGGAAAATTAATTCAAATTCTCAATCCATATGGTAGACGACAATATATATGTTCACATGGTGGAGTAAAATGTTCATATATGATGGAAGATAAAAATGTACGACTACATCAATTATAAACCACAAGGTCACCTAACTATATATTCGAATTCAACATAACGTGGATTCAAAAATTGAAATTCGAGATCATGGCGTCTGTAATCATATAAAAAGGGACATTACTCTTTCTTGGGTGGGAATTGATTTGTTTTTTTGTTTTTGAGGGAAGTGCGAATCGA
Source organism: Aegilops bicornis (assembly GCA_021605145.1). Classification (NCBI taxonomy): domain Eukaryota; kingdom Viridiplantae; phylum Streptophyta; class Magnoliopsida; order Poales; family Poaceae; genus Aegilops; species Aegilops bicornis. The sequence goes on along the minus strand of CM038670.1, from coordinate 441,668,615 downwards.
TTTGGTACTGTGCAGGGTAATCTTGTTCTCCCGATTTTTTTTACATTTTTCTTGTAGTTTTTTCAATGGCATCTATAGCAATATAGTAAAGGGACATGACTCTCTTGTGTCTTCTATGAATTGTTTTTTACACGTTAAGTTTGTTACTGCCGAACAAGGAAACCGCACCTTGTTATCCCGAAATTTTCAAGCTCGAGTATCTTTTGTCTCACCTGCTTTGAAACTCCCGCTTCTTCAACCAGCGTCGCATCTTGTTATCCCGAAATTTGACGCCAGCGAGAACTCCCTCCTCATCCAAATCGCTCCGTAGCCCGGACACGCTAAATCCCCTTCTACCCCTCGGTAGAAAATGAAGCTCCACGTCATGTGTCAAAACCGGTGGGGTACGCTGGTAACTTACCCTACATTTCGGACAAGCGCGTCCCTAAGCTTGGCTCCCCCTCCCCCTTCGCCCCCCCATTCGTACACCGAGGCCGCCAAAACCCGCGAAACCCCACGCTCCTCCGTCGGCCTCCCGACCGCCACCCAGCCGGAGACTCTTCCCCGACTACGTCGTCCACCGCAACAGCTCGCCGTCCCTCATCCACCGCACCGGATGAGGATCCGTTGTCGATCTCGTCGTCCCGACGGATCAGCCGCCTCGTCCTCCACCTCCAAGGAGCTGCCCCGACGTTCGTCTCGTCTATCGCGCCACCTCAATCCCCACAGCGCCGTCTTGACCTGCCCCATCGGAACCGCAACACCCTCCCCAATTCCTCCGACGAAGTCGTGGCCAACTCGGCGCCACCAAGGAGGTTCTGCACTCACCGCTGCATTTTATCTTTTATTTGATCTCACGGGCTGCCGGTGCTCGATACCCGGCGGAACATGGCGTGTCTCCATCGACGGCACCGTTGCGGCCACATCATCCATAGCGTCTCTCCCCATGTCGTTGCTTCCTCGTGGCGACTTCCACAACGGCACTAGCTGCAGCTGCTCGCTCTCGCTTCTTTCTGTTCTTCTTTGTCGGTCGCTTCTTTGCACTGCTCCAGCTTTCGTTCATGATGCTGCTCTGCTCTTGCTCTTGCTTGCGCTGCTGCTGTTGCACGACCTCCGGCAGCTACAGGAGTTGCTGCTTTAGCACTCGCTCGTGGTGCTACTGCATGACTTGCTCTCTGCTAGTGCGTTCCCTGCTCGAGCGTCTGCTGATTTAGATCACTGCTTCTCTGCTACTAGTGCTCGAATGCCCTAAACATCTATTGCAATGCTCTGTTACTAGTTCAATCAGTTTCGACAGTAAAATTTAGTTTCGACTGTGAAGTTAATTTTCTTTAGTTAAGTTCAGAGTGAACAGTACTTACAGCATCTGTCGGAGCGGCCGTGTGGCGCCGATGCGTTTACATCTAGCACTTTTTGGTGATGTATTTTACATCATCTATTGTAGATGATATTAGGGTCCCACTTCAGATTAACGTTGTCTGTCTTGTCATGCTTCAGCCTCGTCGCTGTACACCTTAGCGGAGCTGCTCCAACAACGGGACCGTCCATCATAGCGGAGCAGTACCCTCGGCGCTGTTTCCAGAGGCCTCAGATCTTCTTCCCCGCCTCCGACAGTCACACCAGCATCGTCACCATCCTCCACGTACAACCCAATGATGTTGAGGTCCACAAGGCTATGCCAAAGAGGTTGTACACTCGTCGCATCACTTTTTTTCTCCATTCCTCTGTTCTTCCTATTCATGTGAGCCAAACACCCAGGTTGACTAAAATCCTATGTTTCCAAATGCTCTGTTTTGCACGTGCATTCCTATCCTATTCCTGTGTTTTTCCTGTCCCTGCATTTATAGAATCCTCCAATTCTAAGGAGCCCTTACAGATTTACTTCATTTTCAGATAGGCGTCAAAGAAAACTCTGTGTGTTATGTCCTGCTCTGCCGTGCCGTCATCCACCCCACACGAGGTGCACCATCGACGTAAGCGTTCCACTGCAGCAGAGATCCCCGTGCAGACTTCCTTTCGCCGCCTCAGATCATCTTCCCCGTTGCCGGCAGCCACGCCAACTGCATTACCATCATCGACTAAGCAGATGAACCTTAGGACTACACAGTTCCGGAAGAGAGGTCGCAGTCTTTCGTGTTTGCTTATGTTATACATCGGTTATTATTACCTGCTACTTTATCATTCAATCTTGAGTTTTGAATCGCCCATGGGTCTCATATCGAGCCAGCGACAAATAGTATTTGTCTACTAACTGGTTCATCTGGGGTCTTCTATGTGGTTCATGTTGGGTGGGCAACAAACAATAGATGATCCATTGTCTATCTTTTTGAACTGAAGCTATAATCTACCTGCTATCATTAGTTTTGGATCCATCCACTCGTTTGCTACCATCAGTCTTGATTTTTGCATGCACCCTTAGGCCTTACAAAATCTAACTATTTTTATTATTATGCATGTCTGATATTGTACACAATCGTACTGAACATGTAGAGAAAAAGAGAAGACCGTTGCGTGCGAATATAATGTCATGCAGACGCCGCTCCATGGTGGGCGAAGTGCCCCCCCTCCTGCATTTCCAGATTGTATTCCAGAGGAAGATAACTGTTCAGATGGAGATTCAGAAGGAGCCGACCACGCCTGTTTACCACCTGAGGTGTTTGCTCTAATCTGGCATGCTGATGTTGGTCATATCATGCATATGGCGCCTTGCATTGCTTACATTATACATCTTATCTGTCATCAGCTTAGTTTAAATTTGCTTTGTGTGAATGCCACCGGTTTGGTTTCTATATCATACTCCCACCATTCCTAAATATTTGTCTTTTAGAGATTTCAACAAGTGACTACATACGGAACAAAATGAGTGAATCTACACTCTAAAATATGTCTATATACATCCGTATGTGGTAGTCCATTTGAAATCTCTAAAAAGACAAATATTTAGGAACGGAGGGAGTATATGGGAATTATGCAATGCCATCTTCTTTAGTCAGGCATCATATACGTGAATCATGCAATGTCATCCTATTTAGCCAGTCATCGTATATGTGAATTGTATCGTGCCATACTATTTTCCGTAATGTATTCCATTTGTCAACAATATTTATACATTCATCTACTCTTCCTGTGCATCAGCCATTTGAGTCGGTCATGGGAAAATCTGGAGTGAAAACAAGGTCTTCTGAGCGGTCGATACTACTGTCGATGCAGGTTGCTTCTTTGATTCTGAATAGCTCCTCGGAAGGAGGATTCAGAGAGATGACGGTCGTATTCCCCCCGAGGTGCATGCTCTAACTTGGCAGGGTTATATTGCTCATATCATGCATATGGTGTCTTGCATTGCCATGCCATCTGCTTAGATTAGACATACTTTGTGTGAATGCCTCCTGTTTGCTTTCTATATCAGATATGTGAATTATGCAATGCCATGTTTTTCAGCCAGTTATCATATATGTGAATTACGCACCGCCATGGAGCCACGCATCATATATGTGAATTATCTCATGCCATCTTTTTTCATTACATATTTCATTTGTCGACAATCTGTGTATATTGAACTACTCTTCATGTGTATCAACCATTTGAGCCGGTTATGGAAAAATCAGGAGTGAAAACAAGGTCTTCAGAGTAGGCAATGGTACCTATTGAAGCATATATCTCGATGGTTACGGGGAGCTCCTCAGAGGAGGATTCAGAGACAGATGACCAGTCCTATATCCCACCTGAGGTGTATGCTCTAAGTTGCAATGTTTATATTTCTCATATGATGCATATGGTTTCTTGCAGTGCTTAGTTTAGACATCATATGCACAATATTGAATTCTATCTGCTTAGTTTAGAGATCATACATGCGAGTGCCAGCTGCTTAGTATATGAATCAATTATGTCAATTATATCATGCCATCCTGTATACTTAGACAACATGTATGTGAATTATTTCATCCCAACCTATTTTAGAAAGAAATCATATAGTTTTGTCATGTCATCCTGTTTAAGTACTCATCATATGTTGAATTATGCTATTATACCCTGTTAAGTTATCCATCATATATCTGAAACTGTGTCATGCTATCCTGTTTAGTTAGGCATCATATATGTGAAATTGTGTCATGCTGTCATGTTTGGTTAGACAACATATATGTGAATTACCACATCCGTCTATCATACAATGTCTCAGACGTTCAATTTCTTTTCTTGTTTATCAACCATTTGAATTGGAGGGGTGATGGCAGTATCTAAGGGAGCAAAAATCCGTTCTTCACAAAAGACAGTGCTACACCGTCGATGCAGATAGAACCATGGTTGTACTGGCCCACAAACTAGCCCCACCACACATAATCGAGACTCTTCCAGATTGCACACTTACAACGTTGGGCAGAGAACCAGCTACAACCCATCTAACCGCAACTCCAGCGGATAGTAACCCACTTATAGTTGACAAAGCACCATGTCCACCACACAGTACCCCCACACGAGCAGTTTGTAAAGCTACTGTAGTGCCCAAAGGACGAAGACCACCACAGCTAACCCAAACTCCACGTTTAAAGCAGAATAGAAATTGTTCTCAGGTCAGATTCCGTAGCTATGGTACATACTCCTTTGCTGTTGCATCACTGTATTTACTCATACCAACTACTTTCGAATTTGAAGGATCCAATTGAAACTCCAATGGCGCAACAGGTATGTTTTAAACCTATTTCTTTAACTGGATTGCTGTTCTAACTTCATGCTCTATGTTGATTTCAGTTTAAGTTGTATAAACAGTTATGTTCTCATGTGATGCACATTACAAGTGCTGCCAATGTTGTGTAGTTTCTCACACTTATATTCTGTCTATGCTGCTGTGTCTTAAAAATATTTTAGTTGAACTGTGTCTCTATCTTGATTAGGGAACATAAACTAGAATGATATGGACAATACAGTGACCATAGTACATAGATATATGTTTGTTTCATGTTGTTATCCTGTCCACCATACTACTGAACCGGTTTACCAAATGAGTTTCGTATACTACAAGCTAAACCTGTGATGTGTCTGCTTGTTTCTCTTGTAGTATGCAAACAGAATATTGGGGAAGAGCACCCCACTATGCAATGGTAGAGGAAGTAATGCAGATAAGGTTCAAGATAGTGAGACAACCCTGTTGGTCTCCAACAAAGGTGATAAAAATGATCTTGTAGACAGTGAGAAAAACCCCACGGTCCTACGTTGATGTAGTGTTCGAAATTCTTGGGATCACGGCACAAGCTCTTCGAACTCGCTGCCTGAATCACTTCGGCTTCTTCACTCTCAGCTACAAGCTGAAAGGCATCAGTCAGCTGTGCTGTGGCAAGAAGCCAAAGGACTGAGAAAGTCCCTGCAAAATTCAGATGCGTACTTTCTTGTGCAACAACAAGCGTTGGAGGATTTAAGCGCCAAACAAGAGGAAGTTAATAAGCTTGCTAAGCATCTTGCCAGCATTATGGGTACCTAGGATATTCTTTCTTGCACTCTTCTGAAGTGGTTTCAGTTCTGGACTTGTTTTGCTGCGGCGTTTATATGCTGCTTTGTTCCCCATATTTGCACTGGTGGCGAACTTTGATGCCCAGTGGATGTAATATGTGTAATAGCCGTGATAGCCTAGCATAAGTTGCTTGCTTACTTATTTCCTTGTTCTCTTGTTTATTTGTTTGCTTGTTGTCAGTGCAGTTCTTTTTCCGCGGTTTGCTAGTGGCTGCAATAACCTATTTTTTAAAACTAGGCCACAATAACCATGTGCTACATATTTACTGTAGTGACACCGGGCCTCCTACGGGCCCTAGAAACAATGGGCCTTCTACGGGCCGTAGAAAGCGATGAGCCTTCTATGGGTCAGAGAAACAATGGGCCTTCTACGGGCCATAGAAACAATAGCCCTTCTACGGGCGTATCATTAATGGGCCTTATACGGGCAGATGATCGATTGGCAAACATGGGCCAATAACGAGTCGCATTATGGCCGTAAACGGGCTAGAGTTGGAATCGTCCGTTCATGGGCCGACCATAACGGGCCATCGTTAATAGGCCATATTTGATGACGCTATGAAAATGGCCCAACGTATTAACGGACCACAAACGGGCTGACTGTAACCACGGGCTGAATTTGGCCCACAAGCAAAAATGACAGTAACATGCCGTAAGTAAACGAATGCTGGAAATGAGCCCAAGAATAAATGGGCTCTGAGAAGACCGAAAGATAACATGGGCTGGAAACGGCCCAACGGAAAAACGGGCTGTTAATGGGTATAAAGTGATACACTGTTCATGACGGGCCAGTTTCACCACGGGCCGTTAATGGGTGTAAAGTGATACATTGTTCATTACGGGCCAGTTTCACCATGGGCCGTTAATAGGCCAAGAGTTACATAGGGCCTCATATGGGCCGAAAGACGTCATGGGCCATACATGGGCCAGAAGTGAAAACGGGCTGGAATCATATTGGATGGCCCAGATGACGCTACTGGGCCTAATTCGGATAAGGCGTAACGGGCCTTGGGTTAGCGGGCTGTAAATGGGCTATATGCGAACAGGCCATTAACAGGCTTTCCATTGGCCGGCCCGCCACCTTTTGACCAAGTCAAACGGGCCGGCCTTTTCACAGGAATGGGCCTCTGTTGGGCCGTGCCACGTGTCGACGTATCATATGCGCCTTTTGTCCAATGAGTGGATGACATTTGTCCCAACAATGAGCCGACACGTGTTTCCTCCAGCCAATGATGATTTTACACGTGGAAAATCCCCATTGGTTGGGGCTGTTAACGGGTTATCGGATCCAAAATCTGACCCGATAGCTTAACAGCGTTCCATTACGGTGGATGCCACGCGTGTCGGTCACCCTTGACGAAAAGCACTTCGACCGCGATTTATCGTCATGGAAGTGGACACTTCCGTGATGATAATTTTGGCAATGTCAAGGAACACTTCTACGACAACACAGGTATGACTATCTTGATTCTGTCATAAATTTGTCATGGATGTACATGCATGACAGAAAACGCGACCTACTGTGACAAACACGTATCATCATGGAAGTGTATTTTTTTGTAGTGTTCTTTATAAAGATGTGGGTCATCCCAGAAGTAATGTCTTAAATCGAAGAAGAACCTTTTCTTTTATTGGTATGCGAAACTAGGTGGTATATATTTAGCAATGTTGTAATTAGCATAGTCTGGATACGAAGGAGTATTATGAGAAGTATTTATGACAGCTAATTGTTCATCAGGGAAACTATCATCGGTAGTGGGTCATCAAGAACATTTTCCAACCTAGACAAATTATTAGCTACGGGATTCTCAGCTCCCTTTCTATCAATAATATGCAAGTCAAATTCTTGTAGCAACAGAACCCACCTAATGAGTCTAGGTTTAGCATCTTTATTTTCCATAAGATATTTAATAGCAGCATGATCGGTGTGAAAAATTACTTTAGAATCGACAATTTAAGATCTGAATTTATCACATGCAAACACAACTGCTAAAAATTCTTTCTCAGTAGTAGCATAATTTCTTTGAGGACTGTCTAGAGTTTTACTAGCATAATGAATAACGTTTAATTTCTTACCAACTCTTTATCCTAGAACAACACCAACAGCATAATCACTAGCATCACACATAATTTCAAATGGTAAGTTTAATCAGGTGGTTGAACAATAGGTGCAGAGGTTACGGCTTTCTTAATTGTTTCAAAGGCTTCTACACAATCATCATCAAAACACAAATGGAACATATTTTTGCAAGAGATTAGTAAGAGGCCTAATTTTTTAGAGAAGTCTTTAATGGATCTCCTATAGAAACTAACATGATCAAGGAAACTTATTATACCTTTAATATCTTTAGGACATGGAATTTTCTCAATTGCATCAACCTTAGTTTTATCTAATTCAATACCCCGTTCCAAAATTTTATGCCTGAGGACAATACCTTCATTTACCATAAAGTGGCACTTCTCCCAATTCAAGACAAGATTAGTTTGTTCACATATCTGCAAAACTCAATCAGGGTTGCTTAAGCAATCATCAAAAGAAGTCCCGTAAACGGAGAAATCATCCATGAAAACCTCAACAATATTTTCACCAAAATTAGAGAATATAGTAGCATACATCTTTGAAAGGTGGCGGGTGCATTGCATAAACCAAAAGGTATACGTCTATAAGCATAAGTTCCAAAGGGGCAAGTAAAAGTAGTTTTCTCTTGATCTTCTTGTGACAAAGGTATTTGAGAGAAACTAGAATATCCATCAAGGAAACAAAAGTGTGTTTACTTAGATAGTCTTTCTAATATTTGATATACAAAAGGCAAGGGGTAATGATCTTTTCTAGTAGCTTTGTTTAATTTCCTAAAATCAATTACCATCCTATAACTGGTTACAATTCTTCATGGAATGAGTTCATTTTTATCATTAGGAACAATAGTTATACCTCCTTTCTTAGGAACACAATGAACATGACTTACCCATCTACTATCAGCTATGGGATAGATTATACCTGCTTCCCAAAGCTTTAATATTTCAGTTCTTACCACATCCTTCATCCTAGGATTTAACCGTCATTGGTGATCAACAATCGGCTTAGCGGCAGGCTCCCACTACTGCAGGATGCTGCTAACATGACACTATGATCAGAGGCCCTTCGACGAAACTGTGTGCGATTCCATAATCGCAAACGGTGGTGTAAAAAACCCATCAAAAAAGGTGCAAAACGTTTGCGATGGAGGATGTGCTACCTCTTGAGCACTGCGTTGGTTTTCCCTTGAAGAGGAAAGGGGGATGCAGTAAAGTAGCATAAGTATTTCCCGCAGCTTTTTAGAACCAAGGTATCAATCCAGTGGGAGACCACGCTCGAGTCCCACGCACCTACACAAACAAATAAGAACCTCGCAACCAACACAATAAAGGGGTTGTCAATCCCTTCACGGTCACTTACGAGAGTGAGATCTGATAGATATGATAAGATAATATTTTTGGTATTTTTACAATAAAGAGAAATAAAGATGCAAAGTAAAATAAACGAAAATAGAAATATCTAAGTGTTGGAAGATTAATATGATGGAAAATAGACCCGAGGGCCATAGGTTTCACTAGTGGCTTCTCTCAAGAGCATAAGTATTACGGTGGGTGAACAAATTAATGTCGAGCAATTGATAGAATTGAGCATAGTTATGAGAATATCTAGGTATGATCATGTATATAGGCATCACGTCCGTGACAAGTAGACCGAAACGATTCTGCATCTACTACTATTACTCCACACATCGACCGCTATCCAGCATGCATCTAGAGTATTAAGTTCATAAGAACGGAGTAACGCTTTAAGTAAGATGACATGATGTAGAGGGATAAACTCAGGCAATATGATATAAACCCCATCTTGTTATCCTCGATGGCAATAATACAATATGTGTCGTTTCCCTTTCTGTCTCTCGGATCGAGCACCGCAAGATTGAACCCAAAGCTAAGCACTTCTGCCATTGCAAGAAAGATCAATCTAGTAGGCCAAACCAAACTAATAATTCCAAGAGACTTGCAAAGATAACCAATCATACACAAAAGAATTCAGAGGAAATTCAAATATTGTTCATAGATAAACATGATCATAAACCCACAATTCATTGATCTCGACAAACACACCGTAAAAGAAGATTACATCGAATAGATCTCCAAGAGAATCGAGGAGAACTTTGTATTGAGATCCAAAGAGACAGAAGAAGCCATCTAGCTAATAACAATGGACCCGGAGGTCTGAGGTAAACTAGTCACACATCATCAGAGAGGCCACGGTCTTGATGTAGAAGCCCTCCGTGATCAATGCCCCCTCCGGCGGAGCGCCGGAAAAGGCCCCAAAACGGGATCTCATGGGTACAGAAGGTTGCGGCGGTGGAATTAGGTTTTTGTGGATGCCCCTGGTGGTTTGGGGGTACGTAGGTATATATAGGAGGAAGAAGTACGTCGGTGGAGCAACGTGGGCCCCACGAGGGTGGAGGGCGCTACCGGGGGGTAGGCGCACCCCTACCTCATGCTCTCTTCGTTGATTTCTTTACATGGACTCCAAGTTCTCTGGATCACGTTTGTTCCGAAAATCACGTTCCCGAAGGTTTCATTTCGTTTGGACTCCGTTTGATATTCTTTTTCTACGTACCACTGAAATAGGCAAAAAACAGCAATTTTGGTTGGGACTCCGGTTAATAGGCTAGTCCCAAAAATAATATAAAAGTGTATAATAAAGCCCATTAAACATCCAAAACAGAATATAATATAGCATGGAACAATAAAAATTATAGATACATTGGAGACGTGTCAAGCATCCCCAAGCTTAATTCCTGCTCTTCCTTGAGTAGGTAGATGATAAAAAACAGAATTTTTGATGTGGAATGCTACTTGGCATAATTTTCAATGTAATTCTCTTAATTCTGGTATGAATGTTCAGATCCGAATGATTCAAGATAATAGTTTAATATTGACATAATAATAATAATAATAATAATTCAAGCATACTAACTAAGCAATTATGTCTTCTCAAAATAACATGGCCAAAGAAAGTTATCACTGCAAAATCATATAGTCTGGCTATGCTCTATCTTCATCACACAAAGTATTTAATCATGCACAACCCCGATGACAAGCCAAGCAATTGTTTCATACTTTTGGTGTTCTCAAACTTTTCAATCTTCACGCAATACATGAGCGTGAGCCATGGACATAGCACTATATGTGGAATAGAATGGTGGTTGTGGAGAAGACAAAAAAGGAGAAGATAGTCTCACATCAACTAGGCGTATCAACGGGCTATGGAGATGCCCATTAATAGATATCAATGTGAGTGAGTAGGGATTGCCATGCAACAGATGCACTAGAGCTATAAGTATATGAAGCTCAACAAAAGAAACTAAGTGGGTGTGCATCCAACTTGCTTGCTCACGAAGACCTAGGGCATTTTGAGGAAGCCCATCATTGGAATATACAAGCCAAGTTCTATAATGAAAATTTCCCACTAGTATATGAAAGTGATATCATGGGAGACTCTCTATCATGAAGATCATGGTGCTACTTTTGAAGCACAAGTGTGGTAAAAGGATAGTAGCATTGTCCCTTCTCTCTTTTTCTCTAATTTTTTATTTGGGCCTTTTCTCTCTTTTTTATGGCCTCCTTTTTTCCTTGTTTTTACTCTGGAGTCTCATCCCGACTTATGGGGGAATCATAGTCTCCATCATCCTTTCCTCACTTGGGACAATGCTCTAATAATGATGATCATCACACTTTTATTTTCTTTACAACTCAAGAATTACAACTCAAAACTTAGAACAAAATATGACTTTATGTGGATGCCTCCGGTGGTGTACCAGGATATGCAATGAATCAAGTGTGACATGTATGAAAGAATTATGAATTGTGGCCGTGCCACAAATACGATGTCAACTACATGATCATGCAAAGCAGTATGCCAATGATGAAGCGTGCCATAGTAAACGGAACGGTGGTAAGTTGCATGGCAATATATCTCGGAATGGCTATGGAAATGCCATGATAGGTAGGTATGGTGGCTGTTTTGAGGAAGGTATATGGTGGGTGTATGATACCAGTGAAAAGTGCACGGTATTAGATAGGCTAGCAATGGTGGAAGGAAGAGAGTGCGTATAATCCATGGACTGAACATTAGTCATAAAGAACTCATATACTTGTTGCAAAAATCTATGAGTTATCAAAGCAAAGGATTACGCGCATGCTCCTAGGGTGATAGATTGGTAGGAAAATACCATCGCTCGTCCCCGACCGCCACTCATAAGGAAGACAATCAATAAATAAATCATGCTCCGACTTCATCACATAACGGTTCACCGTACGTGCATGCTACGGGAATCACAAACTTTAACACAAGTATTTCTCAAATTCACAACTACTCAACTAGCATGACTCTAATATCACCATCTTCATATCTCAAAACAATTATCAAGCATCAAACATCTCATAGTATCAACGTACTCATAAGAATTTTTTTTACTAATCTTGGATGCCTATCATAATTAAAGCAAATTACCATGCTGTTTTGTAGGACTCTCAAAATAATATAAGTGAAGCATGAGAGAACAATAGTTTCTATAAAACAAATCCACCACCATGCTCTAAAAGATATAAATGAAGCACTAGAGCAAAAACTATATAGCTCAAAAGATATAAGTGAAGCACATAGAGTATTCTAATAAATTCCGAATCATGTGTGTCTCTCTCAAAAGGTGTTTACATCAAGGATGATTGTGGTAAGCTAAAAAGCAAATACTCAAATGATACAAGACGCTCCAAGCAAAACACATATCATGTGGTGAATAAAAATATAGCTCCAAGTAAAGTTACCGATGGACGAAGACGAAAGAGGGGATGCCTTCCGGGGCATCCCCAAGCTTTGGATTTTTGGTGTCCTTAGATTATCTTGGGGTGATATGGGCATACCCAAGCTTAGGCTCTTTCCACTCCTTGTTCCATAATCCATCAAATCTTTTACCAAAAAATTGAAAACTTCACAACACAAAACTTAGCAGAAAATCTCGTGAGCTCCGTTAGCGAAAGAAAACAAAACACCACTTCGAGGTACAGTAATGAGCTCATTATTTATTTATATTGGTGTTAAACCTACTGTATTCCAACTTCTCTATGATTTATAAACTATTTTACTAGCCATAGATTCATCAAAATAAGCAAACAACACACGAAAAAACAGAATCTGTCAAAAACAGGACAGTCTGTAGTAATCTGTAACTAACGCAAACTTCTAGAACTCAACAAAATCTACCAAAATAGGAAGACCTAGACAATTTGCTTATTGATATACTTCAATTGGAATCAGTATTTTATCACGTTCTTGTGTTTTTTAACAATTGTTTTTGTGAACAGAAAGTTTCTGGAATTTCCAGCAAGATCAAATAACTATCATCCAAGAAGATCCTATAGGTTTAACTTGGCACAAACACTAATTAAAACATAAAAACAAATCTAACTAGAGGCTAGATCAAAATTTTATTCCTAAATAGAAGCAAAAATCAAAAAACTAAAATTTAAATTAGGTTGCCTCCCAACAAGCGCTATCGTTTAACGCCCCTAGCTAGGCATAAAAGCAAGGATAGATCTAGGTATTGCCATCTTTGGTAGGCAATCCATAAGTGGCTCTCATAATGGATTCATAAGGTAATTTAATCTTCTTTCTAGGGAAGTGTTCCATGCCTTTCCTTAACGGAAATTGAAATCTAATATTCCCTTCCTTCATATCAATAATTGCACCAATCGTTCTAAATCTACGGGCACATAGTTCCTATTTGCAACTATAAGAACATCATTAATTCTTCCCATAGGTTTCTTAATGGTGGAATCTGCAAGGTGCAAGTTTAAAGAACAATCATCAAATTCACGGAAACCTAACAAATCACACAAAGTTTTTGGAATCGTGGAAACACTAGCACCCATGTCACACAAAGCATAACATTCATGATCTCTAATTTTAATTTTAATAGTAGGTTCCCACTCATCATAAAGTTTTCTAGGGATAGAAACTTCCAACTCAAGTTTTTCTTCATAATATTGCATCAAAGCATCTGTTTAGTAAAAGCTTTATTTTGGCTATAAGCATGAGGAGAATTTAGCACGGATTGCAACAAGGAAATACAATCTATCAAAGAGCAATTATCATAATTAAATTCCTTGAGATCCAAAATAGTGGGTTCATTAATTTCTAAAGTTTTGATTTCTTCAATCCCACTTTTACCCAATTTTGCATCAATATCTAAAGACTCCGAATTTTTGGAATGCCTTCTAGGTAAAGGTGGCTCGTATTCGGTCCCATCATTATCAAGATTCATATTGCAAAACAAAGATTTAATAGGGGACACATCGATAACTTCTAGATCTTCATCTTTATTCTCATAGAAACTAGAAGAACACGCTTTCACAAAGCAATCTTTCTTAGCACGCATCCTAGCGGTTCTTTCCTTGCACTCATCAATGGAAATTCTCATGGCTTTGAGAGACTCATTGATATCATGCTTAGGTGGAATAGATCTAAGTTTCGAAGAATCAACATCAAGAGAAATTCTATCAACGTTCCTAGCCAATTCATCAACCTTAAGCAATTTTTCTTCAAGTGAAGCATTGAAATTCGTTTGTGAATTCATAAACTCTTTAACACTAGTCTCAAATTCAGAGGGCATCTTATTAAAATTTCCATAACAATTGTTGTAGGACTTACCATAATTATGAGAGGAATTACTAGGATACGGCCTAGGATTAAAGTTTCCTCTATACGCGTTGTTACCAAAATTATTCCTACCAACAAAATTCACATCCATAGATTCATTATTCTTCTCAATCAAAGTAGACAAAGGCATATCATTAGGATCAGAAGAAACACTTTTAGTAGCAAATAATTTCATAAGTTCATCCATCTTTCCACTCAAAACATTAATTTCTTCTATCGCATGCACTTTTTTATTAATAGATCTTTCGATGTGCCATTGAGAATAATTAACCATAATATTATCTAGGAGTTTGGTGGCTTATCCTAACGTGATTTCCATAAGAGTGCCTCCCGCGGCCGAATCTAAAAGATTTATAGAAGCAAAATTCAATCCGGCATAAAAGTTTTGTATAATCATCCAAAGATTCAAACCATGTGTAGGGAAATTGCGTATCATTAACTTCATCCTCTCCCAAGCTTGTGCAACATGTTGATGATCAAGTTGCTTAAAATTCATGATATTGTTTCTAAGAGAGATGATTTTAGCGGGAGGAAAATACTCATGCAATAAGAACCTCGCAACCAACGCAATAAAGGGGTTGTCAATCCCTTCACGGTCACTTACGAGAGTGAGATCTGATAGATATGATAAGATAATATTTTTGGTATTTTTATAATAAAGAGAAATAAAGATGCAAAGTATAATAAACGGCAATAGAAATAGCTAAGTGTTGGTAGATTAATATGATCGAAAATTGACCGGGGGCCATAGGTTTCACTAGTGGCTTCTCTCAAGAGGATAAGTATTACGGTGGGCGAACAAATTACTGTCGACCAATTGATAGAATTGAGCATAGTTATGAGAATATCTAGGTATGATCATGTATATAGGCATCACGTCCGCGAAAAGTAGACCGAAACAATTCTGCATCTACTACTATTACTCCACACATCGACCGCTATCCAGCATGCATCTAGAGTATTAAGTTCATAAGAATGGAGTAATGCTTTAAGTAAGATGACATGATGTAGAGGGATAAACTCATGCAATATGATATAAACCCCATCTTGTTATCCTCGATGGCAACAATACAATACGTGTCGTTTCCCTTTCTGTCACTAGGATCGAGCACCGCAAGATTGAACCCAAAGCTAAGAACTTCTCCCATTTCAAGAAAGATCAATCTAGTAGGCCAGACCAAACTGATAATTCCAAGAGACTTGCAAAGATAACCAATCATACATAAAATAATTCAGAGGAGATCCAAATATTGTTCATAGATAAACTTGATCATAAACCCACAATTCATCGATCTCGACAAACACATCACAATAGAAGATTACATCGAATAAATCTCCAAGAGAATCAAGGAGAACTTTGTATTGAGATCCAAAGAGAGTGTAACATCCCAAATTTTCAATTTGGAATGTTATACATAGAGCATCAATGCATATCATATTTTTTTCGTTGCATTTTGCTCGATCCTAGAAATTCTACACAACTCAAGGACCCACGGAGAGAGTTAGGGATTTTCGTTATTTTCATATTTGAGTTTTCTCAAATTTTGAAAATAGGATCATTTGATTTTAATTATTTTATCTTCAATTATTTCTACTACCAAAATATGAGAGAGGGAATAAAATGACTTTCCCAAAATAAAGAAATAATGAAGATTTAATAATAAAATCAAATAAGATTTAATTTTGGAGTTTTTCGCCTTTTTATTTGAATTTAGGAAAAATGCGCGTTTTTCAAACTTGCATTTAGGTCCCAAATAAATGTTTATTAAATCCGGCTTGATTTTAGAAGCCGGGGAAAATTTATTTCGGGATTTTTGGAGTCCGTTTAGTATTTCTTTTTTTTCTGCGCGTAATTATTAAAAAAACGAACCGCCTTTGGGCCGTGCCCGAGCGGTACTCCGCTCGGGGGGCGCCTTTAAATAGCGTCCCCAGGCCCAGCCGCCCCGCCCCGCCAGCCCGCGCCCCCGCCACCGCCCGGCCCATGCCCCAAACCCTAACCCTAGGTCACCGCCGCCGGTTTCACGCCATGGGACCCGCCGCCCGCCGACCGCCGACCCCTTGCGCCCGACCATTGACTTCTGCCGCCGCCGCCTCGATCCGCGTGCCACCGGTTTTTTTCTTCTAAAAACCGGGTGGTTTTCTTTCGATTTTTCTTTCGGTTTTTTTAGTTTCGTTTTTTTATTAGATTTAGTTTTTTTGGTTTAGGTTAATTAGCGGACGTTCGTCCGTTAGTTCGTTTAAACGAACACGTTCGTCAGATTAGTTTAGTTAACGAACGTCCATTCGTTCACCCGTTCGTCGTTTTTCTTTTTCTCGGATTTAATCCATGATTTTTCTGATCGCGATTCCAGATCCGATTTTCGTTTTAGTACAACTTTTCGCTCGTTTATCGGGATCAGGCGATTCAAGCGCCTGGAGTTTCTCTCGAAACCCTCTTTCCGAATAATCTACTTAAACAAGTTTTTGCTTCTGTAAAAATTTGACCTAGATCCAGATTAGTAAAACGAAGCTATTTTCTTCCGCCGTTTGACTTTCGTTGCTTCGTTTGATTTGATTCTTTTTGCAAACCGGAGTTCTTAAGTTGAACTATCTGGTTAGATCTATTTGAGTTTTACCTGTGCATTAGATGAGTACTTATTGTATGTTTGTTTGTTTATCTGCGATAGAATACCCGGAGTGTGCCGCTTGTTACTTCGAGTCTCTAGGTTTCGCGGATCATCAGCAAGGAAAGTAACACTTTGATCATACCTTTTCTACTACCTAGTTTTATGCATTAGATCTATCCTCAAACATTGCATGATTAGGATCTAAATAAATTGTGGGATGGGAAGTAGATGAGGTAGTACCTATTACCTGTTTTATTATCAAACCCTTGGGAGTTACTTCTACGTTTGCTTATTATGCCATGCTATGCTAGTAGACGTGGATTGGGTGAGTGTATCGATGACATATGTGAGATTGTTATTTAATGGTTTATTTAAGGTGGCAACTTAAACACACATCTGGGTGGATTGAGTAACCTGGTTTCTATCGTGACTTGCCTGTATTTCTTCGGACCGCCACCCAGGCTCAAAGGGATCATGAGATTATTCAAACTAGAAACTTCCGTGTGCAGCCACAAACCATTATGGGCTCTGACATAGTTGATTAAGTTGTGCGAACTCTTACGGGTAGACTAGCAGATGTAGGGGAAAGTAGGTGTACCGGTCTACCCACATGTAAGGTGCTAGCGCTCCGAAGACTATGTCTCACCATCCGTTTCTGAAACATCATGTAGTGCGAGAAATCCAACGGAGGCGATCGAGTCTTGTGGGGAAAAGTGTGCAAACCTCTGTAGAGTGTATAAACTAATCATGGTTAGCCGTGTCCCGGTTATGGACATCTTGAGTATCTAGTACTTGGATATCATGTGAATCTCATCATGTTACTTCTAATTAATATTGTTGAGTTTGTTAATGAGTACTTTTAATTGGGATTGAGGATGCTGTCAACCATTCTCAATGTTTCACAACCACCATGATAGTTAACTAAATTAGTTCCTTTGCAGTAGGGAAAAATTGGCTTTACGCAAAAACTGTAACCATAGAGCTTTTCCACCAGCCAAATATGCATGTAGTATAGGCTTATTATTCCATTATTATCTATGTGTTACTTTGCCAGCATATTCCATGTGCTGACCCGTTTTCGGCTGCAACGTTTCATGTTGCGCATTTTCTTTTTTACGACGAGTAAGGTGCATAGGTCGTGGTTCTATACTCAGTGATGCCGTTGGAGTTGATGGACTCGCTTATTCTTCCAAGCCTTCCGCTGTTATCGTTGTTAGATGGCCTTAAGCCATATTTATTTTATTAAGCTCTCTCTTGAGACACTCGATTGTAATAAGTGTTTGATTGCTACTCTGTTATAAATCCTTCGAGTAATTGTGTGGTGTTAGCATTCTTGATCCAGGATGACACCGAGCACGTAGATCGACTGCTTGAGGTCTGGTCGCTACAAAGATGGTATCGAGCACACGCCGATTGTAGGACACGACCATTAAGCTAAAGCCCTAGATCACTACTCTCTCTTCTCATTTCTAACTCCTCATCTTTTCTACTCTTTTAGGATGACTGAAGCGAGGATCAAGTTCACCCAGCCAGATGAAGATACCCCCTTCGAACGACACCCGAAGGAAGTCACTAGATACCGAACATCGGAATACCAAGCTTCACCGGACCTACAATTCCACTTTACGAAGAAGAGCGCTGGAAGATTCAAGCTCAAGTTCCCGGAAGGACGCTTATGCGCCAATCACGGAGCCCATAGAGTGTGTTTTCAATGCACCAACCTGGGGTCTGGGAAAGAGCATGGCAGCTCACATAACCATGGGACGCATTGGAGAAGTTTACAAAGAATACCTCAAGGATACTATCTACCAGATTTGTGGGCGCCGAGATGAACAATGGGAGATAGTTGGCACTAAGAAGGACCGATCCATTGCAGCTTTCATCCAGGAGTTAAATCAGCACATTCGACGCCAGAGAACCCGGATGTCTTGTGCAGACATGATGGAGTTGAAGACAAGAAAAGCCAAGATTATCGAACTAGAAGGAGAACTGAAGGCCACTCGCAAGGACTACATGGAGGAGATTGTAGCTCTAGTGGGACAAAACGGCGATCTTAAGGAGAAGATTGAAGAACTCATGGGAAATTCAGCACCCGAAGGAGAAGATGAAGATAGCACCTGTCCAGAGAAATACATCATCATCGACGACACCGATTCCGATCCTAGTGATGATGATTTCGAAGATGAAGCTGGAGCAGATATCATGGAGTCTTCATCGGAGCAGTTTTTCTAGTTGACCACCATAACAGTAGTAGATTTCCCCCATTTTAAATTAGTTTTAGTCCCAGCACTTTGTAACGATAGATAGACCGTTGTATGCCTTTGTTTGAATTGATTGGAGAGATATTGTGTGTTTTGTCTCATGTGCATATGGGTAGTGTTTCTCTCTAGACCTCATTCTATTCTAAATTCTCGTCTTTTCTTTAAACCCCTCAGATGCCTCCGAGACGCGATTCTCGGATTTGTTTTCCCGCCAGAGATCACTCAGTTGATTCAGCAGCGTAATGCCTTGATTCAAACATTGGTACGTAACCAAGGCAACAACAACAACAACAACAACAACAACCCACCGCCACCACCACCGCTGACATTTGACCCGTTTCTTAAGGCTGAATCCACGGTGTTTTCCAAAGAGCACCGAGCCGATTGTTGCAGATGATTGGCTACCTAAGATAGGGAGGGAGTTGACCACTGCAGGTTGTACAGATGGAGAAAGGGTGAAATTTGCCGCACATCAGCTTGAAGGACCCGCAGCAGCATGGTGGGAGAATTTTACAGCCACTTACCCTGTAGACACCGGCCACATGGGATCGGGCCAAGAAGCTTCCAGACGCCCATGTTTCAAAGGAGCCATGGCCATGAAGAAGCGTGAGTTTCGCAACTTACGCCAAGGAGGACGGACAGCCACAAGATGTGGATGATTTTAGTAAGTTAGCACGTTATGCCCCGGATGACGTTGCTACGGATGCAAAGCAAGGTGAGAAGTTTCTAGAAGGACTGAATGATGACCTGAGCATGCAGTTGATGGTAGCCACCTTCAATAACTACCAGGAGTTAGTAGATCATCCTCTCATGATTTAAGGGAAGCAGCAGCAGATTGACAATCGCAAGAGGAAGTATGGACAGGGGAAGAATAACTCTGGAGCTCAGCAGAAACTTCGCTTTACCCCGAAGCCAGGAGGACAATTTTAGCATATCCATGGAGGAGGTAGCTCGCACAACCATAATGGCACCAAGAATGGGAACGGGAATGGAGGAAGCAATGGACAGAACCGCACCAACCCGGCAACACCATCCAAGGTAGACCTGAGCCACATCACTTGCTTTAAATGCCGCAAGACTAGGCATTATGCAAATGATTGTCCAGAAGGCCAGAATGGAAATGGCAATGGAAGCTCAGGAAAGAAGCCGAATCCTTTCAACAGAGGACAAGTGAACCACATCACCGTGGAGGAGGTTGAAGCTCAGACGGAATCTTGATGAATAGGTAAGTTTTTGGTTAAGTCATTTCATCGTAGTTGTTCTTTTTAATCTTTGGTGCATCGCATTCATACATATCAAGGGATTTGTGGATAAGTTTAGCCTACCCACTAGAACTCTTAAGACACCCATGCTAGTAAGCTCACCGGGAGCGGAATATATGGCCACTCAAGGATGTTTTCAAGTGCCATTAAGTATAGGGAGGCATGTTTTCCCAACGGATTTAATTATATTGGAATCCCAAGGTTTGGATGTAATTCTTGGTATGGATTGGTTGTCGATGTATGGAGGAAACATCGATTGCGCCAAGAAGACAATTTTGCTTACGACGTATAAGGAAGGAGAATCAAGTATGTATCACGGCATGAGCCGAGGAGAGCACATGTAAATTCCTTATCAGGAGTTGTGCAGGAGGAAGTACCAGTGGTAAGGGATTACCCGGACGTGTTTCCGGAAGAGTTGCCCGGCATGCCACCGGATAGAGACATTGAGTTTCTGATTGAACTAATGCCAGACACTGGGCCGATATCTAAGAGACCGTATAGGATGCCAGCCCAAGATTATGAGGAAATTAAGAAGCATATTAAGGAGTTACTGGATAAAGGTTTTATTCGCCCAAGTTCTTCGCCTTGGGGATCACCAGTACTTCTAGTGGAGAAGAAGGATGGATCATTAAGAATGGTTGTTGATTACTGTGGATTGAATGAAGTGACCATTAAGAACAAATACCCGTTGCCGATGATCAATGACTTGTTTGACCAATTGCAAGGAGCTAAGGTGTTTTCCAAGATCGATTTGCGATCAGGGTACCATCAGTTGAAGATTCGAGAGCAGGATATACCTAAGACGGCTTGTACCACAGTGCACGGGCTGTATGAGTATACCGTTATGTCATTTGTTCCGACTAACGACCTGCCTATTTCATGAACATGATGAACAAAGTGTTTATGGAGTTTTTGGATAAGTTAAATCGTGGTGTTCATTGATGATATTTTGGTTTACTCGAAGAATGAAGAGGAACATAAGGAGCATTTATGCGTTTGGTACTCGAGAAGCTCGAGAGAACACCGGTTATATGCCAAGTTCAAGAAGTGTGAGTTTTGGTTGAAGGAAGTTGGATTTCTTGGACATGTTATATCCGGAGAAGGTATAGCAAGAGACCCCACTAAAGTTGTCACCAGAATAAATCGGGAAGCGCCAACAACAGTTGGAGAGATCCGGAGTTTCCTTGGACTCGCAGGATACTACCGGAGATTCATTGAGAATTTCTCAAGGATTGCGAAGCCTATGACAGAATTGTTGAAGAAGGATACCAAGTTCATTTGGACCGAGGAGTGTGAAGCTAGTTTCCAAGAGTTGAAGAAACATTTGGTTACCTCGCCAAAGGTTAATTCTGCCAGATCAGACCAAGGATTATGAGGTGTATTGCGACGCTTCACGACGAGGACTTAGAGCAGTGCTTATGCAGGAGGGGAGAGTTGTTTCGTATGCTTCATGATAGCTTAAGCCTCACGAGCTAAATTGTGCTACGCATGATTTGGAGTTAGCAGCCATAGTGCATGCATTGAAAACATGGAGACATTTCCTCATTGGAAATCATTGTGAGGTGTATACGGATCACAAGAGTTTAAAGTACATCTTCACGTAGAAGGAGCTAAATCTCAGGCAAAGGAGATGGTTGGAACTCATCAAAGATTATGACATGAGATTAGACTATCACCCCGGAAAGGCTAACGTTGTAGCAGACGCGTTGAGCCGTAAGAGTCACGTCAACACACTAATGACGGGAGAAATACCAAAGGAGTTAGCCGAGGATCTTTGATAGCTATGTTTGGAAATAGTTCCGAGAGGCTATGTAGCAGCATTGGAGATTCATTCAACTTTGATGGATAAAATCAGGGAAGCCCAGAAGACCGATAAAGAGATTGCCTCTATAAAGGAGAAAATGAGCGAAGGAAAAGCAAAGGGATTTCGTGAGGATGAGCACGACACCCTATGGTTTGAGGACCATGTTTATGTGCCCAATGACCCGGAGATCAGGAAGTTGATTTTGCAAGAGGCACATGATTCACCGTATTCGATTCACCCAGGAAATACCAAAATGTATTTGGATTTGAAGAATACTTTTTGGTGGACCGGAATGAAGAAGGATATTGCAGAGTACATCACAGTTTGTGATGTATGTCAGAGGGTGAAGGCAGACCATCAGAAGCCAGCAGGATTGTTACAGCCATTGCCTATACCCGAATGGAAGTGGGATAAACTAGGTATGGATTTCATCACGGGATTGCCCAGGACTCATACATGCTATGACTCGATTTGGGTTGTAGTCGACCATTTGACGAAGGTAGCTCATTTCGTTCCAGTAAACACTACCTACAGCAGTGCCAAATTGGCTAAGATATACATGACCAGGATTGTATGCTTGCATGGAGTTCCGAGGAGTATCAGATCGATAGAGGAACCCAGCCACCTCAAAGTTCGGAAGCAGCTTGCACCTAAACTTTGGGAACCAGTCGAGTTTAGCATGCCTTTCCATCCACGCATGTATGGACAAACCGAGAGAGTCAACCAGATTTTGGAGGATATGCTTAGAGCTTGTGCTTTGGATTATGGATCAAGTTGGGATGACAACTTGCCATATGCGGAGTTTTCTTATAACAACAGCTACCAAACCAGTCAAGATGGCCCTTTCAAGCCTTGTACGGAAGGAGGTGCAGGACCCCGTTGTTGTGGGATGAAGTTGGAGACCTCCAGTTGTTTGGACCGGATTTGATTAAGGAGTCTGAACGGAAAGTAAAGTTGATTCGCGATTGGCTCAAGGTAGCCCAGTCAAGACAGAAAAGCTATGCGGATTCAAAACGCAAGGAGATGTAATCTGAAGTCGGAGATGTAGTTTATCTTCGAGTATCGCCGCTTCGAGGAGTTAAGCGCTTTGGAGTTAAGGAAAACTAGCACCCCGATTTGTAGGACCTTATCGTGTTTTGGAACGCATGGGAGAAGTTGCGTACAAGTTGGAACTACCAAGGATTGTCGGGAGTTCATGATGTGTTTCATGTTTCTCGCTTGAAGAAGTGTCACGGAGATGGCCGATATACCACCGAGAGATACAAAGGCCACCGGAAGCGATTCAGTTGAATGATGATTTGACCTACGAGGAGAAAACGGTTAAGATTTTGGAGTATGCCAGTGAGCCACCCGCAAAGAAGGTCATTAAGTTTTGCAAAGTTCAAAGGAGCCACCACACCGAGGATGAAGCCACTTGGGAGCGAGAGGAAGATTTGTCAAGGACCACCTCACCTATTTTCTAGCCAACCCGAATCTCGAGGGCGAGACTCATCTTAAGGGGGTAGGTTTGTAACATCCCAAATTTTCAATTTGGAATGTTGTACATAGAGCATCAATGCATATCATATTTTTTCGTTGCATTTTGCTCGATCCTAGAAATTCTACACAACTCAAGGACCCACGGAGAGAGTTGGGGATTTTCGTTATTTTCATATTTGAGTTTTCTCAAATTTTGAAAATAGGATCATTTGATTTTAATTATTTTATCTTCAATTATTTCTACTACCAAAATATGAGAGAGGGAATAAAATGACTTTCCCAAAATAAAGAAATAAGGAAGATTTAATGATAAAATCAAATAAGATTTTATTTTGGAGTTTTTCGCCTTTTTATTTGAATTTAGGAAAATGCTGCGTTTTCAAAATTGCATTTAGGCCCCAAATAAATGTTCATTAAATCCGCTTGATTTTAGAAGCCAGGGAAAATTTATTTCGGGATTTTTGGAGTCCGTTTAGTATTTTTTTCTGCGCGTAATTATTAAAAAAACGAACCGCATTTGGGCCGTGCCCGAGCGGGACTCCGCTCGGGGGGCGCCTTTAAATTGCGCCCAGCGCCCCCAGGCCCAGCCGCCCGCCCGCCAGACCCGCGCCCCGCCCGAGCCAGCCCGCCGCCCGCCCCAAACCCTAACCTAGGCGCGCCGCCGCCGCCGTCGCCGCCAGTTTCCGCCGCCGCGGACCCGCCGACCCGCCGCCGGACCCCGCCGACCCGCCGCCGCCGACCATGACTTCGCCGCCCGGCCGAGGTTCGCCGCCGCCTCGATCCGCGTGCCGCCGGTTTTTTTTTCTAAAAACCGGGCGGTTTTCTTTCGGTTTTTCTTTCGTTTTTTTAGTTTCCTTTTTATTAGATTCGGTTTTTTCGGTTTAGGTTAATTAGCGGACGTTTGTCCGTTAGTTCGTTTAAACGAACATGTTCATCAGATTATTTTAGTTAACGAACGTCCGTTCGTTAACCCGTTCGTCGTTTTTCTTTTTCTCGGATTTAATCCGCGATTTTTCTGATCGCGATTCCAGATCCGATTTTCGTTTTAGTATAACTTTTCGCTCGTTTATCGGGATCAGGCGATTCAAGCGCCTGGAGTTTCGTCTCGAAACCCTCTTTCCGAATATTCTACTTAAACAAGTTTTTGCTTCTGTAAAAATTTGACCTAGATCCAGATTAGTAAAACGAAGCTGGTTTCTTCCCCCGTTTGACTTTCGTTGCTTCGTTTGATTTGATTCTTTTTGCAAACCGGAGTTCTTAAGTTGAACTATCTGGTTAGATCTATTTGAGTTTTACCTGTGCATTAGATGAGTACTTATTGTATGCTTGTTTGTTTGTCTGCGATAGAATACCCGAGTGCGCCGCTTGTTACTTCGAGTCTCTAGGTTTCATGGATCATCGCTAAAGGCAAGTAACACTTTGATCATACCTTTTCTACTACCCAATTTTTATGTATTAGATCTATCCTCAAACATTGCATGATTAGGATCTAATTAAATTGTGGGATGGGAAGTAGATGAGGTAGTACCTATTACTGCTTTATTATCAAACCCTTGGGAGTTACTTCTAAGTTTGCTTATTATGCCATGCTATGCTAGTAGACGTGGATTGGGTGAGTGTATCGATGACAGATGTGAGATTGTTATTTAATGGTTTATTTAAGGTGGCAACTTAAACACACATTTGGGTGGATTGAGGCACCTGGTTTCTATCAGGACTTGCCTGTATTTCTTCGGACCGCCACCCGTGCTCAAAGGGATCATGAGATTATTCAAACTAGAAACTTCCATGTGCAGCCACAAGCCATTATGGGCTCGCATAGTTGATTAAGTTGTGCGAACTCTTACGGGTAGACTAGCGTATGTAGGGAAAGTAGGTGTACATGTAAGGTGCTAAGCGCTCCGAAAGACTATGTCTCGGTCATCCGTTTCTCAAACATCATGTAGTGCGAGAAATCCAACGGAGGCGATCGAGTCTTGTGGGGGAAAGTGCGCAAACCTCTGCAGAGTGTATAAACTAATCATGGTTAGCCGTGTCCCCGGTTATGGACATCTTGAGTATCTAGTACTTGGATATCATGTGAATCTCATCATGTTACTTCTAATTAATATTGTTGGGTTTGTTAATGAGTACTTTTAATTGGGACTGAGGATGTTGTCAACCATTCTCAATGTTTCACAACCACCATGATAGTTAAATAAATTTGTTCCTTTCCAGTAGGGAAAAATTGGCTTTACGCAAAAATTGTAACCATAGAGCTTTTCCACCAGCCAAATATGCATGTAGTATAGGCTTATTATTCCATTATTATCTATGTGTTACTTTGCCAGCATATTCCATGTGCTGACCCGTTTTCAGGCTGCAACGTTTCATGTTGCAGACTTTTCGCATTTACAGTAAGGTGCATAGGTCGTGGTTCTATACTCAGTGATGCCGTTGGAGTTGATGGACTCGCTTATTCTTCCAAGCCTTCCGCTGTTATCGTTGTTAGATGGCCTTAAGCCATATTTATTTTATTAAGCTCTCTCTTGAGACACTCGATTGTAATAAGTGTTTGATTGCTACTCTGTTATAAATCCTTCGAGTACTGTGTGGTGTTAGCATTACTGATCCAGGGATGACACTGAGCACAGAGATCAGACTGTTTGAGGTCTGGTCGCTACAGAGAGAGAAGAAGCCATCTAGCTAATAACTATGGACCCGAAGGTCTGAGGTAAACTACTCACACATCATCTGAGAGGCTACGGTGTTGATGTAGAATCCCTCCATGATTAATGCCCCCTCCGGTGGAGCGCTGGAAAAGGCCCCAAGATGGGATCTCACGGGTACAGAAGGTTGCGTTGGTGGAACTAGGTTTTCGTGGATTCCCCTGATGGTTTGGGGGTACGTAGGTATATATAGGAGGAAGAAGTACGTCGGTGGAGCAACGTGGGCCCCACGAGGGTGGAGGGCACGCCTGGGGGGGGGGGGGGTAGGCGCGCCCCCCTGCCTCGTGCTCTCTTCGTTGATTTCTTTACATGGACTTCAAGTCTTCTGGATCACGTTTGTTCCGAAAATCACGTTCCCGAAGGTTTCATTCCGCTTGGACTCCTTTTGATATTCTTTTTCTGCGAAACACTAAAATAGGCAAAAAAACAGCAATTTGGGCTGGGCCTCCAGTTAATAGGTTAGTCCCAAAAATAATATAAAAGTGTATTATAAAGCCCATTAAACATCCAAAACAGAATATAATATAGCATGGAACAATCAAAAATTATAGACACGTTGGAGACGTATCAGGATGCATCAAACACGGTTCAGATTTTAGTTGCGTGTGCGATGCAGGCATACGGTTCAGCTCAATTAACTGTTTGCGATGAGGAGGAACAAAAGAAACGGGCAGCCAGATGAAGGTGTGTGCGATATACAGCATACGGTTCACTCGGATGAACTGTTTGTGATTCGGCAACACAAAATAAACAGTTAGCCAGATCAAGGTGTGTGCGATATATGGCATGCGGTTCACTTGGATGAACTGTTTGCGTTGAGACATGAGAACAGAAATGGTTCAACTTAACAAGATGTGTGTGGTACGCGGCAAACATGTCTGTAATCGGAAACGTGTGCGAAGACCGATAACAACACATATGATTACTGCTAACAAGCCGTGTGTGTTGTGAGCAAACGATTGCTGGGATACAATTGTGAGTGATTGATGAAACATCACCGACGGGTTCCATTGTTTAGTCCGTGTGCGATGTGATTTTCATTGTCCGCACAACATCTACGCTCTCTCTACAGAGCATCAACATATATACTTAAAAAGACAACATTGCATAACCAAATTAAGCATACAATTACACAAGTGACTACACACATAACATTTCCACAATCCAAAGTAAGCAATTACATACATACTAAAGTTGCAGAAACGAGGATCTAATCATCTACTTATTGTTGCGACGATGCTTGCCATTGCTTTGCTTCCAGCTAGATCCCTGTCCGTTTTGGGGAAGGAGGCACTTCCTCATGTCAACGATCCTTTGTACATGTAAGTAGCTCGTATGCGCCTCCTTGTACGCTGCATACCACGATGTGAGCTTTGTCGAAGTTTCTCCATCCGGGCCGAAAAGTAGGCACGCTTGTCCTTGTTGCACGAATCCTTCATGTCACTATAGTAGGGGTCGATGATGGCCTCGGCGAGGTGAGCCAGTGAGTCCTTCTCATGCTACTTGCTGCCCCAGATCTTGTATTGGCCCTGGATGTCGACAAGATTCTGGCAGGCGATGCCCGAATTCTCTAGCGCCTTGACATCGTTGGTGATGTCCACCGTAGCGAACACGTAGTGGGGGCTGTTAACAAACCTGGCGAAACGCTCACAAGGCCTTGTGGCCAGGCAGTAATGGTAGACGAGGACGTGGTGGCGTACGCACATCTGGGCAACGGCGACCTTGGGACGAGACCCGGCATGAGCGCGGGTGTACTCGAGGTCGAACCCGACCATCTTGTACTTCTCCTCGGCAGGCACCAGCTCCATGATGTGGATGGAGTGCTCCACCCAGACCGGGTCATTGGTGTACATCACCGAGAGGTCCGTGAACCTTCTGTGGGTGTCCACCATGGCACGCATGGTGAACTGCTGCTCGTCGTCGGCAGCCGCTCGGAGCGCCATTGGAGCCGCGCAGGATACCCTCTAAGAATTTCTCGTGGTGGGTGTGCTTCTTGCAATGGTGGAGCGCGATCGAAAGGTTGAAGAGACACAAGGGGGTTAAATGGCCGCTGTACTAAATGGGGGTCGGCCGGCCTGTAATCGTCACGTCTTGTCACGACGTTCATAGCGGAGGATTCAAGTGCACACTTGACAACACCGCACCGCATGCGTGGGCTTGAAGAGGCGCCAAATTATCGTTGGTGAGCCTGTTCCCACGCTACCGCGCTGTTTACTGTGCAAGCTTCCCGCCCGGCTAATTTGGCCACGCGTCGTCTAGAAGAGGGACAAATTGTGGGATTTTATTGGCAAAAAGCTATGTAAAAACGAAGTGTGTGGAATGACTTCGATCATAAGTTTACCCGTGGGTGATGAGGTCAAAGTTACACAGAAGGGTGATGATGGACACTCGAGTGTGATAATTAATTCTGCGCTCTCAAAGGCACACGGTGGAAGAAACCAACTGTGTGCAATAATGTCAAGATCGCAATGAAAGTTAGCTATACAGATCGTGTGCTGTGAGATCGACAAGGTAAACGGATTCGAGAATGGCTAATAAAATCTAAGACCATTGCATATTAAGTTCAGAATAGTGTTAGCAATATACGAGTCTCATACGATGCCATTTCAACGACTGTACCACAAAAGCTCGAAATATTACAAGGTTCAAATTCCAGAGTTATATGGCTCAAATTCGAAGATTACAAGGTTCAAACTGATATTAGAAATGAAATTCAGCTCATCACCAGAACGCTACCGATCCAATGAACATGGATATCAGAGAGGTTCAAACTAATATTACCACTTCTAAGTCAGGTTTTGAAACCTCACAATTTTTGCAAAGGGGTTAGCCACTAGGAAGTCATGTATGGGGTTGAAACGATGACTTCCGATTATTCTGTCATCTGAAGTTACGAAATGAAATTCAGCATTTTTGGAGCCTATTACATTATGCCGCATGCACCGGCGCTGATCAACAAACCATTCATTTTTGCGAAATAAATGTAGGGCAAACCTCATTCCTTTAGCACCCTTGCTCCAAGAACAAAGAACCTGGCAAATATAATCTCCGGTAAGGTCCCTCGGTAGGAGTTCAAAGTAATTTCTGAGAGATGCAGATCTAGGCATTCGACGTGATTGTTGTATTGTATCACATTATCCACCACTGGGCCTAATCTTATCTGCAAAAGAAGAAAACGTGTTAGTGCCTACATGCAGTTTTGAACATTACTACAGGCCTATTTGGTTTGCAGGATTTGTAAAATGCACTAAGATGCCATCTTCGATCTGACATGATTAACATGGGCATTTGATTACATTCTAGAAAAATGTAGCCTTCTTCACAAGAGGTTGGAGTGGATGTAAAGTCCCTAAGAAAACTAGTACAGATGAATCCAAAGGAGAAATGCTTACTGATTGTAACCATATGGATGAAGCAACCAATATGGGGGGGGCATGTATGTACTGAAATCCTCCAAAAGAACCTTCAGAAATCGTAGTACATTGTCATTGTAAACTTGGAAAAAGGTGCCACAAATTGAACTCCCTTATGGTTAACATTTAACAGGAAAGGAACATCACCTCGATATATAGCTTCTCCAGGCACGGAAAGCATCTCAGGAAACTGACAACTTGCTCCAGGTTGGGGCCGATAGATTCTAGTGCCAAGACCTTCATTGTGCGCAGTTTTAGGGTCAAGCTTGTCAGAATCGTTTTCTGAATGACAGACGAACAAACATCTTCAAAATTAGAAATAATGTTAATTTGTAGAAGGAGAGGTAGAAGGCGGTTGTTGTACCTGAACGGGTGTGGATCCAATAACAAGTTTGAAGTATTTGTGATACGAGTAGCCCACCACTGTCAATTTTGGTGCAGAAATGACATTGATTCTTGTTGGACCTTCTTGATAACTACAAGTAATCTCTCAAGTGCAGGTGTGTCCTCAATGACCATACCGTGGTACACATCTTGTGATGTCTTCCCGCCGCACCAGCAACACAAATAAATAGTTCGGAGAGTCATGGAGGTGATGTGGAAGGTACTCAACCCATTGATCGCCTGAAGACGAAGGTACTCGAGTGCAGTACAGCCACGGAGCAGGCGCTCCATATTACCATTTGAGAGGCAGACGGTGATAAGCTCGAGGTGCTTCAGTCATGGTAGAATAAGAGCAGGCACGTCATTAAGGGAGGGGGGAATGGCAGTTCCTGAACTTGGCGACGCGCAGCGTGGGCGCGAGGCAGAGTGCGGACGTTGGCAGCGACCGCATATGACCATCATCAAAAGTGAGCTCCTCAAGCTGATCTAGGGCGGGGGATCGGAACCAGTCATCAAGCTTGGCTCGGTCCTTGCCGTTGGAACGAAACTTGCCCATTCTAAGGCTTCTAGTTGGGCCAAGGTGACAGCCGAGGATCTTAGAGAATCATCCAAGCTTTTGCAATAGCCATGGCAGAGCTCGTGGGTGTCGATGAGGTCGAGAGGGCTGGAGTTCCATAGTGGGCGCCACCGCCGGGAAAGGACGGTTGTCTGCGCCCCATATTTGATTGGGAGGAGGGAGATGATGACTGTCAACATATCATCGGGGAGGCTGCTGATGAAGTCTAGGCCTGCCAGAGTCGCTTGCGGTGCTAGCTCGCCCCGCCTCCGCCTATTGGCAGCCCTGTTCTCCACCTCCAGATTCTCCTTGTCAGCGGCGCTTTCTGATAGAAATGGGAGTACAGGGAATATTTAGTTAAAACAGGGCAATAGAAAAGTGTATTGGTGAAGTTATTAGGTAGGAATATAGTAAGAAAAGGGAATAACAATTGGTTGCTTAAATACTACACAATTCATTTGACATTGCTTTGGGTAAGTCAACATGCGAGATAGTTGAAAAGAAAACTTACTTTGAACAAAGTCCGGACGGATGATTTTGTCGGGAAGTTAGCATATATCTCATGACCAGGCCCTTCTATGTGCAAAGGTAATTTTAGTGTCAGCTTTCAGTACATAAAACTTAGAAATTTCTTTCCAAAAGCCAGTGCCAAAATAGGAGTCACCACGTTCATCAAGTCTTACAGTAGCAACGATTGTAAATCCATGGTTTGTGTGCAGTATGACATCCGTGCAGTCTTGATCTATGTAAAGGGAAAGATTGTGCACTACATAATATGTTGCATAGCAAGGGATGTGCTGCAGAAAATGGTAGGATTGTTAAAGAAAATATGGTAACATGCAAATATGGGCCCAAATTGAAAGAACTGTACAGCTGTTGAAATTGAAGGACAAAAATCTATAATTAAATAGATAGGGTAAACATAATGTCATGGAAATATGAGAGTAATCGAAAGAACGATACATCATTAATTTGCCTAATATAGAAAGAAGAGGGAAAAATCCCCTTTGTCGTATATGGTGCATGTGGTACCTTTTATCCAAATATAGCAATATTTAGAATATTTTCAGGAAAGTAGGCCATGCCAACCGATTTAGGGTGAGATTAAACATTCCGCACGCGTCCTCAAGTGATCTGGTACGGTGAGATGGAATCACTGGCGGAGGTCACAAAGTCCTGATGTGTCGGTGCACTGTAATTCTATGAATGAAAGAAAACATGCGCCGACACATCATGACTTTGCAACCTTCACCGGGTGATTAAAGGAGGCAGATGAACTAGGATAAGAGATGAGATAATATCTCATTAAATCAGTTACCTTGTCGTCTATGAGAAAGAACCCTCAATACGGTAGATTTCCCAACCGAGCGGAGTTGGGTCGACCACGAGCAGCGTCGAGAAAGTCGATGGTGATAGGCGGCAGCAAGCAGAAGTGGCGAAATGCGGTGGGCATTGCCGGCAGCCTGGCGGCGACGGCAGGCGTCGAGCTAAGTGTTTACCGCCGCAATAGGCGGTGCCATGGCATAGACGCGGAGGAGCTTGTGCGGGTGTGAATGGGGACCGGAGGGGGTGGCGGGCGGGGTGAGGATTTTTGTGACGTGGGGACGGTGAGGGTTTTCTTTTTTCTTTTTTGAATTGGGTGGTTAGGGTTTTCTGTCCCACGAAGAATTTTGGAGGCGACGGTTTGCTAGAGCGAACCGTGTGTGGTTGACGCAACAGGCAAAATGAAAGTCATTGCACACGGTTCCAATTTTGGGAACCGTGTGTGATTGATGTACTACCTCCGTCCTGGTTTATTGGTCCCCCTTTGTAATTTTTACCAAATTTTGACCAAATATTTAACATACTCAGATATAGATAGTAAGCATACACGTACATAAGCATAGTTCAACCATAAGTACATAGTTAAACCG
Source organism: Aegilops bicornis (assembly GCA_021605145.1). Taxonomy (NCBI): domain Eukaryota; kingdom Viridiplantae; phylum Streptophyta; class Magnoliopsida; order Poales; family Poaceae; genus Aegilops; species Aegilops bicornis. Next base: position 441,635,999 of record CM038670.1, on the reverse strand, counting down.
TCATTAAGCATACTCAAGCGTACATAGTTCGATCCATCCACATCTCATCTCACATGCCGACACGATCCTGAAGCTTCTCCAGGTACTCGGCATACGCGTCGTGCGCCACCCTGCGAGAATACTTCTGCTTGAAGGAGCTAACGGCCCGTCCTCTTGCATGCGCCAGAACACATAGATACGCGTCATGAAGCTTGTGGTTGCAAAATGGGCATCGGTAGCCGCCGTTCCAGGTCCTAATACGCCTGTTATGCATTACCGCATAAATCTCCCTCGGGATTTGCCTCTTGTACCTCCTCTGGCCATCTTCATCCTTGCTGTCCACATCGTTAGACATCACCTATACAAATAGTAAAAAAAATTGGCATAAAATCAATGATTACATGCCGTGAAGTAGGATTAGGAATTTATGGCTATTTATTTATACATATCCAGAGATTATGGTTCGAGCTTAGTCGTCTATGTATAGACCAATCTTGAAGAAAATAATGGCACAAACATATGTTGGTCATTCAAAATCAATTGTCAAGTCCTGGCTAGGATTTATTAGCACGAACACTAACCCTAGTCGGATTACTAGCAGAAATCATTTGCATAGATGAAACAACTAATCACTTATCACTTGTACCATTCAAACAATCAATACACTACATGGATCTAATGAAACTTACTCAGATTTCATGGATTGGGAGAACATAACCATAGGATTTATATTCCAAAAAGGGGGAGGCAGGAGTAACCAGGGAAACCCTATGATCTATTTGACACATATATGGGTATAGATGACTAACCAGCTATCCTTCATCGTCGGAGTCATCACCGGAGTGGTTGTCGGAGTCGTCGATGGGGTCGTCACCAGAGTCGGTGTGGAACTCCGCCTCTGGCTGTGGAATCTCAACGCCGTCGACGGCGTGAGGGTGCAGCGATAACTCGCCGGCGGTGACGGCAACCTCTGTCTCCATCTCCACGCCGTGCTCTGGTGCTTTAGCAACCCCGGCATCGCCACTCCCTCCGATGGGGCGCTTCGGCGGCATCCTCATACACTGACGGCTTTGAGGTCTTAGAGCGGCGCGTCGAGGATGCAAGCGGAGAGAGAGGATTATGTGTGTGTGGCGAGGATGGGGGGTGCGGCCGCTCGGGCGCACCATTAATATGGAGTAGTGGGAGTTGTGGGAGAGGCGGGCGGCGGTCAAACCGATGGCTCGTCTCCCGGTGAGCCTGTGCACTGGACTGCTGGCATGCCTACTAAAGTTTCACACAACTACTTGCACGCCTCCCGATGACACTGCGCAGTGAGCACACCTTCGTCAATTCACACACCTGCACGCACGCCTCCCCATCTGCCTGCGCGGCGGACTGCTCGCATGCGTCCCGTCAACTCACGCCTGTTCGCGCGGCACACGGGTCGCGCAGCGGCACGTATATTGTTTTTCTATTTGGATGATTAATGTTGCCGCTTTATTGCTTAACCGAAGCATGGCACGCATCCATGGTTGGTCTAACGCTCACGGTTCGAATAAATAATCCGTTTGGGATATTGGTTCCCAATTATTAATAATCTCCCGTTTGTAATTAGATAAAGATTACATCAAAACTGGTCTAAAATTTGACAAAAAAGTACAATGCCACTTTATTGGTGTCCATATGACAACACGATGTATTTCATGAACTTCAAATAATTTTTGGATGTACTAGAATTTAAAAATCAAGATTCTCAATGTTTGAAATTTGTTGCACGGGGAGTAAACATGCACCCAGTGAGACACGTGTGTTTTTGCAGTCCATTTAGGTGCACTGTCACGTGTGCATGTAGCTCAAATTTGATTTTTGCACATTATACCCATAGAAAATTAATCAATTAATGTACTAAAATGTCTTAATGATCTCTGTGATTTTTTTGAAATTAAAACATCCCTCCTTTGGTAACATATGTTCACCGCGGGATAATTAATTTAACATGCATCGTAGTTGCGGTGGATTCGGGGTGTGTGTGTGTGAGTGTACGTCTAGGGGTGACGGGTGGCTCGCAGTACACTACGAGTTGTGAGCCACCGTGTGGGTTGGCCGTTTTGATAGGCAGGCCGTGCCACATCAGAGTCGTGAAATCGTTATTTTAAACATGAACCTCGCTCTGTGTGGGTGCATGGTTATGGTTTTTGAGGCATGTGGCACATCAAAGTTGTGCATTTTGGGTATTCAACATATATATGTTTGGCCCACATGCAAAGCGGTGGTGGTTGTCCTCTCGCACCCACTTAAGCGGTTATCAACGATATCGATGCTTTCCATGTGTGGGCCGCTTGGTCCATCACTACTTTTTGCCTGACAACAAGAGAGGTTAATTTGACTTAGGAGGGGATTATTATTTTTGCTTATAATACGATATATATATATACATCTGGGCTATTCTGTTACGCGTAACAGAATATTATTCTGTTACCCTACTTGAACTGATGAATTCGAGCCGTTGAACTGATGCTTTCTGTTGCTGTTAAAAATCGTCTTCTTAGTTCAATTTTTTTTGCAATTTTTATTGTCGAAATGGGGCGTGTAATATATCATTGGAAAGCTCTTGACATCCACATTACAATCTTATAATTTCTTTTTGCAAAAAAATTATGATTTAAGAGCAGTTTTGAAAAAAACATTTTTTCAAAACTGAAAACGTGAATAGTATTTTTGACTTAATTTTCAAACGGTTTGTCGGAATTAAGCAAATGAGATGGCGTTGGAAAGCTTGAGAAAATCCGCATCTTCCATATATCTACTATTTTTTAAAATTCTATATGATTTAAAAGTAATTTGAAAAATGATAAAATTTTGGGCGAAATGTTTTTTTCACTGTTTTCTGCAAACGCTTTGTCGGATTGACGCAAATGATACGACATTGGAAAGCTATGGAAAATGCGCAACTTTTGCGTATAGAAAGTTTTTTCTAATTCCTTGCGGTTTAAATACGAATTCAAATACGGTTAAAATTGGTTTTAAACACGGTTTTTTTAAAGTTTGTCGAAATGGGGCAAATAATATACCCTTGAATAGCTATCGAAAATGCGAAACTTAGTCATGTTGGACGTTTTCTCTACCTCGCAACCGTTTAAGAGTAATTTGGAATACGGCAAGACGGATCCTGCTGTTTTCCCGTCTGAAAAGCAGAGTACTCGTACTGATATATGTGTGTGTTTGTACTGAACTATTTTTTGTAGAGTAATTTTGAATTATTCTGAAAAAAGAGTACTTGTACTGATGTTTTCATGGGTTTGTACTAAGCATGTTCTCACTAACTAGCTTTTGCTCTGTTTTTGGGCAATATTTTTGCTCGTAAATTTTCAACGGTTTACTGTGTTGTCGCCCTTGTACTTGCATGGTTTGTATCGTCGAACTGAATGATATTTTATTCAAAAAGAAAATGTTCTGTTTTGTTTCTTTTTTTTTGAACTCAACATTTTTTTGACAACGATATTCTGAACTTCTCTCATTTTATGACTTGTAATGAGGTACTTACTAAGCAGAATTTTCATGGGGTTTCTTTTTTTGCTTGAATTTTTTACAATTTAAATTTATGTCATTTCTTTTATTCCGAACGGACCACCGTTTTTAACTCGTACTGAGGTACTTACTACGCCCGAACTGGGGTGGCTGTCGCGTGTCTCGGCGAGGAAGAAGACGAAGCTCGGGGGCGAGGCTGGATTCGGCCGGCGGCTGGTCCGGTCGGTAGGATGCTACCGCAAGGCGGGGGGGTGACAGGCGCATGGCAACGAGGCTCGGAGTGGCGGCGCACGACGGAGGGGCTCGAGGTGGCCTTGAGGCGAGGATGGCGGTCTTGGCAGCGAGGGAGGCTGAGACTAGCGCGTAAAAACAAGTAAAGGATGTTCTAGTAATAGAGCATAATGGATAAATAAATTTTTGTGGGTTTCTTTTTGTTTCAGCTTTTTCCCAACCTAACCCGGGATGTCATGTTGAACTTACAACTTTTTAGTTAAGAATGTGTTGTGTTTTTACAATGCCAAAGCTAGCAAACTGTAGGGCATTCACCCAAGTTTCTTAATCCAAACTGATTGTTCTCTTTAATTTGAACTGATCATTCATTTTATTGAAATCCAATCTAATCATTTTTTACTTCAAACTGATTTTTAAATTCAAACTGACCATTTTATTGTTATTTTGAACTGGTTATTGTTTTCAATTCATACTGATTAATTGTTTTTTATGTAAGCCATTTCTTTCATTCTTGGATGCACATCAAACGGTCATGTATACCTTCTTTGAAGAAGTAGCAATCATATTATAGATAGAAAATTTTCCACACATATAATACATGTACATGAAATACATATACATCACACCTGCTGCACATTTTTTCATGGATGAATGACATACACCACACCGACTGCACATTTTCATATTATCCATATCACCCACCGCAACACAAAAATCATAGGCCTTTTCCTGCACAGCAAATGTTCAAGCACACCCAAATGAGAACAATAATAATCATCAGAAAAATAAAGTGCTTTCGCACAAGGGTACAAAATTTTTTCCTCCAGTGCAAAGCTTGAACCTGCCAAACACTATTGTTCTCTAACACACATAGGAACTTATAGCAATTGATCATTTGAACCAATAGCTATAGAAATAAGAAATGTGTACAAGGATACAACTTTGATCATCAAAACATAGAGTTAGAAGACAGATACACAAGATGAGGTTTCTTGATGGAAACATATGCATTTGATGCGCATGTAGCAGCAGACAATCTGGTTTCGGCGTGCATTAAAAAATCTTCACAATAAAACTTCACTGAGAAGACAAAGGCTGCATTTACTGAATCTGCAATCCATATTTTTCCATCGAGAGGGGGGGGGGGGGTACTGACGGCAATAACACAACATCTACCAGCAGAGTACCGACGGCAGTAACAGTCTTCCATCCATATTTTTATGAAACTGCATGAGTTCTGTATTTTTGAACTCCTCCAGTGGTTACACATGAACTGAGCAATAATCAACATAATGTTTTTTCTCTGAACTTTATAGGGGCAAAACACTTGAACTTATGAAACGAGAACCCACCACGCACATCTGCTTCATACCTCAGTCTCGTTTCTCGCTGTGGTACACTTGCCACCCACTCGTTGTCGCCGGTCGTACCCTACACACACCAATAACCAATTAAGCACGCACCACAACACACCTAGGGATGTATCTTCAGTACACTTTTGAACTGATGATATAGTAGCACAAGAAAATAATTCTTTTGAACTGATGATATAGTAGCACAAGAAGATAATTCTGTAGTCACATTTTCAGAATTCTATAGGTACACCCTAGGACTTTTGAACTGATGACATGCTAGTTTTGGGTAGGATGGAGGTGGAACCTTCCATCTCGTTTAAATGAGGATCCATGTGACACTTGCTTCTCATTCAACCTTGCTTCTCATTTCACCAGTACTAGTATGACTCAACAATAAATTCGGAATTGTAGCAGCGTCCAGATCATAAAATAAAACATACACCTAACACATGCAGTGGTGAACACACTGGTGTGGCGGCTATGAACGATCTGGGCGCCGGAGCAGCGATGGCGATCTGTTGTGGATTGGGGAGGCACAGAGGCAGCGGCCGGCGATGGCGATGTAGGGGCCAGGTTGCCAGCGGCTGCACGCGTTGGTCTTGGGAGGAGCGAGGATGACCCGCGCGGCGGCCTCTGACGGTGCATGGGAGGCAGGGCTAGGGAACAACAAGGGTCAGGGAGAAGATGGCGACGAGGTGGTGGCTGGATTTTTAGATTCAAACCTTTTTTGAAACATTGAACTGGTCATTGTTTTTATTCAGACTACCATGTTTATATTTTTCGGAGCCGTTTTTTGTGTCTTGTTTTTAATTAAAACTGATCATTGTTTTTAATTTGAACTGATAATTTTTTTTAATTTTAACGGATCTTTAATTCAAACTGATCATTTTCTTTAATTCAAACTGATCATTTTCTTTAATTCGAACTGATAATTTGTTTTTAATTCAAAACAAATTTTCCGTCTCTTGCACACACACACATCAAACTGTCATTTTACATTTTGTTTTTATGAACATAATGCATGTTGGACTGATAAACATACTCTATTCCCAGGCACAAACCAGTGCAGCAATGGAGTGAGCAAAGCACAAAACCAGTGCATCATTTGCCTCAACCATGAACCAATAATCACACAAACCCATTAGAAGCGGCATTAGTGTAGAACTGAAAAATGGCAAAAATCCTGCGGAGTGAGAGGCGAAGAAGAATACGAAGATGATGTCAGACCAGATGGCTGAGTGGGACGCGGGGGTCAGGTTGGACTGAAGGAGCAATCTGAATACACAAAGCACTAGTGATAATAATAAGGTAGTCAAGCATCTAGTTTTGGCACACCCAATAATAGTTGTACTGAGATGGTCAACTAATTATACTGAGATATTGAACTTATTTATTGCAAAAAGAAAGTCTAAATCATGGCTGAAATTTAGTCTAAATCATCATAAGACTAATGGGAGGATAAGGTAACTTCGGCAAATGTATACAAAATTTTAAATTTCCGAGCACATACCTTCTGTCTTGTTTGTTGCCGGGCATGCCGCTCCTACTCCCCGTGGACCACGGCACCGCAAAGTCGAGTGAAGGAGCGGGGATCACGAGCCGGCTGGAGTGCGCCATGAAGTTTTCATTGTAGGGGGATTCCAGCTACTACCAAGTCATTCCGAGGAGCTTATAGAGGCGGTGCAGTTGGTCGCAGGCCAGGTGTAAGTTTGAACTATCAGATGTGCCGGGATTTGGCCGCTGTAGAGAAACAAGAAGTCAGAACAAACATGAGTTATATAGGTTACAAATTTTTGCCTTCTATAATGACGTGCTTCCTGGGCAGTCCAAAAGCAGCAGCCGCACAAGTTCAGTAGGCGCTCAACACGCGCACCTACTCAATGGAAATTTACACAGACTGTTTGGAATTTATACAAACTTTTAAAACATGAACTTTGTGATCCAGAACTTAGTGTTTGAACTAAAATGCATGTTTTAACTAAGTTGCATGATAGCTCAAAATTGAAATCAAATCATTCAGAAATTGCACCAAATATATCACATTTTTGCAAAGATGAAATGCATCTAGTGTTGCTAGCAAGTTGATTAATAGAACGACTCTATGTATCTCTCTTATTTCCGTCCATGATGGTATGGCAAGTGATAACAATATACAATGTACAATACACACATGTACTACACAAGACTCTACGTCTGTACTGCCCAGAACAAAAAATTAACCAAAAGAAAACTAATTTATGAAGGAAAAAATTCTTGAACTTTGGTTAGAGCTTTGTTCGTTGAGATTTTTGAACTCTTGCAGTAGTTATACCTGAACTTGCGCTACACACTTCTTATTCAGTTGAGACCGTCTAATATTTTTGCAACACCAATAACATTCTAACCCTTTTAGCAAGTTGTAACAGAGCCAAAAGGCGTGTATGAGAACTTGTTCCGACAATCTGAATCTACAAGTTGTAGCATAGCTCATGTAAGAAAGTTTGAACTCCCTGTCAAATAATTGGTTTCAGTAGCAGAAAAAAATTATTTGAACTTCTATATTGAACACTTTTTATAGAGTGTCCCCGTGAGCTTCCCAACTTTTTTATTTTTTGAATGAATCAATGGGGCAAACGAACCTCTGCCTGGCGCGTCGTTGAACAACCTCAGTTCGCGGTGGTGAACAGACTGGGGTGGCGGCTGTGAATGGCCTGGGCGCTGTCGTTCCTCCAAATTGCATTATGTTGAAACAATTTTTTCTAACTTATCTTGGTGCCATATCTGACCTTCCATTTTTTGTTTTATTGAAGTGAACATAAACAAGAAGTGAGCTTAATTGAAGTGAACTAAAATTTAGAAACTTAACTTAACAATATAAAAAACTGAACTTTCTTTTAATTACTGGCCATGTGATAAACATTTCTACGCAGAGTAACAAAAAGTTCTTGACTCATTTACCAAGAGTAGTACATATCATGGGAACAAAAATTCTTTCCACTTAGATAACAAAATGTTCTTCATCCAGGGAATAAAAAATGTTTTTGCTGGGTAATTTACAATCAGCACAACAATAGCATATAAACATTTTATCCTAGATCATGATACATTCCTAGCAATTCACATTTCATTGATAACCATAACATCCACCTGAAACTAGATCAATTCTTTAGATTCAGAGAAGTAATGGGGAACGAATGACACTACCTAATCATACTCGAATTCAGAAATAGAGCAAACATGGGCCAAACCTTGAATTTTGTACACATTTGCAGAGGCTGTTGGTAGTTCCGAACAAGGAGGATGGCTTCCTTGGCAAAGACTGTAGTCGGGATTCAACTTGTACGACAACCAGCGCTCAATTTGGACTGAGGAGGATGCAGCTGTGCTTGGGAGGACAAAAAGGGGGTTAGCCCGGGTAGAAGACAGGGGAATAAGCGAGGCCGCAGGCGGCGCGTGGCAGTTCGGGGACGCAATGACCGCGGCGGCGGCTGGTGCTGTGCTCAAGCATTATTGCAAACACCTATCGTGCAACACACATGTCAAAGAACTAATTATGTAGAAGTGGTCGAACGAGCCATCAAGGAGATGCAGGGCTGAAGGAATGGAATTGACCTGGGTGGCGGCACCGCGACACACCAATCCGAGCAGCAAGGGGAAGTGGAGACACGCGGGGAAGGAGGAGCGCAATGGCGACGGGGAGCTGCGCCGGTGGGATAGGCTTCAGCGCTGGCTGGACCTTGCCCATCCGGACGTGAGGAGGGGGAGAGGAGGCTTGGGGCAGAGTTCCTCGTCGGCGGTGGTAGGCGCACCGTCGGGAAGGTGCTGCTCCGTCATCGGTAGATGGAGACACCGCGCCATGGCGATCTGATTGGGTCGGGTCCGGCTGGGGGTGGCGGTGCGCGGAGATAGGGATGGGAATAGCGGCAGCAGCGCTGCGTGGCGGCGGCGCTGCGGAGTGGCTGAGGGCGGCCTTGACCTTGAGCGGGGTTAGAAGCGGCGCGCTCGGGGTGGTGGGATCGGGTTGCGGGAATCGTCCGGGACAAGGGGTCCGGGACAAGAGGAGGCGAGCCCGTCGGCGGGGAGGCATGCGGACGGACGGCCGGTGGCGGCTCGTGGGTCGGAGGAGCGACCCGTCACGGTGTCGCGGGCTCCCTCGCTCCGGCTGCTGCCATCGCTTGCTCGCCCGCGACGGCTGCCTCCGGCGGTAGGAGGCGGGAGTCTCTACTGTAGTCAGCGCATCGCATCCTTATAGGGACCGAGGGTAACAGAATATTCCAGGCCTATATATATAGGTCATGCTTTGGGATGACATGCATGATACAGTTTGAGCACACACATGCATGTGTATGCATGAATCCCTCCCATCGAGTCGAAGTGGCTAGTACAACGACACGTCATGAACCGATATCGCTCTGTGTGGGGAGCTAGTGTAGGATTTTTGACACATGCGCCACATCAATGTTGTGAAATGATATTCAAACATGCATGCACGCATCACCTCCATACATATGCATGTAGTGGTTGCCTTTGAACGATACACTCCCTCGCGTGGTTATCGGCGACAAGCCTATATATTCGTGGGCCCGCATGGACATCCATGATAACCTTGACCAACAAAAAGATAGGTTACCATGGCGGATTGTTCATTTGGTTCATGTTACTGTAGTATAGGTCATGGTGAGATTCAGACCTTATGTTTGAGCACATATACTATGCACGCACGCATGCATGAATCCCCGTCGTTGGCATTAAGTGTGGTGTAACATACATATGCATCGTCAACCTAACCCTCACTCAGTGTGGGGATTTCTAGTTCGAAATCACGGTGCCACATCAAAGTTGTTCCATTGTTACTCAAAAACACACCTCTCCATACATATGTTTGGGCCACACGCATGCAATGGTTGTCCTCGGGGACTAGCTACTTGCGTGATTATTGGAAGCTAGCCCATCTCCAGGGTCGCATGGATGGCCATCACTTTGACCAACAACAAGAGAGAGGTTGTACGACCAAGGTGGACTATTCTTGGTCCGTTTTACGATCCATCTTGGTGAGATATGCCTCTCTGGCCCGTCGACTGAAAGTGTGTGTGTGTGTGGGGGGGGGTTGCTACTTCGCACTTTGCTAGGTGAACCTCGGTTGGGGGGGGCATGCATTCATAGCTTAGGATTCCCTTTGCGGCGACACGAGGAGGGGCTGCTAGCTACTTCACACTTTGCTAGGTGAACCTCAGTTTGGGGGGCATGCATTCATAGCTTAGGACTCCCTTCGTGCCGACATGAGGGAGGGGGGCTGCTAGCTACTTCGCACTTTTCTAGGTGAACCTCGGTTGGGGGGGCATGCATTCATAGCTTAGGATTCCCTTCGTGCAGAGACGAGGGAGGGGGCTGCTAGCTACTTCGCACTTTGCTAGGTGAACCTCGGTTGGGGGGGGGGGGCATGCACTCATTGCTTAGGATTCCCTTCGTGCCGACACGAGGTAGGGGAGGGGTGCTAGCTACTTCGCACTTTGCTAGGGTGAACCTCGGTTGGGTGGCATGCATTCATAGCTTAGGATTCCCTTCGTGCCGACACGAGGGGCGGGGGAGGGCTGCTAGCTACTTCACACTTTGCTAGGTGAACCTCGGTTGGGGGGGTCATGCATTCATAGCTTAGGATTCCCTTCGTGCCGACACGAGGGAGGAGGGGGGGCTGCTAGCTACTTCGCACTTTGCTAGGTGAACCTCGGTTGGGGAGGAGGGGGCATGCATTCATAGCTTACGATTCCCTTCGTGCCGACACGAGGGAGGGGTGGGGGCAAGCAATATCGTGCGCTTTGCGAGATAGGTGCCACATCGAAGTTGCATTTGGTATTTTAAAATCAAACCACCCTTTTCATACATAAATTTGGTCCACATGCAATTGTGTTCGTGTTCTGACCCTCTCCCGTGTCATTGTTCGCCAAATTTTTGAACATTAGACAAGTCGGATGACGCAACAGACACGGTTCACTCGAACTAACCGTGTGCCACGCCGGTCACTACAAAAAAAGACACATCCGTGACATTTTGGGCCGAACAATTTTTTTTCTGTCATACTTATGACACTTCTATGATGATAATTATGACAAAACCCAGTATCATCATAGATGTGGTGGAGTCCTACTTCTATGACAAAAAATCATGACAGAAAATGGGCTTTTCGTCCTGGGCGGGCCCGAGACGCAGCTGCATGACATTATTTGGGCCGTCCATGACGGAAAATACCGTGGTAGAAGCGAGGGTGAGGAAAATATCGGGGTGTTCCCGGTTACGGTGGGTGGTCGGGGCCGAGCGATGCGCGTTTCTCTCATACACGCACGCTGCTGCGGTGCGAGGCGTTGGGCTCTAATCAACCCGGCGAGGTGTTGGGCTCTAATCAACCCGAGAAATTGCACCGCAGTTACGACATTGAACCCGAGCGATCGATCGATGGTTGTTAATCGAACCCGATCGGCGATTCCTTCGCCATCGCCGCTAATCAAGCCGATCGATGTTGCCTCTGGATGAACAATGAGCGTTCTTTGGGGGGGTTGGATGAACAGTTCTCGGTGGGGGTGGATGAACAGGACCCCGCGGCGTTGCCTCTGGATGAACATGACCCCGATTGTTCGAGCCGGTTGGGGCTGGATGAACAGGACCCCGTGGAGGGCAGGATGAACAGGACCACCCCGTGGAGGGCATGATGAACAGTAGACGGTGGAGGGCTGGATGAACAGTAGCCCGTGGAGGGGTGGTTGAACAGGAGCCCGTGGAGAGGGCTGGTTGAACAGTAGCCGGTGGAGTAGCGCGCGGTGGAGGCTGGATGAACAGGAGCCCGTGGATGAACAGTTGCAGGTGGAGGCTGGAGGAGGTCGATGGTGGATGAACAGTAGCCCGTGGAGGCTGGAGGGGGTCGATGGTGGAGATGAACAGTATCTCGTGGAGTCTCGTTTTGCGGTACCCCACACCCCTCCCGATGAACAGGACCCCCGTTTCGACCGTAGTGGTCCAACACAAATCTGTTTCCTCCGTTTTGCGGTACGCCAGACCCCTCCCGATCAACATGACCCCCTTTTCGACCGTAGGAGGTCTGTTTCCTCCGTTTTGCGGTACGCCAGACCCCTCCCGATGAACAGGATCCCGTTTCGAACGTGTCCGGTCGAACACAAGGCCGTTTCCTCCGTTCTACGGTACGCCGGGCCTCCTTTCCATTGGCTGTTCCACCCAAGCCCTCCCGATGAACATGACGACGCATTCCGTTCTGACCCAGCCGGTTGGCTCCCCATGAACACGATGACGATGTTGTTTCTCCGTTCTGACCCAGCCATGTACACGAGCCCTGGCCGTACGTATGCGCGAGTAGGCTTTCGAGACCCTACCCGTATGTACGTACGTGGCCATATTTTCTTTCTTGCACACTGGCCGATGTACGTACGTGTACATGCTACGTGCGCGCCTCTACTACGACATGTGCGCGCCTCTACATCGACTAGTATGTACGTACACGTTCGCGACTAGAATGACAATGCTACGTACGCTTCGACCAGGTGGGTCCCGACCGCCGTGCACTTCCTTGCGTGCGGTTGTAGCTGGTGGGTCCCAGCAATGGGGCGAATCTTTTTTTGCCCGGACGCACTTCCTTGCATGCGAAGATGTAGCTGGTGGGTCCCGATGGTCGGGGAAATGTTTTTTTCGTGAAATACGGTGGCCCATCCGGTGGGTCCCCGTTGTCAGGTGGAGGAATAATTATTTTGCGCGTAATAACGAGGCACTTCCTTGCTGCGGCCGTGGACCCAGCTGTCAGCCTCTCCAAGTACAGTCCACGTCCGATGGAAGCCATTCCTTGACCACGTTGACCACGCCACGCCGAGAGCACCAGGGCGGTGGACGACGGCGAGGCCTAGGAAGGGGACGACGCAGAGCCGGGGAAGACGCGACAGTGGAAGCCCGCGCGGAGAGGAGTACGAGGGTTCACTGGTTCGGCTGCGGTGTGAGGCTGCCATTGCCGCAGGGCCTGGCCAGCGATGGGAATAGTAGGGGGCGGTGAGGCCTCCGCGGCAGCACAGCCGGCCATGGGAGGTAGGAGTATGCGGCACGACCGGCGCTGCTTTGGGCGGCTGGAGCAGCAAGACCAGAGGTTGAAGAAGCACTACGGCCATTGGATGGACATCGTACGGTCACTGGAGCTAGAATCGTTCATATTGACTAAGTTGACAAAGCCCTCCGTCCCCGTCAACTTAGTAGGCCCACAAGTCAGCCTGCCACTATACTGGGTCCCAGCTAGCAGGGGGAGTATTCATTTTTTTGTGCGTAATAAGGACACACTTCCTTGCATGCGAAGATATAGCTGGTGGGTCTGAGCTGTCAGCGGCGGTAACGTTTTTTTCCCGAATTACAGAGGCCCTTTCGGTGGGTCCCAGATGTCAGGTGGAGGAATCATTATTTTGCGCGTAATAAGGAGGCATTTCCTTGCGTGCGACCGTGGATCCAGTTGTCAGCCTCTCCACGTACAATCCACTTCAGATGCATGTCGGTCGTTGAGCACGTTGACCAGGCCGTGTTGAGAGCACCAGGGCGGTGGACGACGGCGACGCCTAGGAAGGGAACGACAAGGAGGCCGGGAAGACTCGGCAGTTGTTTCCCACGCGGAGGAGAGTACGACTGTACCAGGGTTTACTGGTTCGTCTGCCGTCGCCGGAGAATAACAGCATGTGTGTGTGAGTAGAGGGATGGCTAGGCCAACGATGGGAGTATGGAGGGGCGGTGAGGCCTCACGGCAAAGACAGCCCGGCCATGAGGAGGAGGGAGCAGGCAGTCCCGTCGGCGCTTGTTTGAGCGGCTGGAGCAGGAATAGCAGAGATTGAAGAAGCACAACGGCCGTTGGATGGACATCCAACAGTCACTGCTTGTGCATCAACCTGTTTTTATGAAAGCCTCAAATCTGTGGAAAACAGGATACAACCCATCTACCATTATTTCTAATAATTTACAGCCCATTTGCTAATTCTTAAGGGTTTTTTTGGAGCCCATATTCTTTTTGTTAGCATTACAGCACATATTCTTAAGGTTGGATGAACTGTTTTAATCCCGAAATTTCGAGTCACATTTAAACTGATTTTAAAAATAAATGTATATCAATATAAAATCCAACAAATTTTCCACGCATAAAAATTAATGCAATTTAAAATCTCGAAATGGAAAAAAGAAATTTGAAACCAATTGCCGGTTTGATGTGTTTTAAAAATGTACATCCCATTTCTCATTACTGATAGGCCATTTTCTCGTCCAGCCGAATGAAGCTCTCCTCGTCTTGAAAGATTTGCAGCCCAACAGGCCTGACAAAGCGACTTACTTGGCAAATCACAAAAAAACTGGGCTAGCCATTTTCAGAAAGAAAAAAAACTACTGGGCTGGTCTGTGGTAAACATAAAAGAGAAGGCTGTCTAGACAGGCCAGAGTGCCCCGCACAGCCCAGTTGACACCCTGTTTCCGTCTCAAAAACAATTTAGATAAATGTCACTCCAATTATGGCGATTCATAAAAGTGCCACTGCAATTTCCAAACTTTGAAAAATGCCACTGCAATTTTTGCAAACTTTGGAAAACGCCACTGCAATTTGCAAACTTTGAAAAACACCACTCCAGACTTCGAAAAATGCCACTGGAAATGGCATGAAATGGCATTTTTCAAAGTTTGGAAATTGCAGTGGCATTTATCAAATTAACCCAAAACAAAAATAACTGGGCGAGCTGTTGCGTCCCTGGTGTCAGCCGCTCATTGTGCAATTCTCTCGTTTATTGACTACGTTGACAATGGCCTGGGACCCAGATGTCAGAAATCTATTAGGAGGAGCCATTTTTTTATTGGCTTGAAATAAGGAGGCACTTGCTTGCGTACTGCCATGACCTTGGCGGGTCCTCGTCATCATCCTCTCCACGTACTATCATCTCCTGATTGTGTACGCGTCAACTTGGTAGGCCCACAAGTCAGCCTCTAGTCCCGTGGAGGACAAATACAACCCATTTAAAAAAATAACAGCCCATTCCATACGTTCAAATGGAAAGATCAACATTCAGAGCAAAGTAACAGGTCTGATCCACATATAGAGTACTGAACTTCCATGTTGACATCCATCATAGCCAAGTTAACTATCTACTCCCACTAATACTCTAGTAGCATACACGTACTAACTTACTCTTAGCTAACTAGACGATGTCGGCCGCCATCTGCGGTACACGCTGAACGCCGGCACCGGCGTCCTCCGCCTCGCCTCGGACTTGCCAGAGGTGCGACAGGACGTGTTGCTCGCGCGTGTTGGCCCTTTCCATGCCGACGTGGTCCACCGAAGCTTTGGCTTCTAAGCGGGAAACCCACTAGACGAGCTGGTAGTAAAAATCGGCGTCGCGAACGCGTGCGTGCCCGACAGCCTCCGGGGCTATTTGCCGGGCGGCGGCCTCCATGTAGTCAGCCCAGTTGCGGGCGCTCTGCTCGTGTCTCAGAGCATCGGTGCGCTGCTGCTCCATGTCCCGCTGGCGACGCAAATCGGCGATATGCTGCTCCTCCGCCAAGCGGTCGCGCTCCAACAACTCCTGCTCCTCCTCCAGGCGATCGCGCTCCAACAACTCCTCGATCTCTGCATTGCCATCTAAAGACCGATAGAATGCCTCCTCCCTCTGTCTGCCTTCCGGTGAAAAATCGAACACTAGTTCCGGCGGTGACCGCCTCCGGTGTCACCTATCACGGACGGGCGGGGGCATGGCGGACGTGGCAAGAGCAAGGATAAGTGGCGGGCGACGTCGGGCCGGTGTGGGCTTATGAGGATAGGGCGAGTTGGGTGATGGTGCCACCGGAGAAGCCCAGGAAACAATAATTATAGGCGGAAGGTAGGCGAACTAGCGTGTCTCAGGAAACGTGACGGTCATCCCGGTCATCGGAATTCAATGCATAAGCAGGCATGGCTTAGCACGCCAGCTTGCCATGGAAAACTAGAAAAACTGAAACTATGACTGTGATGTCCCATCCCTTGATTAGTGCGTCCGTCCGTCTTTGGGTCGCATCTTTGGCATGATGGTCAAACGAGTGCACTCGAATCATCCAGATGAGGTACTCCCTCCTTGTCAAAAATGATTCCACCACTCATCATCTACCTTGGTTTGTTAGATTTTTGAATTAAGCCCTGCAAACCGGAAAAGAGGTAGTAAGTACGTGATCCGCTATTTATTCGTGTAGGATCGAGTAGGTCGTTTTTTGAATTGAGCCCTACAAACCGGAAAGGAGGTAGACATGCGTGATCCGCTATTTATCCATGTAGGATCGACTAGGTCGGATAGTGTACTTATAGGATCGAGTAGGTCGGATGGTGTACGTGTACGATCGCATTAGATGATGAATGTTCGCTGGGAGATAAGGCATTTGCGAACGTTTTTGTTGGCAGTTTCTTTAGATTCGCATGGCATTTTCTTCAGAGCAGCTTGTCAGCTTCTTGAGAGGTAGGCATTTTTATTCAAAAAACTACCACTTCGGATCTTGCGTCGGAACTAAAACTGCCAGGAGCGCATTAATAGGCCAGCTAGTGATCGATCAGTAACTTGTAAACACTGAGCGAACAGAAATAAGGAACTGTTAGTAACTTGTAAACACCGAGAACACAGAAATAAGGATCATGCTGTGCACAGCAGTAAGAGCCGATCCGTTCAAAATGTTCACACGAGACTCACAGGCCTGGCATTGTAATATGTTCACATTAGTAGCCCAAATTCAAAAACAACTAGTACGATTCCCATACATAAGATCAACATGTTACTGCATCTCAATGATTCACATATCATATATAAATATGTAGCTCCGAAAGCAAAGATCTAGAAAAACATTTGTTCTTCCTACTAACATGGATGCTTCTCTTGGCCAACATTCAAAGATGCATCGAAAGAAAAATTTGTTTGTGAAGTCTACAATTCCCCTTGCAAACGTAAATGGTTTCACCAACAGCTGGAACCATGAGAATGAACCACACATGATGGAGGAACATCTGCTGCAATATGATTTGGTCTTCTCTCGATCACACGGCAAGACTATTTTCGGAATACAAACTTTAACTTAGGCAAAATGATGCCCATTGTATAATAACACCAAAGCAATGAAGCACCTAGTGTTGGCCAACAAATAGTATAGTACTACTTTTCTGCAGTCCATGAAGTGACCATCCAATCTTTCTGTGTCTATTTTCAAATGGCACTGCATGCAGTGACTATACTATTCTCTTGTGCAGTTCAACCAAAATTGCGGTCACTTTGTGTGTTTTCCAAATAGCAATGGGCAGACATCTTTGTCTGCACAAATATCAAGCAGCTAGTAAACATATACCCCATCTTGTATTTTTGGTTTAAACATGTCTCTTCCGCTTAGCATCTGTCATGTTTTGCACTGGACAATTTGATACAGTCATGTTTTGCCCTGGACAATTTCATACTAAATTGATTTGCTGGTTG
This sequence comes from Aegilops bicornis, assembly GCA_021605145.1. Lineage (NCBI taxonomy): Eukaryota > Viridiplantae > Streptophyta > Magnoliopsida > Poales > Poaceae > Aegilops > Aegilops bicornis. Next base: position 441,618,460 of record CM038670.1, on the reverse strand, counting down.
AGAGCAGAAATATAGCGCCTATTCTTCGTCAGACCAAGGATATCCATGTTCGCAGTGATGGAAGAGGTGAAATCGATACAACCGAAATTGAGCATCCGATCATTGAAACATGTCCTGCACCTCCAATGTAGGTCCACCCTGCCAATAAATTCACATGCAAACCACTAGTATTACTATCTAATGACAGTACAAAAAGAGTAGCAAGATAGTAGAAAACCATGTACCTTCGTAATGAGCAGCTCATAGTGGCACCAATTGGATATAAAGGTTTGGAAGAAAACATGCTCCTAATGTTGAACCAGTTGGACTTTTTGTGCAGTCCACTAAAATCGAGCATCCCTGTTTGCATAGATATTGAAAGTGTGAATACTATAAAAGTGGCACTAGTTGAAGCATAGACTCACAAATATAAGCATTCCAATTTCTTAAAGGGAAAAGGTAGCAAGACTGTTTCTAACCACCTGCTTGAAGGAATAAATAAGGCAACATCGGCTGATGTCAGAAAGGCATATATAGTTCTTTCTGAAAGAATGATCGATTCCTGACCTTTCCTATTCTTTTAAGCATATTTTGTGCAGTCAACTAAAATAAAATGCCATCACCACCTTGACAATTCAGTGACACTATACAAAAGGAAATGACTTAACATTACATCATGATGTCAGGTATGTAGTCGACAGGCATTAAAGACAAACATACAGACCTCCTCCGATAACATAATGAACATTAATTTTAACAAAGGTGTGACTAGCTTTACCGGGATAATTTGAGTGAACTCTACACCCTCTGTTCCTTAATATAAGACTTTTCGCAGTTCAATTTAAAGTAACCAAACGTTCAGTATTTAGAAAAACAGGTAGTAGTTTTCTTGAGCACATATCTGGGAAAGCTTGCCACATTTTATATATGTCCATACGCTAATGCAACACCATTCGAATAGTACAAATATACACTAATCCAAAGGGCTAGTGCAACAAGAGAGTAGTTATTTTATTACAGGTACAATACAATGGTTTTCTTGAACAGATTTCCATAAGCTCTAGCACTGGAAGATTTCTATAAGAATTAACAATACAAAATGTAAAGGTAACAAGTTTCAGCATTGGTATACTAGTTGTGCAAGAGCATTAAATCAAATACAAAAGTCTGAAGGTAACTAGCATTATTAACTAATGACGGTATTAAAAATTGCAAACCATGTACCTTCAAGGTAAATATCATTTTGAACTTGAGTGGACATGAAAAATTGCTATCCCAATCTTGATAATCGATCAAACATAAAAACTTGATCGAACGAATCAATACAATAGCCAAAGGAGGAGGTGCCCACTCTTGACCTTTCCTCTTGTCTTCATAATTTTTTGTGCAGTTTAACCAAAATAAAATGACATCAGCGCCTTGGCATTTTGGTGACACTGTACAAAAATTAAAGTGAGGTATGTAATCTATAAGCATTAACAGTGCATAAATCTGAAGGTAGTAACAAGTTTCATCGTTGGTATACTGGCTGTGCAACAACATTAGAATGCCTTAGCTGAAAAATCTTTAATACCTCCACAATCAACAGCTAACCCTGAAATAATCCAGAGACATTAAATGGCATTGCTTAAATTTATTGGTGGCATTAGACCGAGTGCGGCATTAGTTAAATGTGGCATCACTTTAGCAGTAGCATTGGTTGACTTTACCACTGGCGTTATACTAACAGCAAAAAAGTGGCAATAAGAGCATGGGAGACCCATTCGACGGTGGGCGCACCCGATGCGATGTACCTCCACGAATGCATAGAGTGGTGAGGGAGGTATGGTTGCCCGAGCAACAAATATCCAGCAGCATATGTGGATTACGTCCCATTTTTGTTCTGTTTAGCCACCGTTTTCCTATGTGAGGACAACAAACCGATCGACCTGGTGATTCTATATTGCGTTGTCATGCCTTTCTACCCTTCTTCAACCAAGAGACACGAGACTCGTTGCTTAGCTACTGATTTCCCCTTTTCAACCTAGATGCGGGTTCGATGCCTACTCTCTTGGACAGTACAGTCTCCCTTCCTTTCCTTATTCAACCCGGACATGGATTAGTCTGCATGAAGTAGGGTATCCTTTAATAGTGCAAATTAAGGTTTTCGTCTGCATGACCAGCAGAGCAGAGGACAGGAAATTGAGAAGATGGTGGAGTGGAAAAAGATCCACATGCAGCGACAGTGGCGGAGCTAGCTCAAGTTTAGAGCTCGGGGAAGATCTAAGTGCTGCCAAATTAATTTGTTTTTGCCCAAACAAAATTCTACTTCGCCCAATTTGCTGTACTAGAGCTTCATGGAGTTGCACCATGGGAGCCCGGGCAACAGCCCCAGCTCGCCGGGTGCTTTCTCCGCCACTGTGCAGCGACGTGGCAGATGGGCCAATAGAACAAGGGTATGGTTCGAAAAGAGGTAACATACCTGAGGGTCGGCGGGAAGTGGCTTCGCTCATGTTCGTCGTCCTCCGCACACATTACGGCAGTGAGCTTGGGGACGGAGGTCATCCCGCACGGGCGCTAGGTCTGAGAGGACGACCTTGTCGTCAGTGCGTGACTTCGCTCGCCGATGATGAGTGCGTCAACACTGCACGTCCTTTTCTTCCCCGGTGGATCTGTGACCACCGGCGAGGAGGGAGAGAGAGGCCGTCTTTTTTAGATCTGGAGAGAGGGTGATAGTCTGATAAGCAAGTGGGCAGCCCTTAGCAAGAAAGCTCTGAAGCTCCAGCCTATATATCTTTTTTATACTACTAGTATAAGAGGTGGAGTAGTGGTAGAGTAGTTTATATTTTCTCTGCAAACAGTACCAGTTAGTCATGCTTCAAAACTGAACGGCACGCCATTAAAAAAATAAAGGTCGATAACTAGTGTGGCACCTCGGGCCAACGCGGCCAGATTGCATTTTGCACGAGAAATTACACACCATGTTTCGTTGACATTTGGTCCCGTTCCAACATGTCAATGAGACGATGGCGAGTCCTTTTGCACAATTTCCGAAAGGACGTGTAGGCCGGGGCGCCTCTTCATGTATCGTGGCAAACTGGCAACCGTCCATCGATTCTTCGCATTTCCCTCTCAATTTGGAATTGCTGTCGCACGCTCTTCCTCCCTCCTCCATTTTCCTTCACCCTTCCTTCTTCCAATGTTCGATCGTCTTCTCCATGGAGGGAACAAGCCGGAAACGACCCCGTTATTCTTGCCCTGATCTGAAAGATGACGTGGTGGAGGAACTCATTGATCGGTGCGACGTCATCACCTTGGCTAGCATGGCAGGTTCGTTCAAGCCCATTCTCGACTCAACTAATAACATCATTACAAGGAACCCAAGGGTCCAGGAGCGGTTTGATCTCCCTTATCTTCTTCGCTATAAGCCTGTTCACATGGGCGCGGACGACGGAGGCCTCGCCTTGTGCAAGTTGATGCCGCTTGATAATGATACGTATGATGTCAAGATGCCATCGCTTAAGGGTAAGGCCTGGGCTGGCACAAATGGAGATTGGGTTGTTTATATTGGGTACAATTGCGAGTGGGAACTTGTGAATGTGTACACTCATCAACGGATTCCACTTCCAAAAATCTCAGAGTGCCCTGAGGTTGAGCACACAGATGATCTACGTACGTTCAAATACGATCATGGTGACTGTCGTCTACTGAAGATAGCAATTTGTGGAGTTCCCAACCGCTCTTGGAATTACGAGAACTATGAAGTTGTTGCTATCTTCGATAAGCTTGTTGTCATCCTTACTCATTCCACGGTTCGTCGTCCATGGATATTGCTCAAAAATCAGTTTCTGCACACGGATGAGTACTGTGATGCAATTGAATATGAGGATATTGTGTTTGCTGCCACCACTCATGGCACTGTTTTTGCACGGGATCCTCGTAGTTTCGGTATGTTTGTCTTCCACCGTAATTATAATTGTTTCATCCACATGCATGCGGGTTAGCAAGTTTCCCTTTACTAATTAACCTTCTTCTTGTGTTTCCAAGGTCCTGTGAACATTCCACCACCTATAATTGAAAAAATTTATAAGCAAGGGGGAGATGACAATGGTGATGATCACGAGCATGAGGAGGAGCAGAACTTATATACTCAGTGGCACCTGGCAACTAATTATGATGGATCACCTCTTCTTGTCTGTATACAGTGCACTCAGATTGTTACTACTGAGGAAGCAGGTGTTGTCTCCCATGGTTGCCCTCTCCGGACCTATTCCAACACCCGTTGCATGGTATTCGGGATGGATACTAGTGTGCTAGCGCCAACACCTTCTCCCTGGTTCAGTACTGATAGTCTTGGAGAAAACTCGCTCTTCCTTGGACCAAACTATCCAATGATGGTGAAAGGCGATCCAGCAGCTGTTGACACAACGTTACTACCATTTATGAGAAGCAACTGCATCTATACCTCGGACATTTCGGTAGTTCCCTACCCTGGTCCTGATATATGCCGCTTCAGCCTGGATGATCAGTCCTGCGTTGCTCTCGATATTGACAATAATGGCCCTTCCTGAGCACCTATGATTCAAAGCAAGCGTTTCCAACGCCGAGGATTGGTTGAGTTGAAGTTCATTTCATTGCTTGTTATTTGTTATGTGATGAAAACTTTAGTATTTGCTAGAATGTTTTGTTGGAAATAATCTATAATCCAACATGTATCCTCGTTGTCGTTGTGTGTTGATGACTTGTTGTATGTAATGAATGGTACATTTGCAAATGCATGTCATAGACTCAATTTATGAATGGTTTTTTAGTCACTTCTTGGAGTGTGAGTACCGTAGTAGTATAGCCAGCATCCAGTTAGTATATGAAAGTTGCCACATCACATAGAGCCAACCTAATATTGGAGTATGCTAGCCCTCCAGCGGTGCGCCGCTTCAAATGGCGGAGGAAGTGAGAGGTCGCGTCACCTTGTGTCCAGATCTGAGATGCCACGTGTACCAGATGAATGACTCCAAGTTCGACCACCGTGATCCTAAGTGCGAGCCAAGGAACACTGTTGGAGAGACCCCCCTCATAATTTTCCTACATTGGTCGTTTGATTCATAGGATAGAATGCTTTAGGATTTTTTTCCCCTATGTAATAATGTTTTAATTGGCAATCTAGCATCCACTCCAACTTTTGTTTCACTTCCTTTGTTCCTACGAAGAGAGTACTTGCTCTAAATGATGTGCCGCTGCAAGAGCCGCCTATATTAATTAACCATGGTCTAAAAAGGTGGACCAACTTTGGCTATAGTAGTACTGTACTAGGTTAGTAGGTGACCTTGCGCTTGGCTCCTCTCCTCTTCCGGAAGTCGAACAATAATGATGGTACTACAGTAGTACTTCTGGCAATCTGACACCACATGAACTGCTGCACGTCCAGCGCTTGTAAGCAAAAGTTTCTCCTCGTGCTGCGAGCCACCACGCACGCGTTGGCGAGGGAGAAGGCATAGTAAGCAAGCTTCTCGTCGTTCTGCGAGTCGACGGGACACATCAAAGTTATCTATTAGTACTCTCTTTGAAAAGGGCCGACCATGTCCATGGCTACCATCCCATGCTCTGTCATTGAGTACGTGCACTATTCACGTGCCATCGAGGAGAAAAAATATTGCATAGTACTAGGTGCCATCGAAGTGCACGACTCACTTACACACTGCATATCTCCATTTTCTTGCATGAGACGCCACCTTGATGCTAGATGTCCCGCGTGTCATGGAGGCATATAGTATGATTTTGTAAAATGGAGGCATATAGATGTCCCGCGTGTCGGCAACAGGATGAACAAACTCATGTCTTAAATGAAAGAGTGGAAGAGCATAGATTCCCGATGACCGAGAAGGAGCTACAAACCTCGGGGTGAAGCGTCTGCACTCATAATATTTTATATTATTCAGCGATATAAAATCAACCAAATCTCTCCACATTCCTATACCATTCTATAGTACTCCCTCCGTCTAGGTGTGTAAGTCACCTTACGAAAATGAAATACTTAATCCCAAAACACTTAGGCACGGTACATTAACTCCCTCCTCGTTTCTTGTTTCATGACGTATCAACCAATAAGAGATGTGGGCCGTGCATGCTTTTAATGACTTGAGACTAACAAAGATGACATGATGTGGTTATTTCATTGCATGCAATGCTATTAATTAGCAAAAATACATTAAGTTCTCTCGTTTTACCCTCCGCCTTGGTCGCGGTGCACAACCTAAGATGACTTATACACCTAGACGGAGGGAGTATGAGAATAACTTTGAACGTAAGCCATTGACTCATTTTATCCAATTGTCATAGTTGGAAAATCCAAACAAAACCAAGCATTGGGTCAACTCTTTTTTCGATATCAACTCTTTTAGCACTTAGATTGTTGCCGTCTGCCCACCTAGCCCACCTATATATCCGCTCACGTGTGATGACCACAGGAGCTATCCACTCAGATTGTATGTTACTCCCTCCGTCTAGGTGTGTAAGTCACCTTACAAAAACTAAATAATCCCAAAACACTTAGGCACGGTACATTAACTCCCTCCTCGTTTCTTGTTTCATGACGTATCAACCAATAAGAGATGTGGGCCATGCATGCTTTTAATGACTTGAGACTAACAAAGATGACATGCAGTGGTTATTTCATTGCATGCAATGCTATTAATTAGCAAAAAGACATTAAGTTCTCTCGTTTTCCCCTCCGCCTTGGTCGCGGTGCACAACCTAAGATGACTTATACACCTAGACGGAGGGAGTAAAAAAATAAAGGTCGATAACTAATGCTGCACCTCGGGCCAACGCGGCCAGATCGCATTTTGCACGAGAAATTACACACCATGTTTCGTTGACATGTGGTCTCGTTCCAACATGTCAGTGAGACGACGACGAGTCCTTTTATACAATTTCCGAAAGGACGTGTAGGCCGGGGCGCCTCTTCGTGTACCGTGGCAAACTGGCAACCGTCCACCGACTCTTCGCCTTTCCCTCCCGATTTGGAACTGTTGTCGCACGCTCTTCCTCCGTCCTCCATTTGCCTTCACCCTTCCTTCTGCCATTGTTCGATCATCTTCTCCATGGAGGGAACAAGCCAGAAACGACCCCGTTATTCTTGCCCCGATATGAAAGATGACGTGGTGGGGGAACTCCTTGATCGGTGCAACGTCATCACCTCGGCTAGCATGGCAGGTTCGTTCATGAACATTCTCGACTCAACTAATAACATCATTACAAGGAACCCAAGGGTCCAGGAGTGGTTTGATCTCCCCTATCTTTCTCGCCGTGACCCTTTTGACTGGCGCGAGGACGAGGGAAGCCTCGCCTTGTGCAAGTTGATGCCCCTTGATAATGATACGTATGATGTTAAGATGCCATCGCTTGAGGGCAAGGCTTGGGCAGGCGCAAATGGAGATTGAGTTGTTTATATTGGGTACAATTGCGAGTGGGAACTTGTGAATGTGTACACTCGTCAGCAGATTCCACTTCCAAAAACCTCCGAGTGCCCTAAGGTTGAGCACATGGTGACTATCGTCAATAGATGATCTACGTACACTCGTCAATAGATGATCTACGTACGTTCAAATATGATCATGGTGACTGTCGTCTACGGAAGATAGCAATTTCTCGAGTTCCCAACCGCTCTTGGAATTACAAGAACTATCAAGTTGTTGCTATCTTTGACAAGTTTGTTGCCGTCCTTCATGGTTCGACTGGATGGATATTGCTCAAAAATCAGTTTCTATACACGGATGTGTACTATGATGCAATTGTATACGAGGGTCTTGTGTTTGCTGCCACCACTCGTGGCACTGTTCTTGCATGGGATCCTCGTAGTTTCGGTACGTTTGTCTTCTACCGTTATTATAATTGTTTCATCCACATGCATGCGAGTTAGCAAGTTTCCCTTATCTACTAATTAACCTTCTTCTTGTGTTTCCAAGGTCTTGTGAACATTCCACCACCTATACTTGAAAAATTTTATAACCAAGGGGGAGATGACGATGGTCATGATCACGAGCATGAGGACGAGCAGGGCCCATATGCTCACTGGCGGCTGGCAACTAATTCCAATGGATCACCACTTCTTGTCTGTATACATCCCACTGCTCATGTTACTACTGAGGGAGCAGGTGTTGCCTCCCATGGTCGCACTCTCCGGACCTATTCCAACACCTGTTGCATGGTATTCAGGATGGATACTAGTGTGCTAGCGCCAACACCTTCTCCCTGGTACAGTATTGATAGTCTTGGAGCAAACTCGCTCTTCCTTGGACAAAACTATCCAATGATGGTGAAAAGGCGATCCAACTGCTGTTGACACAACGTTACTACAATTTATGAGAAGCAACTGTATCTATACGTCGGACATTGCGGTGGTTCCCTACCCTGGTCATGATATAGTAGGCCGCTTCAGCCTGGATGATCAGTCCTGCATCGGTCTCGAGATTGACAGTAGCTGGCTCTTCGCAGAGAATCGCTTGTGGTTCAAAGCAAGCATTTCCAACGCCAAGTATTGGTTGATTTGAAGTTCATTTCATTTCTTGTTATTTGTTGTGTGATGAAAACTTTAGTATTTATAATGTATCCTCGTTGTCGTTGTGGGTTGATGACCTGTTGTATGTAATACAATGATATGCTTGTGATAAACTTACTAAATTTATGAATGGCTTTCGAGTCGCTTCTCTGAGTGGGTGCTGCGACGAGGCAAAAAAATATTTTCCGAATACCTAATTGTACGTGCATTGCAACAGGTTATCGGATGAGGCCAATCAACAATAGTACACTATTTGTACTAGCTTCACATGCTGCACTATCTCTACGTCTACGTACATAATACAACAAGTTTTAAACTTGAGACCAACCACCCATCCTCACAAAGAACACTTTTTAACCTAGCACAGACTCCAGGAAATTTGGCCACAGTGTGAGGTGGGCCATATGTTAATGTGTTTGATGTACGTAACCAACACCTCGAATCCTCGATAGGAGTAGTAGGGTGGCATGGGCCAGAACAAGCATTCACGTCCAGGAGTACGGCACACGCCACCAGCACGACTTCCATCTGACACCATATTTCTTGGAGTCTGTGCTACAGCAATCTCTTCAACCTCGTCGTTTCTCTAACTCAGCCATCGCGCGGCGGGCGAGGTGGGGGTTTGCCGATAGTCGGTTTCCTCAACTGCGGCCTCACTTGTAAGGCCAACTTCAACGCACGACCACAAACGGACCTCCATTTATCCCGGATTCTGTTCGTTTGGGTAGGGCAATGGGGTCGTGTTCGGGCCATTTCTCGGATGCGGTGGTCGTGCGCCGAATGCGCGGACGCATCCCGGCCGTGTACATTTTTCTTTGCGAACACATATCTTTTTTTCATCATTGATTTTTTGGTACATGGAAATACATCACCAAAATTTTGACTAGAAAAACAAGAACCACAAGAATACATTTTAGAAGATATCCAACTTCCATAACTGCTCCTGTAAGTTGGATTAGTGCCTTCTCGATGCATTCATTGTTGATCTGCGGAGGCTCGATCCTGCATGCTTCTTTCTTCTTCGAGTGTAAAGAAGTAGACGTGTCTAGCCTCTATTCTATCAACAAGTGCACTAGTCTCATCTCTAGCCTCTATGCTAGCTAAAAGTGCTAGAACATCTACTAAATTACGCTCTATCAATATATCGTTGTACTCTTATTCCCAATACCAAAACTTGCATCCATTCTACACAATAAAATTTTAAATTAGCACAACTAGTCTAATCCGGGAGCACAACCAAAGATTTGGTCGAGTTCTTCCTCCTTTTGCCGACACGTGGGACATCCGACATCCGTGTCGTGTCATGCAAGAAAATAGAGTGGTAGTTGAAGCCACGTGATGTGCATCTTGGGTTAAACTGTAAATAGAATCTTAGTACTCTTGAGTAACTCCAAAAGCGGACACCGAAGATCTTTATTGGATTTGTTTTTCATCACCAGCACGTCGAGGTGAAAGATGTGCAGGTTCAGTGGGTCCTCTTGCGTTTTCACTGACATGTGGGACCACATATGAGCAAACAGACGACGGGCTCGGCGCATCTGCTGGCTGGTGAGAAGAGAGATAGAGGAGGGCTGAGCACGGACTCCAGGAAATTTGTTCTACGTAACCAGCACCTCGATATAGTGGGGTGGCATGGGCCATAACTAGCATTCATGTCTAGCAGTATGGCACACGCCACCAACACGAGTCCCATCTGACACCAATTTTCTTGGAGTCCATGCTACAACCATCTCTTCTCCCTCCTGTTTTCTCAGCCATCACGCGGTGGGCGGGGTGGGGGTTTGCCGATAGTTGGTTTGCTCCACTCCGGTCCCACTTCTAAGTGAAAATGCAACACATCACGCATTCCCCCTTGAGCGGTGTGCCAGACCAACCGTGTGGGGGTGCGACGCGAACACGACAGGCTTTTCCTTTTGAACTTGTAACTTGTAAAATTTGGTTCTACTCCATGGCACGACCGATAGATAGAAATAACGATTTTCCCTAGAGTAATGAGAAGTTTGGTTCTGGCACGGTTCATGCATGGAGTGTGTAGGAAAATTTTGAAGTTGATGCGAAAGGTAAGATAATTACTAGTAGTACCATATACTACTACATGGATTTGACGGAAAGATATAGATACATACGGATCCATCAACGACATCCTCACGCCCTAGTGCACCAGGTCACCAACCGATGTGTGAGGAGCAGCAGCGTTGGCGGCAAGCTCAACGTGCTTCTGAACAATGTCGTCCAAGGTTGCCCTGCGGTCCAAGAAGGCCAGCGTCCTATCATCCTCCTCTTGCATGTAGTAGTTCTTGTGGACGATTTGCGCGTAGACGTGGGTGATTATGTCGATGGTGTCGTCTTTGCGCCCGGTATTGGCGAAAGCGACCTCAAGGTGGACATTCTCCAGCGCGACGGCGGGCAGTCGCAGGGCCACCAGTGCGTCGAAGAGGTTGTCACCATAGAGGCCGTTGAGGGTGGCAGGCATCGCAGAGGCTGGGCGCATGGGCTGGAGGCGTACGTCAAGGTCGTCCATGAGCTTGTTGACGACGGTGAACTTGTCGAGGAAGCCGACGAGGACCTCGTCGAACAAGGAGATGAAGCTGTCATCCAAGCGGCTGCTACCTCTTGAGCACTGCGTTGGTTTTCCCTTGAAGAGGAAAGGGTGATGCAGTAAAGCAGCGTAAGTATTTCCCTCAGTTTTTGAGAACCAAGGTATCAATCCAGTAGGAGGCCACTCACGAGTCCCTCCCACCTACACAAACAAATAAATCCTCGCAACCAACACAATAAAGGGGTTGTCAATCCCTTCACGGTCACTTACGAGAGTGAGATCTTATAGATATGATATGATAATATTTTTGGTATTTTTATGATAAAGATGCAAAGTAAAATAAATGGCAATAAAAATAGCTAAGTGTTGGAAGATTAATATGATGGAAAATAGACCCGGGAGCCATATGTTTCACTAGTGGCTTCTCTCGAGAGCATAAGTATTACGGTGGGTGAACAAATTACTATTGAGCAATTGAAAAAATTGAGCATAGTTATGAGAATATCTAGGTATGATCATGTATATAGGCATCACATTCGAGACAAGTAGACCGACTCCTGCCTGCATCTACTACTACTACTCCACACATCGACCGCTATCCAGCATGCATCTAGAGTATTAAGTTCATAAGAACAGAGTAACGCTTTAAGTAAGATGACATGATGTAGAGGGATAAACTCATGCAATATGATATAAACCCCATCTTGTTATCCTCGATGGCAACAATACAATACGTGCCTTGCTGCCCCTACTATCACTGGGAAAGGACACCGCATGATTGAACCCAAAGCTAAGCACTTCGCCCATTGCAAGAAAGATCAATCTAGTAGGCCAAACCAAACTGTTAATTCTAAGAGACTTGCAAAGATAACCAATCGTACATAAAAGAATTCAGAGAAGATTCAAATATTGTTCATAGATAAACTTGATAATAAACCCACATTTCATCGGTCTCAACAAACACACTGTAAAAGAAGATTACATCGAATAGATCTCCTCAAGAGAGGGGGAGAATATTGTATTGAGATCCAAAAAGAGAGAAGAATCCATCTAGCTAATAACTATGGACCCAAAGGTTTGAGGTAAACTACTCACACATCATCGGAGAGGCTATGGTGTTGATGTAGAAGCCCACCATGATCGATGCCCCCTCCAAATGAGCTCAGGAAAAAGGCCCCAAGATGGGATCTCACGGTCTGTAAGGTTGCGGCGGTGGAATTAGGTTTTTGGCTCCATGTCTGGTAGTTTGGGGGTACATAGGTGTATATAGGAGGAAGAAGTACGTCGGTGGAGCAACATGGGGCCCACGAGGGTGGAGGGCCCGCCCAGGGGGGTAGGCGCGCCCCCTACCTCGTGCCTTCCTGGTTGATGTCTTGATGTAGGGTCCAAGTCCTCTGGATCACGTTCGTTCCAAAAATCACGTTCCCGAAGGTTCCATTCCGTTTGGACTCCGTTTGATATTCTTTTTCTGCAAAACTCTGAAATAGGCAAAAAAACAGCAATTTGTGGGCTGGGCCTCCGGTTAATAGGTTAGTCCCAAAAACAATTTAAAAGTGTATAATAAAGCCCGATAATGTCCAAAAACAGAATATAATATAGCATGGAACAATAAAAAATTATAGATACGTTGGAGACGTATCAAGCATCCCCAAGCTTAATTCCTGCTCGTCCTCGAGTAGGTAAATGATAAAAAACATAAATTTTGATGTGGAATGCTACTTAGCATAATTTCAATGTAATTCTTCTTATTGTGGCACGAATGTTCAGATTTAATATGATTCATGATAAAAGTTTAATGTTGACATAAAAACAATAATAGTTCAAGCATGCTAACCAAGCAATTATGTTTTATCAAAATAACATAGCCAAAGCAAGTTATCCCTACAAAATCATATAGTCTGGCTATGCTCCATCTTCCCCACACAAAATATTCATATCATGTACAACTCCGGTTTTAGCCAAGCAATTGGTTCATACTTTTTAATGCGCTTCAGCCTTTTCAACTCTTACGCAATACATGAGCACAAACCATGGATATAGCACTGTGGGTGGAATAAGGTGTAATGGTAGGGGTTATGTGGGAATACAAAAAAAGGAGAAAGTCTCACATCAACAAGGCTAATCAACGGGCTATGGAGATGCCCATCAATTGATGTCACTGCAAGGAGTAGGGATTGCCATGCAATGGATGCACTAGAGCTATAAGTGTATGAAAGCTCAAACAAAAGAAACTAAGTGGGTGTGCATCCAACTTGCTTGCTCAGGAAGACCTCGGGCATTTGAGGAAGCCCATCATTGGAATATACAAGCCAAGTTCTATAATGAAATTTCCCACTAGTATATGAAAGCGACAAAATGAGAGACTCTCTATCATGAATATCACGGTGCTACTTTGAAGCACAAGTGTGGTAAAAGGATAGTAACATTGTGCCTTCTCTCTTTTTCTCTCATTTTTTTATTTGGGCCTTTTCTATTTTTTTCTCTTTTTTTATTTAGTCCGGAGTCTCATCCCGACTTGTGGGGGAATCATAGTCTCCATCATCCTTTCCTCACTTGGGACAATGCTCTAATAATGATAATCATCACACTTTTATTTACTTAGAACTCATGAATTACAACTCAATACTTAGAACAAAATATGACTCTATGTGGATGCCTCCGACAGTGTACCGGGATATGCAATGAATCAAGAGCGACATGTATGAAAGAACTATGAATGGTGGCTTTGCCACAAATACAATGTCAACTACATGATCATGCAAAGCAATATGACAATGATGGAGCGTGTCATGATAAACGAAACGATGGAAAGTTGCATGGCAATATATCTCGGAATGGTTATGGAAATGCCATAATAGGTAGGTATGGTGGCTGTTTTGAGGAAGATATAAGGAGGTTTATGTGTGATAGAGCGTATCATATCACGGGGTTTGGATGCACCGGTGAAGTTTGCACCAACTCTCAAGGTGAGAAAGGGCAATGCACGATATCGAAGAGGCTAGAAAATTGTGGAAAGGTAGGTGTGCGTATAATCCATGGACTCACATTAGTCATAAAGAACTCATATACTTATTGCAAAAATTTATTAGCCCTCGAAGCAAAGTACTACTACGCATGCTCCTAGGGGAAGGGTTGGTAGGAGTTAACCATCGCGCAATCCCGACCGCCACACAAAGGATGACAATCAATAAATACCTCATGCTCCGACTTCGTTACATAACGGTTCACCATACGTGCATGCTACGGGAATCACAAACTCCAACACAAGTATTTTTCAATTCCACAATTAGTCAATTAGCACAACTATAATATTACCACCTTTATATCTCAAAACAATTATCAAGCATCAAATTTCTCATGATATTATAATTAAAGCAAATTGCCATGCTATTTTAAGACTCTCAAAATAATATAAGTGAAGCATGAGAGATCAATAGTTTCTATAAAACAAATCCACCACCGTGCTCTAAGAGATATAAGTGAAGCACTAGAGCAAAACTATATAGCTCAAAAGATATAAGTGGAGCACATAGAGTATTCTAACAAGTTCCAATTTATGTGTGACTCTATCAAAAGGTGTGTACAGCAAGGATGATTGTGGTAAACTAAAAAAACAAAGACTCAAATAATTCAAGACGCTCCAAGCAAAACACATATCATGTGGTGAATAAAAATATAGCTCCAAGTAAAGTTACCGATGGAAGTAGACGAAAGAGGGGATGCCTTCCGGGGCATCCCCAAGATTTGGCTTTTAGGTGTCCTTAGATTATGTTGGGGTGCCTTGGGCATCCCCAAGCTTAGGCTCTTTCCACTCCTTGTTCCGTAATCCATCAAATCTTTCACCCAAAACTTAAAAACTTTACAACACAAAACTCAGCAGAAAATCTCGTGAGCTCCGTTAGCGAAAGAAAACAAAACACCACTTCAAGGTACTGTAATGAACTCATTATTTATTTATATTGGTGTTAAACCTACTGTATTACAACTTCTCTATGATTTATAAACTATTTTACTAGCCATAGATTCATCAAAATAAGCAAACAACACACGAAAAACAGAATCTGTCAAAAACAGAACAGTCTGTAGTAATCTGTAACTAACGCAAACTTTTGGAACTCCAAAAATTCAGCCAAAATAGAAAGACCTAGAAAATTTGTTTATTGATCAGCAGAAATTGGAATCATTATTTTATCACGTTCTGGTGATTTTTTACAATTATTTTCGTGAACAGATAGTTTCTGGAATTTTCAGCAAGATCAAATAACTATCATCCAAGAAGATCCTATAGGTTAAACTTGGCACAAACAATAATTAAAACATAAAAACAAATATAACCAGAGGCTAGATCAAATATTTATTCCTAAATAGAAGCAAAAATAAAAAAATAAAATAAAATTGGGTTGTCTCCCAACAAGCGCTATCGTTTAACAACCCTAGCTAGGCATAAAAGCAAGGATAGATCTAGGTATTGCCATCTTTGGTAGGAAATCCATAAGTGGCTCTCATAATAGATTCATAAGCTAATTTTATTTTCTTTCTAGGGAAGTGTTCCATGCCTTTCCTTAACAGAAATTGGAATCTAATATTCCCTTCCTTCATATCAATAATTGCACCAATCGTTCTAAGGAAAGGTCTACCAAGAATAATAGGAGCTGAAGGATTGCAATCTATATCAAGAACAATAAAATCTACGGGCACATAGTTCCTATTTGCAACAATAAGAACATCATTAATTATTCCCATAGGTTTCTTAATGGTGGAATCCGCAAGGTGTAAGTTTAGAGAGCAATCATCAAAATCATGGAAACCTAGCAAATCGCACAAAGTTTTTGGAATCGTGGAAACACTAGCACCCAAATCACACAACACATAGCATTCATGATCTTTAATTTTAATTTTAATAGTAGGTTACCACTCATCATAAAGTTTTCTAGGGATAGAAACTTCCAGCTCAAGTTTCTCTTCATAAGATTGCATTAAAGCATCAACGATATGTTTAGTAAAAGCTTTATTTTGACTATAAGCATGAGGAGAATTTAGCACGGATTGCAACAAGGAAATACAATCTATAAAAGAGAAACTATCATAATTAAATTCCTTGAAATCCAAAATAGTGGGTTCATTAATATCTAGAGTTTTGATCTCTTCAATCCCACTTTTACCAATTTTTGCATCAAGATCTAAAAACTCCGAATTTTTGGAACGCCTTCTAGGTAAAGGTGGATCATATTTAGTCCCATCATTATCAAGATTCATATTGAAAAACAAAGATTTAATAGGGGACACATCAATAACTTTTAGATCTTCATCTTTATTTTCATAGAAATTAGAAGAACACGATTTCACAAAGCAATCTTTCTTAGCACGCATCCTAGTGGTTCTGTCTTTGCACTCATCAATGGAAATTCTCATGGCTTTGAGAGACTCATTGACATCATGCTTAGGTGTAATAGATCTAAGTTTCAAAGAATCAACATCAAGAGAAATTCTATCAACGTTCCTAGCCAATTCATCAACTTTAAGCAATTTTTCTTCAAGCAAAGCATTGAAATTCTTTTGCGAATTCATAAACTCCTTAACACTAGTATCAAACTCAGAGGGCATCTTATTAAAATTTCCATAAGAATTGTTGTAGGAATTACCATAATTATTAGAGGAATTACTAGGATACGGCCTAGGATTAAAGTTTCCTCTATACGCGTATTACCAAAATTATTCCTACCAACAAAATTCACATCCATAGATTCATTATTATTCTCAATTAAAGTAGACAAAGGCATATCATTAGGATCAGAAGAAACACTTTTATTAGCAAATAATTTCATAAGTTCATCCATCTTTCCACTCAAAACATTAATTTCTTCTATCGCATGCACTTTCTTATTAGTAGATCTTTCAATGTGCCATTGAGAATAATTAACCATAATATTATCTAGGAGTTTAGTAGCTTATCCTAAAGTAGGGCTGCAAACGAGTCGAGCTCGAGTGAGTTGAAGTTGGCTCAACTCAACTCATATCAAAATTCGAGCGAGCTCAAACTAAGTGAAGCTCATGATCAAGCTGTTGAACATGACTCGTGCTCAGCTTGTAACGATCTCGAGTCGATCTCGAGCTAGTTTCGAGCTAAATGAGTTGGTAAAAATTATAAATCTATGGATGAAAAAAAAAATTAAGGTGAATATGCTGGGAACCTTTGCCAAAAATATAAGATATTTAACACATAGTCGACCACGTGCCATAATTAGGACTAAATGTTCTCTACTTAATTAAGTTTCCATGTTCGTTGGTAAATAAAATGGAGAAACATTATGGACAACATATATGTTAATAAATTATCTTATTTTCATTTAATATATGGCATGATCATTTAACATAATGATATTCTGTCGAGCTATCGAGCTAAAATCGAGCGAGCCAATATTGGCTCAAGATCGGCTCGTTTCTCAGTCGAGCTACATAAAGTGTTCAAACTTAGCTTATTTTTTTTTTGAGTCGATCTCGAGTCGAGTCAAAAAACGAGTCGATCTCGAGCGGCTCACGAACCTCGAGCTTTTCTTGCAGCCCTATCCTAAAGTGATTTACATAAAAGTGCCTCCCGCGGCCAAATCTAAAAGATTTCTAGAAGCAAAATTCAATCCGGTATAATTTTTTTGTATAATCATCCACAAATTCAAACCATGTGTAGGGCAATTACGTATCATTAATTTCATCCTCTCCCAAGCTTGTGCAACATGTTCATGATCAAGTTGCTTAAAATTCATAATATAGTTTCTAAGAGAGATAATCTTACCGGGGGAAATACTTAGAGATAAAAGCATCTTTGCACTTATTCCAATAATCAATACTATTTTTAGGCAAAGATGAAAACCAAGCTTTAGCACGATCTCTAAGCGAAAAAGGAAATAGCTTCAATTTAACGATATCATTGTCCACATCTTTCTTCTTTTGCATATCACACAAATCAACGAAGCTATTTAGATGGGTAGCGGCATCTTCACTAGGAAGGCCGGCGACTGATCTTTCATAGCAAGATTCAACAAAGCAGCATTAATTTCACAAGACTCAGTATCGCTAAGAGGAGCAATCGGAGTGCTAAGAAAATCATTGTTGTTGTTATTGGTAAAGTCACACAATTTAGTATTATCTTGAGCCATCGTGACAAACAAGCAATCCAACACACGAGCAAACAAGAAGCAAAGTAAAAGAGGCGAACGAAAAAGAGAGGGCGAATAAAACGGCAAGGGTGAAGTGGGGGAGAGGAAAACGAGAGGCAAATGGCAAATAATGTAATGTGGGAGATAAGGGTTTGTGATGGGTACTTGGTATGTTGACTTTTGCGTAGACTCCCCGGCAACGGCGCCAGAAATCCTTCTTGCTACCTCTTGAGCACTGCGTTGGTTTTCCCTTGAAGAGGAAAGGGTGATGCAGTAAAGCAGCGTAAGTATTTCACTCTGTTTTTGAGAACCAAGGTATCAATCTAGTAGGAGGCCACACACGAGTCCCTCACACCTACACAAACAAATAAATCCTCGCAACCAACGCAATAAAGGGGTTGTCATTCCCTTCACGATCACTTACGAGAGTGAGCTCTGATAGATATGATAAGATTATATTTTTGGTATTTTTATGATAAAGATGCAAAGTAAAATAAAAGGCAATAAAAATAGCTAAGTGTTGGAAGATTAATATGATGGAAAATAGACCCGGGGGCCATAGGTTACACTAGTGGCTTCTCTCGAGAGCATAAGTATTATGGTGGGTGAACAAATTACTGTTGAGCAATTGATAGAATTGAGCATAGTTATGAGAATATCTAGGTATGATCATGTATATAGGCATCACGTCGGAGACAAGTAGACCGACTCCTGCCTGCATCTACTACTATTACTCCACACATCGACCGCTATCCAGCATGCATCTAGAGTATTAAGTTCATAAGAAATTAGTAACGCTTTAAGTAAGATGACATGATGTAGAGGGATAAACTCATGCAATATGATATAAACCCCATCTTGTTATCCTCGATGGCAACAATACAATATGTGCCTTGCTGCCCCTCATCCTTTGGGAAAGGACACCGCATGATTGAACCCAAAGCTAAGCACTTCTCCCATTGCAAGAAAGATCAATCTAGTAGGCCAAACCAAACTGATAATTCAAAGAGACTTGCAAAGATAACCAATCATACATAAAAGAATTTTGAGAAGATTCGAATATTGTTCATAGATAAACTTGATCATAAACCCACAATTCATCGATCTCAACAAACACACCACAAAAGAAGATTACATCGAATAGATCTCCACAAGAGAGGGGGAGAACATTGTATTGAGATCCAAAAAGAGAGAATAAGCCATCTAGCTAATAACTATGGACCTGAAGGTCTGAGTAAAACTACTCACACATCATCAGAGAGGCTATGGTGTTGATGTAGAAGCCCTCCATGATCGATGCCCCCTCCGGCGGAGCTCCGGAAAAGGCCCCAAGATGGGATCTCACGGGTACAGAAGGTTGCAGCGGTGGAATTAGGTTTTTGGCTCCGTGTCTGGTAGTTTGGGGGTACGTAGGTATTTATAGGAGGAAGAAGTACGTTAGTGGAGCAACATGGGGCCCACGAGGGTGGAGGGCGTGCCCAGGGGGGTAGGTGCCCCCCCTACCTCGTTCCTTCCTGGTTGATGTCTTGACGTAGGGTCCAAGTCCTCTGGATCACGTTCGTTCTGAAAATCACGTTCCCGAAGGTTTCATTCCGTTTGTACTCCGTTTGATATTCTTTTTCTGCGAAACTCTGAAATAGGCAAAAAATAACAATTCTGGGCTGGGCCTCCGGTTAATAGGTTAGTCCCAAAAAGAATATAAAAGTGTATAATAAAGCCCGATAATGTCCAAAAACAGAATATAATATAGCATGGAACAATAAAAAATTATAGATACTTTGGATACGTATCAGCGGCCCCTCGCCCTGGCGGCCTGAAGCACTACCTGGAGATGTTCCTCGGTGTCGGGCCGCAGGCCAGCATCGTGGACCATCTGGCACAGCCGGCTGATGCTCGCGCTCATCGCCTCCATGGATCTAGCTTCTAGTCAACTGATCTTGCGATTGGAGTGATCACTCTTGCCCTTGGGTGCGTAGGTGCATTGGATTTAAAGATCGGATCGGGCGGGAGCCTTTATATGAGAAGTGCGTATGTTGAATTGACGTGCGTGTCGGCCATCTACTCCTCGCCCCTGTACTGCACCTGCCTTTGGCTGTATGACAGGTTGGCCAGCCACCTGTTGGGCCCACGTGTCATACACCCAAAGGCAGGTGCAGTAAGTCAATGAAGCTGCGTCCCCTTCCGTGCCCATGCATGCTTTCAATGACTTGAGACTTCCAAACATCACATACAGTGGTTAGTTCATTGCATGTAATCCTATTAAGTAGCAAAAAGACATTAAGTTACCTCGCCGACCGGAATAAAACAATACACCATGTATTTATTTACAGAGGGAGTAGTACATTTTTTCTCGCATGCATTACTAGATATTGCTAGTCAAATACTAAATCCAGATGGACGTGGTAGTACTACTAAATTCAGACAGTGGTGCTAGTACTAGTAGTAGTAGTACTACCAATGTAGCAGCACTATACTACCTGTTGATCAAATTATTACGTGCTGCTCCTCACAGTGAAGTGACAAGACCCTACGCCGGAGATGACACCTGAGTATAGGTGCCGTGTTTGGCATACCATAGTTAGCCTCACCATCTGCAGTCACTATCATCATGGCTGTAGACCTAGCCTGCTTACAACTAGCCGTGTTCGACATAATTTCCCGTGCGTAGATGCTCGTGCATTGCATGAAACACCAAGATTGGGGGGTGGACGGCGCCGGCAGCGGCCATCGCGCCAGATTTTTCCATGGCCTTCTAGATGTGGTGGGGAGGAGATAAGGCTGATTGTGAGAGACAAGGAGTTGTTTGTAAATAGGGAACAAGTCACGGGCATCTTTTTGCAAAACTGGAGAAGTTTGGTTTGTATCGTCGAGATCTAGATCCGCGGCTATTGGTGAAAGATGGCAGGCACAACATCATCACCAACTCAGGACCTGTTTGATTCGCATGATTTTGAAAACGCAGGAATAGGACACAACAATATTACAAGTTTCAAATTGATATTACAAATGTTAGGAGTAATGCTGCACCTACGAAGAGGGAATTACTAGGAAGTTTACGTAAGAACTTTCGTTACTTTAGGTGGATGCAGCATTATCGCATAAACTAAAACCCACCGCCTACGACAAGTCACTAATGGGCAAATAAGTTTTTGAGTCTCTGGCCACTTGATGTTTCAAAAACAAATTCAGCTTCTGCAGAGACTTTGTCATTTAGGCTTAGACGCTTGCGGTGATTAGCACGCCATTCATTGTTGCGCCAGAGAACGCCAAACCTCATTACCTTGAGCACACTTGCCTCCCGACAAAGAACCTGGCCAATTTAATCTCAGATGTGCTGCCCCGGTAGTCGATCAAATCAATTTCTGTAAGATGGAGATCAAGGCATTCAATGAGATTGTTATCGTGCAGCACATTTTTCACTTTCGGGTCATTTTTTATCTGCAAAAGAAGAGAACATATTAGAGCAGCTGGCTGTATAAGATTGCCGTGTCATCAACAGGTACCAATATCATTCGCTCATACGATAGGGTTGGCTGGCTAGTGATATTTTCTCTCTCTCTCTCTCTCTCTCTCTCTCTCTCTCTCTCTCTCTCTCTTTTTTTTTCTCTTTCCTCTCATTTACCTAGGAGTACGTGAAGAGCTAGGACATTTGTTGCCTTCCACTATGTGGCCGATGCCATATTTCACAAAAGTATGCCACATAATACGCATCGATGTCAAATCAAAAGATTTTGGCACCGCTCTCGCGATGTGAGAGAGTTGGCACCACTATGCACACAAACCCACATGTATAAACAAATCAATCAAACCAACTACACCAGACTCTCACTCTCCCAAATAAGTGTTTTTTATTGCCTCAGTCCTCTATCTCTCCCACGCAAGTGTTCTTTCATTGCGTGAGTTAATTTGGCACCGAAGCAAAGTAGGTGATCCAGATTGGGGCACTAGGTGAGCAATGGAGGGGCATCGATGCCAAATGCATCACAAGTGAATTTGGCACGTGTTTTGGCCTACATAGTGGAGGGCCATTATAGCCCACTTTTGTACTACCTCTTATTTAGTATAAAATTTTGACCATATATTTATGTAAGAAAATGCCAATGCATGTTGTCGGATGTGGGGTTCCGCCAAACCCTTAAGGTTCAAACACTTGGGTGCGCGTGAAGTCTTTCCCTCCTACCAATCTACGCCCTAGCTCGCTAAGATCTTGTGGACGAACTCGACCAACTCGCAACACAGAAATACACGAGGTTTATACTGGTTCGGGCCACCGTTGTGGTGTAATACCCTACTCCAGTGTGGTGGTGGTGGATTGCCTCTTGGGCTGATGATGAACAGTACAAGGGAAGAACAACCTCCTGAGGTTGAGGTGTTCTTGTGCGTATGAACTTGTGGCGTGAGGATTTGATGCCTCTACTGTGGTGGCTAGCTCTACTTATATAGGCCCTGTTCCTCTTCCCAAATATTGAGCGGGAAGGGAGCCAACAACGGCGGGCAAATTTGAAGGGGACAGCTAGTACAAGCTATCCTGACAAAAGCCGTCTTCGTTTGTGAAAGCTTTGGTGGTGTTGCCGTCTTGGGCTCCACGATGACCTTCGTCTCGCCGTCCTCCTGGTTTTGGTCTCGTTGCACCAATATAGCAACCTTGCCTGATGCTTCGGTACTCTTCGCCTGCGCTAGCCTCCTTAGCACCAAAGAGGAAACAAGGATGTTGCGCGCGCTGGCACCCGCCTGACGCGATGCGTCATGGCTCACGTCACGAGGGCCTCATGAGGTTTGCCCCGCCTTGATATCTCTACTCCTCGTGAGCCTTCCTGGCTAGGCTACTCCAGAGGAGGTCTTGCATCGTCCGCCTCGTGAGGCTTGGACCCTCGCAAGGGTCTTGGATGCCTTGTTGATGAAGACGGGTCGTACGGCCTGCTAGCTCAGCCGCGCTGTGGGCCGCAGGCAGGCAAGTCTGGGGACCCCCGTTCCCACAACGCTGACAGTAGCCCCCGGGCCCAAGGTGCGCTCGGGCTTGGCTTCGCGGCGAAGCCAAGGGTCTTCGGAGCACCGCGGACCCCAAAAGCCTGTGGCCTCGGTCGACGCGTGGCGGTTGATTGGACGTGGGCATCTCCGCTTCCCCATGTTGCCTTTAAATTCGCCTGGCTATGCGGCCCCCGCATCTCACACAGTTATTCCTCCTTCGCCCATGCCTGGCTCCTCCAATCTCTCTGCTTCCTCGAGGCCTTGCTCCGCCCTTCCAATGTGACTTGCGCTCCGCCTCCCCCATCGCCATGGCGCCGAAACAAGCTGAGAAGGGGAAGAAACCTCTGTCTCTGCCAACTGCGCCTCCGTCCTTCGCGTCTGCGCTCGGCCGGTCTCGGGTGCTCAACGACGAGGCCATGGAAAAGGTGCGTCCGATGCTTGCTTCCAGCTTCAACGAGTGGGGGAAGATGGTGGCTTGGCCTGCGTCCCATACTCGCACGGCTCGAGCAGCCACTGAGGTCCCGATCTTCATCGACATCCTCTGGGCTGGTCTGATTCCTCCCTTCTCCGCCTTCTTTAATGTTGTGCTTGAGCATTATCAGATCCACATGCTGCACCTCGACCCTCAATTTGTTACTCGTCTTGCCGTCTTCGCCTTCGTGTGCGAGGCCATGGTTGGCATTGCCCCTTCTGTGGCTCTCCTCCGCCATTTCTTCTCATTGCACCTGACCTACCCTCAACAAAGCTCAGGATGCGTGAGCTTCCATGCCGTGGCTGCGACGGCGGGCGAGGGGATCGACTTCGAGCTTCCTCCATCCACGAGCGAATTATGGACACGATGGGTGTTCGTCGATGCCGGCGTCCTCAGTCCTCTGCTCCAGGCTCCGTCGGGGCACGCTGTTCCTAATTCCAGCTGGAACCATCAGCGGCTCCCGAGCCCTAACCTTGCCCACGTCTGGCTCAGGTTGAGGTTGCTGAAAGATTGCGGCGTAACTGCGCCGATGGTGGTGAAAGAATTCGTCAAACGCCGGGTTGCTCTGCTTCAGCGCCATTCTCGCCCAATGTGGACCTTGCTCAGCAGCCAGGACCACATGAGGTTTCAGGAGTCTGGGCTCCTCATTGGGACACATCAAACAGTGCTCAAGGTCCTGACGGGTGTCCTCTTTCCGGCTGAACTGCCTGGGAAGAACTGTTTGATGTACCGCTGCAAGAACAAGGATGAGTTTGTAGAGAGCATGTCTCTCTTTGATGAGTGGGGGCCGCGGCCGATCGGCCTGGAGGGGCCTCGTGAGAACCCCGTCGTCGTGGTTCCCTTCCTTGCCGCCGATGCCAAGCCCGCCCTGAGTGATGGTGCAGGTGGCCGAGCTCCGGTGGAGGCCGGTGGCTCGAAAGTCTTTGAGGAGCGTCTTGAGTGGTGATCTGGGGCATCATCCTCAGGAGCCTGCCACCCCCCTCCTGAGGCGTCGGTCGCTGAGGAGGCGCAGCACACGACTCCCGAGGCCAAGGCTCCGGGTGCCTCGGGAACTCGCGGTGAAACGGTGCCTGGCTGTTTGCCGCAACCGGGCACCCCTGAAGATATCCTTCCGGGCTCTTCTTCGCCCCCGCCGCGCTCCGGTCGCCACGTCCAGCGCTTCGGTCGCCTTTGTGTGGACTTCAAAGAGCTCTTCAAGAGGAAGGGATCCCCTAGCAGCAGCAATATCTTCGGGCCGTTGAAGCGAACGAAGTATGTCACCGTTGACGTGTAAGTGCCTCACTGCCATGGCGTATCACGCGCTGTTTTCATCTCCTGACGCCAGTCTTTTAGGGTTCCTTCCATCAAGGCTACTGCATCTCCTGAGAAACGGCCTCCTCCTTACTCAACTCTTACGCCAGCCTCGAGCGCTCTGGGTCCGCTTGTCGCTCCTGGAACAGGGTTGGTTAAAGGGGCACTCCTGCCTTCTTGGCGCGACGATCCTGCGGCCTCGTCGTTCCTCCCCCCGGTTTGGCATGGAGCTTGGCAGGCGTGCCCAAGATTCCTCCACTAGTCGTGGACGACAATTTGTTGGCTTCGATCTTCGGCTCCTCTTCAAGCAGCGGCCTTTGCCGGCTTGGTCTCCTCGCGAGGACGAGCTGGCGCCAGGTGTGGCGTCAGCCCCCAGCCCCCTGCCGGGGGGTGGCGCGCTGCCTAGCGCCCCACCCGTAGCCCCCGAGACGGAGGACGAGGAGGGTCGAGCGTTCGAGTTCGAGTGCGGGCGGAGCGTGGTTCGCCACGAGCTCTTCCAGGAGGCGATGGGCGCGATGAGCCGACTTGCTGAAGAGCTTGCGGATGTTGACTTGCGCCTTGAGGCCGAAGGTCTCCGGCTGGTGGAGGAGCGATGCAAGCTAAGGGTGGCCATCAAACTCGGCCGCTATCAGCGCGACCTTGAGAACACAAAGGCCGAGGCGTCCCTCAAGATCGTGCATGAAGCCCGCTCGCGAGCCTTGGAAGAGGCTCGTGAGGCTGACCGCCGTCACGAAGCTGCGGAGGAGCGCACGTGGGAGCTCCAGGCCTGGAGCGTGTCTCTTGAGCAATAGGTGGAGGCGCGTAGGGCCACTCTTGCATCACTGAGGGGGACGCCCGCGGAGGAAGAGGAGGTCCGGAAGCGTGAGGAAGCACTGACCCTTGAGGCCGCGGAGCGCAGCCTCGAGCTCGAGCGACTAGAGATGAGGGAGCATCAAGTTTCCCAAGCAGAAGATGTCGTCGGGGCTCGCGAGGCCAGAGTCGAGGAGGAGGTTGCTCGCCGGGTGGCTGAGGTTCGCGCGGATCTTGAGGGTAGGTACGACCTGAAGCTGAGGCTCGCAGGCGTGGAGGATGAGGGCAGGGCCGCTGCCCTCAGGCCTAGGTTGGACGAGGCCGAGAGGCATGCGGAAGCCACGGCCGCCGCCCTGGTTATGGCGCAGGCGTATCTGGACTCCGCCCGCGCTGAGCTGCGCTCCCTCCGGAGGCGGGTTGACGATGCTGAGGCCGTTGCCCGGTAGAACACGGAGGAGGTGCTTCAACGACGCACTCTGGAGCGCAAACATGCTCCTATGCTTCAGGATCTTCGGAACAGGGCCAACACCGCCCTGGGCCACATTTGTGACGTGGAGGTGTCGACCCCTCACTCGAACGACTATGCCAGCCATCTAATCTTCTTCACCGAAGTTGTGACGCGCCTGGAGGCTCGATCTGCCAGAGCTCGCCAGCTTGTGGAGGAAAGGGGGCATGGCCTGCATGAGCCACCTTCTGAATGCCAACCCCAACTTCGATTTCGACACCGTGTCCAGAACACTGACACATGTCACTAAAAATTACACCATTTGAAATTATGTTCAAATACGAATCCAACAATATAGTTCTTAGTGACATGCATTAACATCTGTCAGTTAAATCTATGGTCAAATTTTGATACTACAAAATAGGAAGAGTAAACCAGGACGGAGGTAGTACTTGCTCTTAGGGTAACCATAGAGTTACTGGAGTAGTCTAAGTTACTTTCCACTATGACTAGCCTAGGCTACTATAGTAGTACAACAAAAAAACGATGCAGGTGATCACGTGAGAAAAAATACTAAAAACATTTCTTTCGGTGCAGTGCGTAGATGCAGTTTTGAACACTACACTTGTCATCGTAATTTGGGAAAATTACGAAAAAAATTGAGCTACGTTGTGATTACCGTTTACTAATAGGAAAGAAGTTTCACCTCGATGAGTAGCTTCTCCATGCACGGAAAGCATGTAAGGAATCCAACAACTTGATCCAGATTGGGGCCGATAGATTTTATTGCCAAGATCTTCACTGTCCGCAAAGACTGGGTCAAGCTTGTCGGAATCATTTTCTAGAAGACGGTCGTAAATACATCAAGAAGAAATTTAAAAATGTGAATTTCAAGAAGACGAGAAGAAGATGAGTGTTGTACCTGAACGATTATAGATCCAATAAAGAGTTCGGAGAATTTGGCAGACGAGTGCACCAACGCTGTCAATTTCGGCACGTCAATGACCCTGATTTTTGTTGGACCTTCTAGATCTGATACACGCAATCTCTCAAGGAAAGGCACATTCTCAATGACCATAACATGGAACAGCTGGAGTGATCTCTTCCCCATTGATGTCTTGTTGCGGGGCCAGCAAGACACATAAATCCATCAGAGATTCGTCGAGGTGATGTGGAGCCTAATGAACCCGTGGATCTGCTCAAGATAAAGGTACTCGAGCACAGTACAGCTGCGGTCAAGCTGCTTGAGTTGAGGGAGAAGAAGGGCGGGCGCGGCATTAATCTGGGGAAGATAGTAGGAGCTAAAGCTGGCGCGGCGCAACGTTGGCGCGAGGCGGAGCGCGGACGGCGGCAGAGAGCGACATCGTCCAGCTTCAAAGATGAGCTCCTCAAGCTGATCTAGGGCGGGGGATAAGAACCACTCCTCGAACTTGGGTTGGACCTTGCAGTTGGTACTGAACATGCGGATGTCAAGGCGTTTGGTTGGCCCAGGGTGCGATGAAAGGTTCTTGGAGACCGCGCTATGCGCTTGCAATCCCCTCGCCGCAGAGGCAAATTGCCGATGGTGATGTTGAGGGGACGCGGCACCAGAGGGGGCACCACCACCGGGAGAGCAGGGCGGTCCGCACGGCAGATTTGGTGGGGAGGAGGCCGATGATGACGAGCAGCATGTCATCGGGGAGGCTGCTGATGAAGTCCAGGCTGGCCGGATGCGGTTTTGGCTCGAGCCGCCTCCGCTTGTTGGCTGCATTGCCGTCCATCTCAACCGGCGGCAACGCTCGTGTACACGTGTGCTAGTGTGTGTTGTGTGCTGGGTGTGCGCGAGTCGCCCTTCATGCATGCCGCCCGCCATGGTGAATTGTGCGCGAAAAGTCGCCCTCCACGCGGAAGAAGTGTGTCCTCAATGCGCCCTGAATTTACTATCATGCGGGGTGCTACCTCGTGTGGTTTCAACTTTGTTTACTTCACCGCTGTCAGATGGGCCTCTAGTTTACTTATTTTCACCCACTGCCACATGGGCCAGCACACGAAGATACAGAACACGCGCTGACAAAGCAGCATGTGGACTGGTTGACCGGTCAACTAAACAATATACGGAGCTATACGCTGACACAGTGAGCGTATAATCCGTCAGTGCTCGTGTGAGAGGGGAGGCCAGGGAGAGATAGCAGAGAGAGAGAGAGAGAGAGCTACTCCCTCCGTTCGATAATGTAGTTCCAACATTTTTTTAAAGTCAAACTTTTGAAACTTTGACTAAGTTTATAAAGAAATTACTTATATCTACAATACCAAAGATAAATGATAGTATGAAGTAAGTACATGTTGTGATGAATCTAATGATCTTTCCAGATGTAAATGTTTTTCTCCACATATACCTGGTCAAACTTTTCTGAGGTTTGACTTTTCAAAACATCCATATGCTTATGGACGCGAGGGAGTCCCTAACTAGAGAGAGAGAGAGTGAGTGAAATAGAAAGAGTGAGTGAAAAAAGTGTGTGTGCGTGTGTGAAAGAGACATGGACAACACTCGATAAAAGTCGAGAAAAAACGTGTGTGTCTTATGCAAACATATCACACATGCATCTTCGACAAGGGAAGCAAGGTGAGGAGATAGTGTGTGGTTGATTGCAACCGAGAGAGCAAGACCCCTAGCACGTGGCCAAGAGGGGTCTGACAAACAAGGGAGAGAGGTCGAGAGAGACGCATGGAGAAAATGCAGACATGGGGAGGAGAGAGTGTATGTTTGTCATAGAGAGATCCCCTGGAGATCGTGATGGGACTACATGGGTGGGAGATCGAGTGACAAGGTGTGTGCGCGATAGAAGATACCACGAGAGATATCAAGATAGACGTATGGATGGAAGGAGACAATACGTGTGTTCCTGATGGCTAGTGGGAGATAATCATACTTAGGGGGGGAGTGCTTGAGCCTATGATGGAGTGAGGGATTATGGTACTTATTAGGGGGGTGTGTGTCACGTAGAGAGAGAACAAGGGCGGAGAGTGTTGGATGGGTCTATATGTATAGCGCGAGCATGACATGTGTATGTATGAACCAGGGAGATATAAAGTTTGAGAGAGATTGAGGAGCCCCGATAAGGCTGAGTGGTGCGTCAGATAGCTGAAAGGGGGAAAGAGATATTCCATCCGCTCGATAATGCAGTGCATGTAATTTTTTTAGAAGTCAAACTTTGGAAACTTTGATCAGGTTTACACAAATGTTATTTATATCTTCAATACCAAAGATACATCATATGAAACTACATCTCATGGTGAATCTAATGGTATATGTTTGCCGTTCTAGATGTAATTGTTTTTCTCCATGTACATGGTCAAACTTTGTGATGTTTGACTTTTCAATAATCAATATGCTATGGACCGAGGAGAGTGCCTAAGTCGAGAGGGATCAAGTGCGTGTGAAGGAGAATGAGTAAGTGTGCAAAAAGAGTATGTGTGTGAAAGAGAAAGTGACAACAAACGATAAATTAGAGAGAGTGTGTTTTTTCGTTTCTTAGGCGAACATATCACGCATGCATCTCCGAGATAGAAAACCGAGGCGTGGAGATACACGAAGATAGCTAGTGTGTGATTGTTTGCAATGGAGAGAGACACCCCTATAGCACATGTCCAATAGAGGTCTGGCCAACAAGGAACCAAGGTCGAGAGGGACACATGGAGAACATGGACGCATGGGGAGGGCGAGAGGGTCTGTTTGTGATAGAGACACCTCGAGATCGTGAGGGGACTATATGGGTGGGAGATCGAGGGAGGTGCGTGCGTGATAGAAAGATGCCCCGAGAGAAATCGAGATAGACCATGCACATGTTTGTGATGGAGACTAAGATTAGCTAGTCATATACATATAGGGGGGACTGCGTGTGCCTACAATTGAGTGAGAGACTGTCGGTGTCAAAACCGGCGGATCTCGGGTAGGGGGTCCCGAACTGTGCGTCTAAGGCTGATGGTAACAGAAGGCAGGGGACACGATGTTTACCCAGGTTCGAGCCCTCTCGATGGAGGTAATACCCTACTTCCTGCTTGATTGATCTTGATGATATGAGTATTACAAGAGTTGATCTACCACGAGATCGTAGAGGCTAAACCCTAGAAGCTAGCCTATGGTATGATTGTTGTTGAACTACAGACTAAACCCTCCGGTTTATATAGACACCGGAGGGGGCTAGGGTTACACAGAGTCGGTTGCAAGGAAGGAGATCTACATATCCGTATTGCCAAGCTTGCCTTCCACGCCAAGGAGATTCCCATCCAGACATGGGACGAAGTCTTCAATCTTGTATCTTCATAGTCCAACAGTCCGGCCAAAGGATATAGTCTGACTGTCCGGATACCCCCTAATCCAGGACTCCCTCAGTAGCCCCTGAACCAGGCTTCAATGATGATGATTCTGGCGCGCAGTTTGTCTTCGGCATTGCAAGGCGGGTTCCTCCTCCCAATACTCCATAGAAGATTTTGAACACAAGGATAGTGTCCGGCTCTGCAAAACAAGTTCCACATACCACCGTAGAGAGAATAATACTTCCACAAATCTAATATGCTGATGCATTTCGTAGTATGACATCACACCACAGCCCGGTCATTATTCGAACGTTTTTCACAACCAGCCTCGGCGCGTATTGCGAGGCGGTTTCCTTGGCACGTCTTGTCGAAGCAGAGATCGTGTCCCCTTATCACGGGATTCTCATTAATACGGACGTGGGTAACCCAACCGCGCCATCAATTATGGTGCTTGGGGAATAAGCGAGTTTACTAGGCAGGTGGGGGCGTACAGTTTTGTCCGTCCTTATAAAGGGATAAGGGTCCATCCCTTTCACCCACACCTTCTTCCTCCTTGCTCATCCATTCTCGCGCACTCGAGCCCCAACACCCAAGTTTGCATCTTTCCCCTCAAACCATTCCAAGCATGTCAGGACCAGGAGGAAAGTGGTTGAAATCCTCCGTCACGGAGGAGGACATCAGAAAGCTGCGGGGAGCCGGATACTTGGCCGTGGGTATCGCGCACCGGCTGCCCGACGCGGGGAAGATCATCCCTACCCCGGAATCTCATGAGAGGGTAGTTTTCCTCACCCACTTCATCCACGGACTGGGATTTCCCCTACACCCATTCGTCCGCGGCCTCATGTTCTACTACGGGTTGGATTTCCATGATCTGGCCCCAAACTTCATCCTCAACATCTCGGCGTTTATTGTCGTGTGCGAGGCCTTCTGCCGCATCTGGCCCCACTTCGGCCTATAGCTGAAGACCTTCAATGTTAAACCGAAGGTAGTAGGCGGCCAGCAAGCGGAATGCGGAGGCGCCATGGTGGGCAAAATGCCCAATGTCACATGGCTCGATGGCTCCTATGTGGAGACCATAAAGGGGTGGCAATCGAGGTGGTTCTACATCACCGAGTCGCGCGACACCAACTGGGTGGCGGCCCCCGAGTTCAGATCCGGAATCCCCATGCGGCTCACCTCCTGGAAAGAGAAGGGTCTGTCCTGGGGTTCCCCGATAGAGGTGACCGGACTCCAGATCTCCATCAAGAACATGATGAACAAGAAAATCAAGCTAGTCAACGTGGTCCAGGTCATGCTCTTCCGCCGGATCCTCCCGTGTCAACAACGGGCATTCAATTTGTGGGAGTTCAACCCGGCCAAGCACCAGACTCTGTGCGAGCTCTTTGGCATGATGCACCAGGACGTCAGGAAGGTGCTGTTCAAGGGCGCCGAAGTGCCTTCCTCCCTTATCAAAGACCGCGGACTCAGCGCACAGTGCCACGCCAGTTCGGTAAGTTTTTTATACCTTATAGGGCGTTTATTTTCCCCAGTTTGATCATGTGCGAGATCTAAGCTTCCATGCCTTTAACAGGACTGGGTGAAGATCGCGGAGCAGATAGACTGTACAGCCCCCCTGTCCGAAGATCCAGCTGATGCTCTCCTAACGGAGATGCTGGCTCCGGCACCTTATGAGGTGTCGGAGAAGAAGACCAAGAAGAAGACCACGGGGACCCGAAAGGGTCTCCAGCGTCAGGTGATATCGGACTCATCGTCCGATAACTCCGAGATGCACTCCTCTCGTGAAAACGAGGAGGAGGAAGAGGAAGGTTCTTCCCCCCAGCCGGGGGAGACAACAAAAGGAAGGCCGCCCCAACCGGGGAGGCCGAAGGGTCCAAGAAGAGAAGGACTCTACTTCCGGATTGTTCCATGACTGCCGCTCATAGTGAGGACGAGTGGTTGCCCAGGGACAAGCCCCAAGCGAATTCATAAGTATTCAGATACCAAAGTAATTCGTGGTATGCTTTTATTGCACTACTTCTCCTTACGCCGAACATGATCATGCAGTCCGTCCCGAGCCCATATCGACGTATCTTTGTCGGATGGTTCTTTGGACCCGTCGGATATGAACAACGATTCACTTCCGACCGCCTCTTCCCCTCGCCCAACGGACAACGTCGAGGTGTTGTCTCAAAGGGCACCGAGCCAAGGGGAGGTAGTCCTGGAGGCGCCTCGGCGACCTTCCGGACCACAGGCGCAAAGGGAGCAAGACCCACAGCGCTCAAGTTCGCCTCACCGAAAATCGCGCCGGAACCTCCAGTGGTTCTGGACTCCGGCAGGCGACCCCCAGTTAAAAGGGGCAAGCCGCCTGTGCCAGTGGCCTCCGTCCGTCCAGAGGCACCGGACAACTTGCTGGAAGCACTTCACGGTGCTTCCATCGACGAAGAGCACCGCACTATCATGAGTGCGGTGATCGAGAAGGTTCAGTCCGCCAAAAGCGGACTGACTGAAGCTTGCGCCAGCCTCCTAATAGGCTTTCAGGTATGTAACCGAAATATGGAAAAATATTACCGTATACACAGTAGCCCCTGATGCTCTATTTGGCGCTCGTGAAGAAAAGCCGAATAGAGGATCGAATAATAATCGCAGGAGTCTAGTCATAATATGTCTATGCGAATATGCAGGCTTCACTGCTGGCCGCTGCCGCACGTACTGCGGAGGTCGCTGCACTAAAGCAGGACCTTGAGCGGTTCGAGGAAGAGCTCGGCCTTGCCAAGAGGCAGCTCGAGGAGAACAAAGGTAAGCAATACCTTGTCTATATGAAAAAAGAGTTGGTTGCAGAATAATTGGATCATCATGAATGTACCAGGGGGCACGAACGAAGTGGCGAACCTGAAGAAGGCAATGCCCGAGGCTGAAAACAAAGCGGCCCACGAGTGCACCGAGCGAGAAAAACAAGAGGCCCGGGTAGGCGAGGTGCAGCAAGAGCTCCAGGCTCTCGTCAAGAAGCACGAGGCCTTGGAGCTTGACTCTAAGACGCGAGAGTCCGAGCTTGCAAAGGCGCTCGACAGTGCGAAACATGCCAAGGCCGAAGCCCAAAAGGCCCTCCAGGAAATTTAGGCGGTTAAGAAGATAGCGGCGGGTAACGCATTCATTATGCAAAGAAAGCATGTGAAAGAAAATTTCTTTTTACTTACCCGAGTTCGGAGCTCTCCAGGAGCGTTCGCAGATCTGCCCCACAGTGTGTCTGATGCCGCGGAGTTCTACCGGGCCCAGGAGGGGAGCTCGACTGAGAAGTTGTTTTGGTCTCAGTATACTGGGACTGAACGCCCGATGCCCTTGAGCGACCAGCTGAAACAACTGGTCGAGCTCCACAAGGCGGCCGAACAGGCCATGAAGGGCCTTATAGTCCGAATGTGGCCTGGAGATCCCCTGCCCAACAGCTACTTTGGTCTGATGAGGCGGCTTGTGAATGCCTGCCCCAGGTTTGAAGTCATCAAGTGGTCCGTCTGCATCGAGGGTGCACGCATGGCTTTTGCCTGTGCGAAAGTGCACTGGGCGAAGATGGATGCCGAGAAGTTGGTGAAGGAGGGGCCGCTGCAGGGCAAGGAGCATCGCCACCCCAAAATGTATTATGACGGTGTCCTGAAGGGTGCCCGCCTTGTGGCGGAGGAGTGTACCAAAGATGTAATTTTTGAATGAACTTGCTCATGTGATCCTGTAATATGAAAACTAGTTCATATGCGCTATGCAACGCTTTTTGAATTTGAAATATTACCTTTTGTGCGGCCGTTTATCAAATCTAGAGTTGGCCAGTCGTCGGCTTCTACCCCCATGCAGCTAGTACTGGGGTGTTCGGGATAAATCTGAGCACACTTTTCCCCATTTTTGGGTCCTTCGAGGGAGGTGCTCAGTGCAACGAACCAGGCAATCGTACTATAATGCTTTATCACTCTCACTTAGCCACAGAAGTCTACAATTTTAAATTTTGGCGAAGCCCCTAGTATTCGGAAGGCCGAATTTGGGGCGCTATATACGCCTAAGTCGGACAAGGCCGACTCCTCGCCCGAAGCGGAAAAAGTCTTTAAGGACTTGAGACCTCTCGAACAGCGACCAACTCTCGCCTCATCATGATAGTCAGTTTTGGCTTTCTCTACTGAAGCGCTCGTCCGGAAGAACCGGGGCACAATCGCAGTAGTTCTCCCAGTGCTACCTTAGCCGATATTGCGGAACGTAAGGTACCAAAACATGGGAGTCGGGCAAACCCAACTATTGACCCAAGACATGATTCGGAGCTGATGCATATAATGCTATAAGTTCGGGGTGCCGCACTGTCGAAAATGTTCGGACTTCTCACGCCGTATTATGGGGTATACGAAAGCCCCTGGCGTACTGGTCGTACTAGAATGTACGGTGCTGATTGTCGTAAATAAACATAAAAAAGAATAGATAATGCAATAATAGACTAGTGATGTGCATTGTTATTCGAAGAATACGTCGAAGCGTGCTGATACAAGTAGTGCAATAAGCGAAAAATAGGGCTATTTGACATGTCCTATCCAAGGGAAAGCTGCGTACAGGTATTTAAAACAGGTTTTACGATCGTTATCAGAGACCACCTTGGGATTCCATTGAACGACTTAGCTTCCTGCCTCCTTGTATGTGTCTGGCAACCGCACCGCCGGATAGGGCTTCCAGAGAGTAAGGTCCTGAAAGAGAGAAAATGATAAAGGTATTCAGCCCCTCGGGCGGTTGAGCCGCACTGTGGGACGTGCCATGGTCGTGCCCCCGCCTATGCCCACGGTATTTTCAATGCGTAATTATGTACACGCGTCACGGATTTCGCCCTTCGACTGGGACTCGGGCGGGGGCCGAATTGCTAGGCAAGCTCTGAGCATGCCAGGCGATCCTGTTGCAGGTTACTCTGGACTCGCTTGACGGTGTACGGGGGCTTTGTCGCCGAATTGGTGGATTGCCTTAAGAGGCTGCTTTGTGCTTCTGCTGCGAGGGCCGCAGTGTGCTCCTCCGTGCGGAGCGAGCGCTCTGTGTTTCCATTGACTGTTATGACCCCCCTAGGTCCTGGCATCTTGAGCTTAAGGTATGCGTAGTGCGGACCGCATTGAATCTTGCGAATGCGGTTCCCTCGAGCAGTGCGTGATAGCCGCTGTGGAACGGACCTATATCGAAGATTAACTCCTCGCTTCGGAAGTTGTCCGGAGATCCGAAGACCACTTCCAGTGTGATTGAGCCCGTGCAATGGGCCTCTACACCTGGGATGACGCCTTTAAAGGTCGTTTTTGTGGGTTTGATCCTCGAGGGGTCTATACCCATTTTATGCGATCAGATCTGATAGAGCTGGTTCAGCTACTGCCGCCGTCCATAAGGACTCGAGTGAGGTGAAATCCGTCAATGATGGGGTCTAAGACCAATGCGGCAGATCCGCCATGACAGATACTAGTGGGGTGGTCCCTGCGATCGAAGGTGATCGACAAGAGGACCATGGGTTGAACTTTGGGGCGACGGGCTCCATCGCATAGACGTCCCTTAGTGCACGCTTCCGTTCCCTCTTGGGGATGTGGGTTGCGTATATCATGTTCACCGTCCTCACTTGTGGGGGGAACATCTTCTGTCCTCCCATGTTCGGCGGCCGGGGCTCTTCCTTGTAGTCACTATGCAGCCCCTTGTCCTTGTTTTCGGCATTTAACTTGCCGGCCTGGTTGAACACCCAGCATTCTCTGTTGGTGTGATTGGCTGGCTTATCGGGGGTGCCGTGTATTTGACACGAGCGATCGAGTATGCGGTCCAAACTGGACGGGCCCGGAGTACTTCTTTGGAATGGCTTTTTCCACTGACTGGATTTAGAGGCACTGAATCCGGCATTGACTGTCGTATCCTCGGCATTATCGCCGTTGTTGCGGCGCTTGTGTCTGCTACGACGTGGTCTGCTGTTACTATCCTTGGTATCTTAAGTGCCAAGGTTCCTTGATATGTTGTTGCTGCGAGCCAGCCAGCTATCTTCTCCCGCGCAAAAGCGGGTCATGAGTGTCGTGAGGGCTGCCATACACTTCGGCTTCTCTTGGCCGAGGTGCCGGGCGAGCCACTCGTCATGGATGTTATGCTTAAATGCCGCTAAGGCCTCTGCGTCCGGACAGTCGACAATTTGATTTTTCTTGGTTAGGAACCGTGTCCAGAATTGCCTGGCCGATTCCCCCGGCTGCTGAGTTATATGGCTCAAGTCATCGGCATCCGATGGTCGCACATAAGTTCCCTGGAAGTTGTCAAGGAATGCATCTTCCAGATCCTCCCAACAGCCAACGGAGTCTGCTGGCAAGCTATTGAGCCAATGCCGAGCTGGTCCTTTGAGTTTTAGTGGGAGGTACTTGATGGCATGTAGATCATCGCCTTGTGCCTTGTGGATGTGGAGTAGGAATTCCTCGATCCATACCTCGGGATCTGTTTTTACGTCATATTATTCGATATTTACGGGTTAAAAACCCTCTCGAATTCATGATCCATTACTTCATCGATTGAAGCATAGGGGCGTCTTGGCGCCTGCGGTCTTTGGGCTATATCGCGACGCAGTTCATATGAGTCTTGTCTGCTGTGTTCGGCCCGGCCGGATTTACTTTTATTGTATCTGGCGTGATAGTCATCGTCCCACGTAGGTGCACGCCTCCGCGATCCGTAGATCGATCTTGCGTGTTTTGCCCTGTTTTCCAATACGTCTCGTAGGTCCCCGTGTTGCCCCATGCCTTGGTATTTTTGTTTGAGTGGCGGCGGGGTGCAGGCTGAGCTTCAGGCTGAAATGCCTCTCTGTCTCGGCCGCGAGGTGGCCGATCAGCCACATCATACGCTGGTGATGTATGTTTCAATGCTTCCTCCTCAAGTCGGGGTAGCAACATGCGCTTTGGGTAACCCTTGGAGGGGCGTTCGAGTTCATACTCCTTGGTCGCAAGGACTTCAGTCCATCTGTCTGCTAGCAAATCTTGATCAGCTCGAAGCTGCTGTTGCTTTTTCTTCAGGCTATTTGCTGTGGCTATAAGCCGACGCTTAAAGCGCTCCTGCTCGATGGGATCCTCCGGCACAACAAATTCTTCGTCGCCGAGGCTCAACTCGTCTTCGAAGAGAGGCATGTAATTGTCATCCTCTGCTTCTCCGTCTGCTGCTCGCTCATGGGGGCTAGCTTGTTCATCCTCCGGCTCTAATTCTTGCTGGAGGGGATTGTCGTCGTCTTCGGCACTGTCCGGAGTGCTATTGTCTCTTGTGCCGGTATCACTACTTTTGCTATGGCGAGACTTAGAGCGGCGCCGCTGACGTCGGCGCTTAGGTTGCTTCTTGGAGGGGTCATCCTCCGCTGTCTTATCGCCATTGCCTTCTTTGGGTGTATCCACCATGTATATATCATATGATAAGGTGGCAGTCCAGCGCCCTGTGGGTGGTGGTTCCAATTCGTCTCCTGCATCATCATCCATAGCGTCGATGTCTTCGGAGTCGAAGTCGAGCATGTCGGTTAAATCATCGACAATGGCTACTAAGTGGGTGGTGGGTGGGGAACGAATTTCTTCGTCGTCCGCATCCCATCCTAGCCGAACATAGTTCGGCCAAGGTTCTCCTGACAAGGAAAGAGACCTCAATAAATTTAGCACGTCACCAAAAGGCGAGTGCTGAAAGATATCCGCGAAGGTAAACTCCATGATCGGCGCCCAATCGGATTCGATAGGCATGGGCACAGGCGGTTCGGAGTTCGTGGCCGGAGATGAGTCCAGTGGTTCGGCGTCACGGCTCTCGTGAGGGGTAAGGTCAGTATTCGGCTCTATCTCCATTGAGAGTGCGACCTCCAAGGCGGGGTTTATCCACCTGTCCTCGGATGGTGCAATTTGCTCCGGATTGAAGGCCGGAGTAGTTGCCGGTGCGATCTCCCGAACACTGTCCGACGGCAGTGCTAAATCATGCTCGTCGTGAGTCAGCGGCGCGCCTGGCATGGGCTCGAATCCGTCGAATATCAAGTCTCCGCGGATGTCGGCAGTGTAATTCAAGTTTCCGAACCTGACCTGGTGGCCAGGGGCGTAGCTCTCGATCTGCTCAAGATGGCCAAGCGAGTTGGCCCGTAGTGCGAAGCCGCCGAATACGAAGATCTGTTCGGGAAGGAAGACCTCACCCTGGACCGCATCGTTACCGATGATCGGAGGAGGCATCATGCCTTACGGTGACGGCACATTGGAACTCTCAATGAAAGCACCAATGTCGGTGTCAAAACCGGCGGATCTCGGGTTGGGGGTCCCGAACTGTGCGTCTAAGGCGGATGGTAACAGGAGGCGGGGGACACGATGTTTACCCAGGTTCGGGCCCTCTCGATGGAGGTAATACTTCCTGCTTGATTGATCTTAATGATATGAGTATTACAAGAGTTGATCTACCACGAGATCGTAGAGGCTAAACCCTAGAAGCTAGCCTATGGTATGATTGTTGTTGTCCTACGGACTAAACCCTCCGGTTTATATAGATACCGGAGGGGGCTAGGGTTACACAGAGTCGGTTACAAGGAAGGACATCTACATATCCGTATTGCCAAGATTGCCTTCCACGCCAAGGAGAGTCCCATCCGGACATGGGACGAAGTCTTCAATCTTGTATCTTCATAGTCCAACAGTCCGGCCAAAGGATATAGTCCGGCTGTCCGGATACCCCCTAATACAGGACTCCCTCAGAGACCATCATACTTGGCTAGCTAGGCATGAGATTGTGTGTGTGTGCATGTGAGATAGAGAGAGAACGAGGGAGAGGGATAGAGTTTTAGATGGGCCTATCAAGTGCGAGTGAGATATGCATGTGTATGTGTGACCCAGGTAGATGGAGAGTTTGAGAGAGAGGGGAAAGAGCTCCGAGAC
The DNA here is from genome assembly GCA_021605145.1 of Aegilops bicornis. Taxonomy (NCBI): domain Eukaryota; kingdom Viridiplantae; phylum Streptophyta; class Magnoliopsida; order Poales; family Poaceae; genus Aegilops; species Aegilops bicornis. Next base: position 441,579,128 of record CM038670.1, on the reverse strand, counting down.
AACAGAGTGGTGCGTGAGAGAGTTACGGGCAATGAGCCAAGGAATTTGTGTGAGTACGATGAGTGCACCCAAGATATCTAGCTTGGACTAGAGAATCATACATAGTGTGCGAGAGACCTATAGATGGTGCGAACTAGAAAGACCCCCCCCCCCCACACACACACAAAGAGAGAGAGATGGAGAGAAAGAGAGAGGACCAACAAGGTTTGTGTGTTGGATGCATGCGTCCGAATTGAAGATTGTCGGCGAGAGAGAGAGAGAGAGAGCAGGAGTCCGGGAGATGGGGAGGTCGCGTTTTATGCATCAAAGACTGATATAAACCATGTTTCGATATAAACTTGCATTCAAATATTTAAATTGGAGAACATGTTGTCTGCAATCCATACATGAACGGATATATGCGTATATCAAAGAAGTTCATTAATTTGACTTTCAACATGTTCATGGAGTACTATAATACTGTACAACATGCTATTCGATTGAGGTGTTCAATTTTGGATTTAGTTCACTATTTTGACCTGGTGAACGAGCTATTTCATTGAATCGAGATATTTCATTTTGGGTTTGATTCCCGTTTTTGAGTGGGTCAACTATTTGTCATATAGTAAATCGCTAGCAATGAGCATGTAAAAGCACAATACTCCCGGGCATCATCTCTCCATCTAAAAAAGATGTGGCAAGCTAATATTTCTAAATTTGATTCGAATCGACTTGGTAAGGTAGACGTGGATGCTCGTTCTCCCAAATTTTGAACGAACCGTCAAACATCCTCTGCTTGGTGGAATTCACCCGAGCAAATAAATGGGACACGCGAAATTACCGTCCTATGTGGGAGACACATTAATTGGCCCGTTGTGCATCGAGGGTAGGTTCGTAACTTCATCAAAGCGTGCCTTCTCCTCGGCCGAAATGACATGTGCCGAATAATTCATAAACCATGGTCGGCAAAACACGCTCTCCTCGCCCGAAATAGCTCGCGCCCACTATTTCAAAACACGCTCTCCTCGCCCGAAATCGCTCGCACCCACTATATTTCAAAACACGCCCTCCTCGCCCAAAATCGCTCCCGCCCACTATTTGGGGAGAAGCAAAGTTACTCTACTATCCCCGATCCTCAGTACACAGACCCAAGCCGAGAAGCCTAAAGGCAGGGGTAGAACTGTAACTCCCCCTCACATTTTAGACAAATGCGTCCGTATCCCAACTCCCCCCCATTCATACCTCGTGGGCGCCAAATCACCTTCTCCCTGGAAGCTCCCTTCTCCCGAGCCGCGAAACCTCAGCCCCTCCTCCATGGCGCCCCCCACCGCACCAATTTCACAACCGCCCTCATCCCTAACGCTGGAGACGCTGTCCATTTGCCGTCGTGCACTAGGCCGTGTGCCTCTTACTCCGTGCTACTGGAGCTGCCTCGACGATGGCCACGTGAAACGTACCGGAGCCGATTCACCCTGCCGTTGTTCAGGGCGCTGGAGCGGCTCCAACTTCGGATCCGTGCAGAGTCCCGGCGCTGCTTCACCGTAGCCGTCAACCGTCGCGACATCGCTGTTTCCCTGCCGCCGGTGGCCACCGCAACCGCGCTGGCCTCACCGACTCGTCAGCTGGACCTGCCTACTTCACCATGCCTCCATATAGGTCGCACCCTCATCTCAAATCACTTAATTTAGGCGTCAGTTGTCTAAATTTTTATTCTGGGCCAATCGATTCCCAATGGGAAGCAGCACCCCTCGAGGCAGCGGAGCTCCTAGGCTGCCGGTTGGCTGGTGTCTAACGTAAGGGTGTGGGGCCGCAAGTTCGCCACAGTAGCAGTGCTTAGATGGCTATCTTAGAGTTGCATGGGTTCAAGGTACTGCCGCCGCCGGATCTGGATGACGGGGAGTCTTTATGGATTGGCCCGGAGGCGGCGCAACCACGACAGTGTGGTGGGGCGGGGAGCGGGGTTTTGGCCAGGGCCACGGACGGCGGAGGCAAGCTGCTCTGCCGTTGATCGCTGGCTCTTCGGGGAAGATTCCTAACAGTGTCAGCCGGGAGGCACAAGACGGCCATCAAGGCATCTGACATAGATCGGACGGTACCAAAATAAAATAAAATCGTGTGACCCCAGTTTAGTCTCAGTCAACAGACGTGTGACCACTCTCGATCAACTGAAGTAGCTGATCGAACTGCATAAGGCGGCGGAGCTAGCCATGAAAGATTTGGTTATCCGGCTATGGCCTGCCGAGCCGATTCCAAGCAGCTACTTCGGGCTCGTAAAGCGGCTTGTAAGCGCTTGCCCTCGACTTGACGTCATAAAGCGGTTGGTCTGTATAGAAGGTGCACGAATGGCCTACGCTCACGCAAAAGTGCACTGGGGGAAGATGGATGTTGAGAAGCTGATGACCGAGGGGCCACCGGAGGGGAAGGAGCACCGCCAGCCCGAATTATACTATGAGGGTGTCCTGAAAGGATCCTACCTTGCAGCGGAGCTATGCACCAAGGACATTATATTTCCATGAATGCCAATCATGTTGTCCTATGTAATGTTTGAACAAGGTCATTTTTGTTTCCTGTTATATAAAATTTTACCCTCCTGTGTGGCCGTTTTATATATTAAACCTGAGAGTTGGCCAGTCATCGGCTTCTGGCCCCACGTAAGAAGTACGGGGTGTTCGGATAAACCTGAGCACTGTTTATCCCAGTTATGGGTCCTTCAAAGGAGGTGCTCAGCACAACGAACCAGGCAATCGGACTATAGGGCTTTATCACTCTCACTTAGCCATGGGAGCTTTAGTATGGTCGGCGCAACCCCTGTTGTTCAGAAGACCGTACTAGGGGCTCTATGAGCACCTTATCGGGGAAATAATCCGATCCATCGCACGCTGCATTGGTTATGGCATTATGCGGGAGAAATCCTTAAAGATTTTATGACCTCTCGAACAGCTGACCAGCTCTCGCCTCATCATGACAGTCAGTTTTGGCTTTCTCTACTGAGGTGCTCGTCCGGAAGAACCGTGACACAATGGCAGTAGTTCTCCCAGTGCTACCTTAGCCGATATAGCGGAACGTAAGGTACCAAAATGTAGGAGCCGGGCAAACCCAACTATTGACCCAAGACATGATTCGGAGCTGATGCATATAATGCTATGAGTTCGGGGTGCCGAACTTCCACGAAGGTGTTCGGACTTTATTGCCATGTTATGGGTTAAACGAAGCCCCTGGCATATTTTGAGGCATATCGCTGTGTACGGATGCCACTTGACAAAATGATTTCAATAAGAAATAACAGCAGGTAAACGTCATATAAATCCACATATTTGTATTTGAACGGTACGTCTATGCGTATGGGTACAAGTAATGTGATAAAAAAAGGGAATATGATTGCAAAACCTGCTGAGACCAGGGGGAAGAGGCTGAGTGCGGATCCGCCATATGGCTGGACGGTTACTGCGGGGGATGTCTAAGGATTCCCTTACGCGTTCAAGCTGCGTCTGTGTAGCCCGTCCTGGTCGGCGCAAAGGTGAACCTGCGAAGGAAATGTAAGAAATATTTATGTGCCGGAGGGCAGTTGAGCCGCTGAGTATGGCCTGTCCTGGCTTTCGCCGGAGTGTTTAGTTGAGTCCTAGACGATCCGGGCTGTCCTTCCGTGAGGTAGTTCGGAGCCCCTTCACGGTGTCCAGAAGCTTGGACGTCAGCTCGAGGCTGGCTGTGGTTTACATGTTGGTGCCGAGGGAAAGTTCGGCCTTGCCATTAACCGTGATGACGCCGCGTGGACCGGGCATCTTGAGCTTACAATAGGCATAATGTGGCACCGCGTTGAATCGAGCGAGTGCGGTTCGTCCAAGCAGTGCTTGATAATCACTGCGGAAAGGGACTATTTCAAAGATTAACTCTTTGGTACGGTAATTTTCTGGTGATCCGAAGACTACCTCGAGGGTGATGGAGCCTGTACAGCTGGCTTCCACACCTGGTATAATGCCTTTGAGAGTGGCTTTAGTGGGTTTAATCACCGAGTGATCGATGCCCATCTTGCGCACTGTGTCCTGGTAAAGCAGATTTAGACTGCTGCCTCCGTCCCTAAGGACTCGAGTGAGGTGGAACCCGTCTATTATTGGGCCGAGGACTAGTGCGGCTGGATTGCCCTGATTGGCGTCAACCAGACGATCCGTGCGGTTGAAAGTGATCGGCCCTAGTTTATATTGTGGGACAAGTAGTTCCGTTGAGTCGCCATCCCTAAGGATGTGTATCCGGTCCGAGTTGTTTATTTGGTTGGTATTTACCACATTCACCGATTCAATATGCGGGGGGATATTTCTTTTGCCCTCTTGTGTTCGGTGATCTGGGCTCCTCGTCGCCATCATCACTTTGAGATCCCCCCTCTCTGTTTTTGGCGCCTGCCCTGCCGGCTTGTTTGAAGAGCCAGCATTCTCTGTTGGTGTGGGTGGCTGGCGTTTCTGGGGTGCCATGAATTTGGGATTGGCGATCGAGTATGTGGTCCAGACTGGATGGACCCGAATTTTTATTTTTGAGTGGCCCTTTCCGCTGACCGGACTTTGAGCCTCTGGACCCGGCATTAACTGCCGTTTTTCGGCGTTTTCACCATATTTGCGGCGCTTGTGTTTGTTGCGTCGTGGTTTGTCACTGCCATCCCTGGCTTCTGATATGCCAGGTTTGCTTGCTGTATTGGTACTACGAGCCAACCAGCTATCTTCACCTGCGCAAAAGCGGGTCATGAGTGTCGTGAGGGCTGCCATGGGTTTTGGCTTCTCTTGGCCGAGGTGCCGGGCGAGCCATTCGTCACGGATGTTATGCTTAAATGCCGCTAAGGCCTCTGCATCCGGACAGTCGACAATTTGGTTTTTCCTGGTTAGGAACCGTGTCCAGAATGTCCTGGCCGATTCCCCTGGCTGCTGAATTATATGACTTAAGTCATCAGTATCCGGTGGTCGCACATAAGTGCCTTGGGAGTTGTCAAGGAATGCATCTTCCAGATCCTCCCAACTGCCGACGGATTCTGCTGGCAAGCTATTCAGCCAATGCCGAGCTGGTCCTTTGAGTTTTAGTGGGAGGTACTTGATGGCGTGTAGATCATCACCGCGAGCCATGTGGATATGGAGGAGGAAATCCTCAATCCATACTGCGGGATCTGTTGTACCATCGTATGATTCGATATTTACGGGTTAAAAACCTTCCGGGAATTCGTGATCCATAACTTCATCAGTGAAGCATAGGGGTGTCTTGGCGCCTACGTAGTCGGGCTATATCGCGGCCTTGATTCATTTGAGTCGTGTCTGCTGTATTTGGCCCGGCCGGATTTATTACTTTTATTGTATCCGGCGTGACGATCATCGTCACGCGTTGGGGCGCGCCCCCGTGATCCGTAGATCGATCTTGCATGTTTTGCCTATTTTTTCAATACATCTCGCGGGTCCCGCGTGTTGCCCCGGGCCCTGGTATTTTTATTTGAGTGGCGGCGGGGTGCAGGCTAGACTTCAGGCTGAGACGCCCTTCTGTCTTAGCCACGAGGTGGCCGATCAGCCGCATCATACGCTGGTGATGTAGGTTTCAATGCTTCCTCCCGGAGTTGAGGTAGCAACCTGCGCTTTGGGTAACTCTTGGTTGGTCGCTCGAGTTCGTATTCCGCGGCTGCCAGGACTTCAGTCCATCTATCCGCTAGCAGATCTTGATCAGCTCGAAGCTGTTGCTGCTTTTTCTTCAGGCTATTTGATGTGGCTGTAAGCTGGCAATTGAAGCACTCCTACTCGATGGGATCCTCAGGCAAGATAAATTCTTCGTCACCGAGGCTCACCTCGTCTTCGGAGAGAGGCATGTAATTGTCATCCTCCGCTTCTCCATCTGCTGCCTGTTCTGAAGGACTAGCTTGTTCATCCTCCCGCTCTAGATCGTGCTGGAGGGGATTGTCGTTATCTTCGGCATTGTTCGGAGTACTGTTATCTCCTGTGCCGGTATCATCGCTTTTGCTGTGGCGAGACTTAGAGCGGTGCCGCTGATGTCGGTGCTTGGGTTGCTTCTTTGAGGGGTCATCCTCTGCTGTCTTGTTGCCATTGCCTTCTTTGGGTGCATCCACCATGTATATATCGTATGATGAGGTGGCGGTCCAGTACCCTGTGGGCAGTGGTTCTTGTTCATCTCCTGCATCGTTGTCCATACCATCGATGTCTTCGGATTCGAAGTCGAGCATGTCGGTTAAATCATCGACAGTGGCTACTAAGTGGGTGGTGGGTGGGTAGCGAATTTCTTCGTCGTCCACATCCCGATCTAGCCGGACATAGTTCGGCCAGGGTTCTCCAGACAAGGAGAGAGACCTTAATGAATTTAGCACGTCGCCAAAAGGCGAGTGCTGAAAGATATCCGCGGAGGTAAACTCCATGATCGGCGCCCAATCGGATTCGACAGGCATGGACGCAGGCGGCCCGGAGTCCGTGGCCGAAGACAGCAGTTCGGCGACACGGCTCTTGTGAGGGGTAAGGTCAGTATTCGGCTCTATCGCCACTTAGAGTGCGGCCTCCAAGGTGGGGTCTATCCGCTCATCCTCGGATGGCGCAAACTGCTCCGGATTGAAGGCCGGAGTAGTTGCTGGTGTGATCTCCCGAACACTGTTCGACGGCAGAGCTACATCGTGCTCGTCGTGATCATGCAGCACACATGGCATGGGCTCGAATCCGTCGAAGATCAAGTCTCTGCGGATATCGGCAGTGTAATTCAAGTTTCCAAACCTGACCTGGTGGCCAGGGGCGTAGCTCTCGATCTACTCCAGATGGCCAAGCGAGTTGGCCCGCAGTGCGAAGCCGCCGAATACAAAGATCTTTCCGGGGAGGAAGACCTCACCCTGGACCGCATCGTTACCGATGATAGAAGGAGCCATCAAGCCTTACGACAACGACACAGTGGAACTCTCAATGAAAGCACCAATGTCGGTGTCAAAACCGGCGGATCTCGGGTAGGGGGTCCCAAACTGTGCGTCTAAGGCGGATGGTAACAGGAGGCAGGGGACACGATGTTTACCCAGGTTCGGGCCCTCTCGATGGAGGTAATACCCTACTTCCTGCTTGATTGATCTTGATGATATGAGTATTACAAGAGTTGATCTACCACGAGATCGTAGAGGCTAAACCCTAGAAGCTAGCCTATGGTATGATTGTTGTTGTCCTATGGACTAAACCCTCCGGTTTATATAGACACCAGAGGGGGCTAGGGTTACACAGAATCGGTTACAATAGGAGGAGATCTACATATCCGTATCGTCAAACTTGCCTTCCACGCCAAGGAGAGTCCCATCCGAACACGGGACGAAGTCTTCAATCTTGTATCTTGATAGTCCAACACTCCAGCCAAAGGATATAGTCCGGCTGTCTGGATACCCCCTAATCCAGAACTCCCTCAGGAACCCTCATGGCTGCTCTAGTGAAGTATGCCGATTTTGATAGTACCAAGGATCCCGAGTCTGGCGATGATAAGTCAGGGAAGGGAAAAAGGAGCGGCAACGCCAAAGGGCAGCACCACAACCCGGCGGGTCATGGAAACGGAGGCAAGCGTAAAGCGGACCACAACTTAGACTTCGTGGCTAATACCAGCACGCAGGACAAGGGCCAACGGCGTAAGGGTAATCCGCCCCAGCGCGGTGGAGCACCAAGTCCTAACACGGACCACCTGTCTTATCTGTTGAACCAACCTTGCCCAAAACATGGGACAAAGGAGATTCCGTCCACACACCTCTGGAAAGATTGCTACATCATGCAAGAGTTCAAAAATTCTAACTCTTTCCGGTATGATCATGGACCGGATGGCGGTTCGGGCCCCGGATCTCATGGGCCGGGTTATGGTGGAGGCAGTTTCGGTTCAGGTTTTCATGGCAACCAGAGTGGACATAACAATCAAGGCAGTCAGGGCAACCAAGGCGGTTATAACAATCAGGGGAATCAAGAATGAAGAGCGGCAGCAATGGGTTACGAGCAACCCGAAGCAGTTGAATAGTATACAGTATCATGTCTTCACCACTAGCCTGGACAAGCGTGATCAGAAGCTTCATAAGAGGGCGGTGAATTCCGTTGAACCGGCGGTTCCCCAATACTTACATTGGTCTGAACAGCCTATTGTGTGGAGCCGAGAGGATCATCCGCCCCGGGTTGATAATCCGGGTCATCTAGCGTTGGTGGTGGCACCTCAGGTGGGAGGTTATAAGTTCACTAAGGTACTCATGGATGGAGGGAGTAGTATCAATATCCTTTATTATGAAACTTTCCGTCGCATGGGGTTAATAGATAAAAATCTTAAACCGTCCAATACGGTGTTCCATGGTGTGGTGCCTGGTAAATCGGCATATCCTGTTGGTAAGATAGCTTTGGAGGTGGCTTTTGGAGATGAGCATGATTCGAGATCAGAAACCTTGACCTTTGAAGTGGTGAAAATCAGAAGCCCGTATCATGCCCTGTTTGAACGGCCAGCCTATGCTAAGTTTATGGCACGACCTTGTTATGTCTATCTGCAGCTCAAGATGCCGGTTCACAAGGGAACTATAACCGTGCATGGGAGCCGTAAGATCGCTCTGGAATGTGAAGAAGGTGATGCGGCTTATGCTGAGTCGGTTTTTGCAACAGAAGAGTTGAAGTTTTACAAAGATAATGTTGATCTGGTAGATATGACTTCATTGAAGAAACCAACTACAGAGCATGATCCGGCCCTGAAGTTTAAATCGGCTGATGAGACTAAACTTGTTGACTTCGTGCCTGGCGCTTGGATCCGAAATAGGAAAGCGCGCTCATCGAGTTCATCCATGAGAATCGGGACATCTTTGCGTGGAAGCTTTCTGACATGCCAGGTGTACCGAGAGAACTCGCTGAGCACACTCTCAATGTTGATCCCAAGTATAAACCGGTCAAGTAGTTTCTCCGCCGATTCAATGAAGAAAGACGTAAGGCTATTGGAGAAGAGGTAGCCAGGCTCTTAGCGGCTGGATTTATCGTTGAAGTATTCCATCCTGAGTGGTTGGCTAATCTGGTGCTGGTCCTTAAGAAGAACGGCACTTGGCGTATGTGTGTGGAATACACAGATCTCAACAAAGCTTGTCCAGCGGATCCTTTTGCCCTCCCCCGTATTGATCAAATTATTGATGCTATGGCGGGTTGTGAGCGTTTAAGCTTTTTGGATGCATATTCTGGTTATCATCAGATCAAAATGGCAGTTAAGGACCAGGAGAAGACAGCCTTCATAACTCCTTTTGCAGCCTTCTGCTATGTATCCATGCCCTTTTGGCTCAAGAGTGCCCAGGCGACTTATCAGCGGTGTGTGCAGAATTGTATTCATAAACAAATTGGACGTAATGTTCACGCCTATGTGGATGATATTGTGGTGAAATCAAGTAAGAAGGAGACATTGATTGATGACTTGAAGGAAACCTTCGATAACCTGCGGGTTTACAAAATGATGCTCAATCCGGCCAAGTGCGTCTTTGGTGTACCTGCAAGCAAGCTCTTGGGCTTTTTGGTGTCTTACAGGGGCATTGAAGCTAATCCGGAAAAGATCAAAGCCATTACTTCCTTGGCCAAACAGAAATGTATCAATGATGTTCAACACCAGGCAGGCCGGATTGCCGCGTTGAGCCGATTTGTCAGCCGCCTTGGCGAGAAGGCCATTCCTTTGTATCAGATGCTGAAGAAAACAGATAACTTCGTCTGGAGTGACGCTGCAAATGAAGTGTTTGAGGACTTAAAGCGGCATCTGGCTAATCCGCTGGTTCTTGCTGCTCCTGCTGACAAAGAGCCATTGTTGCTATATGTGGCAGCTAATGCTCGGGCAGTTAGTGTGGCTATTGTGGTGGAGCGCAAGGAGGCAGGAAAGGAATATCCGGTTCAGCGGCCGGTTTCCTATATCAGTGAGGTACTTATCGAGTCCAAGCAAAGGTACCCGCATTGGAAAAAATTGGTGTATGGGGTTTTTATGGCAAGCCGGAAGCTTAAGCAGTATTTCCATGGTCATCCCATCACGGTGGTCAGGTCTGCTCCTTTGGGGGATATAATCCAGAACAGGGAAGCAACTGGCCGGATTGCTAAGTGGGCTATTGAGCTCGGGCCTCACGGGTTGAAATACATACCCCGAACAGTGATCAAATCTCAGGCACTTGTGGATTTCATCAATGATTGGACAGAACTACTAGCGCCAAAAGAGAAGCCGGATCACACTTATTGGACTATTCATTTTGATGGGTCCAGGCAATTGGAGGGCTCGGGGTTGGAGTCGTATTAACTTCCCCATGAGGTGATAAGTTTTGTTATGTTCTCCGTTTAATGTTCCCTTGCACTAACAATGCAGCTGAATATGAGGCCCTACTCCATGGTCTTCGGAGGGCTAAGGAGATGAACCTAAGCCGAGTTAAGTGCTTTGGTGACTCGGATCTGGTGGCTCAACAAGTGTCCGACACTTGGGATTCCAAGGACCCACTTATGGCAGCATATCGTTGTGAGGTGGATATTGTTGCAGGTCACTTTAAAGGTTATCAGGTGGATCATGTGGACCGGCGGAAGAATGAAGCGGCGGACGCTTTAAGCCACCTGGGTTCCCAACGTAAACCAGTTCCGCCTAATGTCTTCTTGGATGTTCTGCATAATCCGTCCATCAAGCTCCCTGGTGAAGAGGATTTGGCCATTCCTGATCCGGAAGCTCAGTTGGTGGCGGCTCTTCATGTTATCCCGGATTGGACGGTTCCATATCTGGTGTATATGAACCAGGGCGAGTTACTAGAGGATGAGACATTGGCCAGGCAGATAATCCGGCGGTCCAAGTCCATGACTATTATCAACGGAGAGTTACATCATTGCAGTGTGACAGGGGCGTTTCAACACTGTGTATCTCCTGAAGAAGGTTGTGAAATTTTGCGCGAGATCCACGAAAGAGATTGTGGTCACTACGCAGGTTCAAAGTCTTTGGTGGCCAAGGCGTTTCGTCACGGTTTCTATTGGTTGACATCTCATGCTGATGCCGAGGACTTGGTCAAAAGATGTGATGGCTGCCAGAAATTCTCAAGGCGCGCTCATGTACCGGCTCAAGAATTGAGGATGATTCCAATCACCTGGCTGTTTGCAACTTGGGGGCTGGATATGGTGGTGCCTTTCAAGAGGTCCAAGGACAAGAAGACCCACCTTTTGGTGGCGGTTGATAAATTCACGAAGTGGGTGGAGGCAGAGCCAGTTAGCAAGTGTGACGCGGCCATGGCGGTTCAATTCATCAAAAAGGTGATCTTCCGGTTTGGCTTTCCACACAGCATTATAACAGACAATGGTACCAATCATCAAAGGGTGCCATGAAGGAGTTCTGTCAATGTGAGCACATCCGCTTGACGTATCATCGATGGCTCACCCTAGTCCAATGGTCAGCGAAGAGGGCCAATCAAGAGATCTTGAGAGGCATCAAACACCGGCTAATGGTTCCTTTGCAACGGACGCCGGGTTGTTGGGTTGAGGAGTTACCTTCTGTGTTATGGAGCATCAATACCACACCCAACAGATCGACATGATACACACCGTTCTTCATGGTTTATGGAGCGGAAGCGGTTCTTCCGAGTGACATCCGTAATGACTCACCACGTGTAGCGGCATATGTTGATGCTGACAACGAGAAGGCATGGTAGGAAGCTCTTGACCTGTTAGATGAGGAACGTGACATGGCGGCAGCCTGTTCGGCGATTTATCAGCAAGATCTGCGTCGTTATCATAGCCGCCGGGTTAGAACCAGAACCTTTCAAGAAGGAGATTTGGTGCTTCGACTCATCCAGGATCAGACGGATATGCACAAGCTATCCCCCCCTTGGGAAGGACTCTTTGTGGTCAGCAAGAATCTACACAACGGGTCATACTACCTAATCAATGTTCGAGAGTGCAAAGACTCACGTAAATCGGAGGAGGAGACCAACCGGCCATGGAATATTGCTCATCTTCGTCCTTACTATACTTGAGCTATAGGCTCTTCTTATGTACATATTATGACAATGTATATATTATGATCAATATAATAAACTGGAACCTCAGCTAAAGCGGGGTATCTGTTGTTTTCTTACATCATGTGTGGTTACATGGAGCTTCTGTTTATAAAGCGGCGTCCAGTTTACCCCTTGATTTAGCTTTTCAAAGCTTTATATCACATCACTTGGGCGCTTGGTCGTATCCGAACCACAGTCACACCTCTTGATCGGCTCAAAGCCAAATCAATTCGGGGCCAAAGAGAGTGTTGTACAACAACAACTCAAACATAGGCACCCACTGATATAGCTCAAAACGTTACTTGGGGATTCTTTTCTATCGCAATGAACTTAGAATCTACACTTGTAATGGGCTATCAAGCCATGGCTTGGAAGCCTGGTGTATACACCTAAAACCCCGGGTTAACCTGCCTCTTTAAGTAACTCACTCCGCCCAGGTAAACCTGGTATGACCCTTCGAACTTTGACAAGTTACTCTAAAATACAGACCCTGAACTTGTCAAGTTAAAATGATTATTGTGTCGGCGTTCTGGGAACGGGGGTCCCAGACTTGCCTGCCTGCGGCCCACAGCCTGGCTAGGCAGCGGGCCGTACGGCCCATCTTCACCAACAAGGCATCCAAGACAATCACGAGGGTCCAAGCCTCGCGAGGCGGACGACACAAGATCTCCTCTGGAGCGGCCTAGCCAGGCGGGCTCGCAAGGAGCGGAGATATCAAGGTGGGGAAAACCTCACGAGGCACTTGTGACGTAAGCCATGACGAACGGTGCCAGGCAGGTGCCTGGCGGGTGCCTGCACAGTGTCCACATTTCCTCTTTGGTGCTAAGGAGGCAAGCGCAGACGAAGAATACCGACGCATCATGCAAAGGTTGCCATATTAGTGCAACAAGACCAAGACCAGGAGGACGACCAGGCGGAGGTCATCGTGGAGCCCAAGACGGCGTCATCCCAGGGCTTTTCGCAGGCGAAGTCCGCTTTTGTCAGGATAGCTTGTACTAGCTGTCCCCCTTCAAATTTGCCCGCCGTTGTTGGCTGCCTTCCCGCTCAACATTTGGGAAGAGGACCAGGGACTATATAAGTAGAGCTAGCCACCATAGTAGAGGCAAGCTGATCACAATCTGATCCGAGCCTGATCCAACAAATTGAGAGCCTAGTCACAGGAACACCTCAACCTCAGGAGGCTGTTCTTCCCTTCTACTGTTCATCATCAGCCCAAAAGGCAATCCACCACCACTACACTGGAGTAGGGTATTACACCACAGCGGTGGCCCGAACCAGTATAAACCTCGTGTCTCTTTACATGTTGTGAGTTAAATCGAGTTCGTCCGCAAGATCTTAGTGAGCTAGAGCGTCGATCGGTAGGAGGGAAAGGCTTCGCGCGCACCCCAGTGTTCGAACCTTAAGGGTTTGCCGGAACCCCACATCCGACATTTGGCACGCCAGGTAGGGGTGCCCCGTAGTTTCCCTACCATCGATTCGTTGCTCCGTCGCTCCGTCGTTTCCATGCTGGACGCTCGCCGTGCTCGACCTGAGCGTCGGGCTGCCCTCTCCGCCCGCGTCGCTGAGACGGCTCCTGTAGGCGGGCCACCTCGTCGTTCTCCGTCTCCCATCACCAACGCCCCCACCGGCCCGGAGGGGAACGAGCAGCAGGCTTCCTCGCTGCATCCTTCGGTGCCGCAAGATGGCCGCACCGCTACTCCGTCGCTCACCCATGCTGGTTCTTCGTCACGCGCGCATCACGCTCCCATGGAGGCATGAGCCGCGCTCATCGTGGCGAACGAGCTCCTGCGCTATCGCCCCGTCGATGAGGTCTACGAGGAGTGGCTCGACCGCGTCGCCGAGCCCGTCCACGCCGCAGGGGGCTCTCCAGCGCCGTCCAACTCCCTGCCTCCTCCTCAACCAGCCGCGGGCGACGGGGCTCATGGCGTGCCTCCACCACCTCACCCCCAAGACGGTGCCTTGGCACCAAGGCGCGCACCTCCACGGCGTGATCCACCTCGCCCGGCGCACACGCGTGAAGAAAGAAGCTGCCAAGAAATCCCGCGGCCGCGAGAGGCAGCACCGGCGCTCCCCGCGCCACCTCGTCAAGACCGTGCACCGCCCGCGCCGGCGCGGTGCGAACCCCGTCAAGACCAAGCTCCGCCTCCAAAGCGGCCCCCGGCAACCACAGCCGGCTGCCGCGCCTTCACCCCCGAGCTGCATAGCGTGGCTTGGCCAGGCAAGTTCAAGCCGGTCCTGCCTCCTCGCTATGACGGCACCGCCAACCCCGCGGAGTTCCTGCAGCTCTACGAGCCGAGCATCGAAGCAGCCAACGGCGACGAAAAAGTCATGGCGAACTGGTTTCCATGGCTCTCAAGGATGGGGCCCGCTCTTGGCTCCTGAACCTGCAGCATGGCTCGATCTCCTCCTGGGGCGATATGAGCGACCGCTTCGTCACCAACTTTCAGGGCACTCGCGACCGCCCACCGGCCGTGGCGACCTGCGCCGCATCAAGCAATAGCCAGGAGAAACTCTCCAGAAGTACATCCAGCGCTTCAACAACACCCGCCTCGTGAGGATCGCTCCCAGGGAAACACCGGTCTTCCTCCGCTGCCGCCACCAAGAAGGAACAACGACCACCACCAGGATGAGGGGGCTGGGGGCTTCCAAGAGCCGCGTGCGATCGCTTGCATCTTGGGCGGTGCGCAAGCCCCAGCCTCTTAGTGCATCTTTAAACAGTTCACTCGCGAGGTGAACGTGGCACTCCCCAAGCTCGAGGTTACACGCCCGCTTAGGTGGTCCCAATGTGCCATCACCTTCAACTCGGCAGACCATCTCAAGTGCGCGGCCACCATAGGCGCACTCCCTATGATGTGCTCCCCAGTCATCAGCAATGTGCAAGTTACCAAGACTCTCATCAACGGCGGCGCAGGGCTCAACGTCCTATCCGTCGACACGTTCGACAACCTTCAAGTTCCCTATGAGCAGCTCCAGCCAACCAAGCCTTTCTCAGGAGTGACTGATGGTTCCACCACACCGATAGGGCAAGTCCGCTTGCCCGTCACCTTCGGCAAGCGCGACAACTACCGCATCGAGCTCATCGACTTCGACGCCACGCACATCCGCCTGCCATACAATGCCATCCTCGGGTACCCAGCCCTGGCCAAGCTCATGGCAGTCATTCATCACGGTCCCGTGTGAAGAAAGGGATGCGGTGTGCTCTCTTGAGCGCGCCTTCCAAGCCGCAGCAATCGACGACCCCGACAGCAGAAGCGAGGGCCCTCCGGAGACCATCCCCAAGAAGAAGTTGTCGTGCCGCGCAGGACCCCAAGGAGATGGCGCCGCATCAGGAACCTCGTCAGGATCAGCGCCCTTTCCAAGGGCGCCTCCCTCCATCGCATAGGAAGGCGTGCCCGGCGCCCTCCTCGGGCAGGTCTCGGGGGCTCTCTTCAGGAGGACCTCAGACCTTTCCAACCTCACGAGGGAGGCGCTTGGGCACCACTTGGAAGTGTTCTTCACGGCATGCCTTCCTCAGGAGAGCACAGGGCAAGGAGTGCCCAACACCCAAGAGTTCATCACCAAGACCACCCAGGAACTGCAAAAAGCAAGAGCCATGCGTGGCAACAGCCGCACACAGGGAGCAGCACCCCATCCGGGCGAGGATGCCGGTCTGCGTCTCTGCGTTGATGTCCAAGGGCTCAACAGGGCCGCATCTCAGGAGCGCTTCTGGCCATCACGTGTGGGCCGCTGTGAGGGCCCACCGCACAGCTACGTTCGCATGCCCTTCGGCTTGCCGAGCGTGGCATCGGCCCATCAGTGTAACTTACGGCAGGTCCTGGCGTCTCAGGAGGCCAGGGTCCGCGCCGTTCAGGAGGAGGTGGAGA
Organism: Aegilops bicornis; assembly: GCA_021605145.1. NCBI lineage: Eukaryota > Viridiplantae > Streptophyta > Magnoliopsida > Poales > Poaceae > Aegilops > Aegilops bicornis. The sequence continues at coordinate 441,563,297 of CM038670.1, read as the reverse complement.
TGCTCCTCAGGGAACCTCCCGAGCCCCCAGAGCCTCCCGAGGCTCAGGGTCCCGGTGGCTCATGAGGAGTCATCCCTTCAACGCATGGCTCCAGCTACATCAACTCTACTTCGTCTACAGAACCAGGTGACATCTTCCAAGTTCGTTTAAGCTGGGAGCACCCCTCGGGCTGCATTATTCCCAGGCTGCACGGGTTCGTCCGTGCGGCATGTATCCCTTTTGCTTAAGTCTTTAGATCACCTTGCTGGGGGCGCCCCTCGGGCTGCATCATCCCCAAGCCGCTCAGGCCAGACCCAGTGGCATGTATCTTCCTGCATTTATCCAAGTCAATCTGCTCTTTGTGCTTAACCTGCCAACGGCTATCGCCTGCTCGATCGCCGCCCACTGCGGGCCTGTTCACCCTATGCAATCCGCTTGCTCGCTAAAAGGGGGCTCCTAAGCATCGCGACTCTGGAGCTCTTACTGGCTCTCTAGCCCTCACCGCCTAGCCTTTACCATGGCATTGCGACACAGCATACCAGTGGCCGGGTGAGCTCTCGCCGAGGGCAGGACCGAGGACGTGAGTGCTTGCATCTAACCGCTCTGCAGAACATACAGATCACCAAGACCCAAGACCCGGTATAAACCGCCTTGAGGTAGGGCCTCGTGAGTCCCCGCTGGCTCACGAAAGTGCCCAGATACACCTCGCAGCCCTCGCTGCAAGCCACGCGGTCGTAGGCGGGCTGTCCACGCCTGGGCTCCTCCCGGAGGGGGGCCCCATCCCACGCCCAAGTGGAAGCACCATGCTCCGCGCTGGCTGACGACACTGCCGAGGAGCGGCTATGCCCGTGCACAAGCGGAAGCACTATGCTCCGCGCTGGTGATAAACAACTGAGGGCGACCCCACGGTCGTGCCAACCTCAGGGAGCGCAGAGCTCAACGCCCAGCCTTACCGCAATGCCTCCCCTCGGGAAAGCCGCACATGGGGGCTGGGAAACGGGGCTGCGCACGGGTCACGCCCAAGCGCACGCCACCTAACCAGGTTCCCCGGACCTGGGCATCGCGCGCCCCTACCAAGGCCTTGGCGAGGGCAGGTACGGGTTTGTTTGCACGTCAAGGGGGACTCTTGAGCATCGAAACTCAGGAGCCTAACTGGTCACATAGCCCCTCACTCCTTGGTCCATCTTGGTCTCCGGTCGGTCCAATGGCGGTTGAGGTATGCGCGGGGCCGGGCTCTGCCGACGTAGAACAATAATCTATCCCAGCGAACTCTCCCTATATGATGTTTGCGCGTCAAGGGGGACTCCTGAGCATCGCGACTCAGGAGCCTAACTGGTCACGTAGCCCCTCACTCCTTGGTCCGTCCTGGTCTCCGGTCGGCCCAATGGCGGTTGAGGTATCTTGTGAGGCAGACTCTGCCAGAACGCAGCATAAAGCAAATAGGAAGGAAATAGCGAAATCTCGAAGCAAATATTACAAGCATATTGTCCTCACAATACCAAATAGAAGTCTAAATGCCTCCACGAGGCCTGTCACATGTCGCAGGAACGGAACAGGAAGAATGGCCATGGGAAACCTCAAGGCGTCAGCCACGCCTGCGGAAGGCGCTCACTCGTGATCGGCCTTTTCTTCACCACCAGCTGCAAGGTCGACGACGCTGTACAGAGGAGCGGAGACATAGCCGCGGAACCTCTGCAGCAAGGCACCCACCTGATCCCGCACAGCCGCAGCAGCTGCCTCGCATTGATCTTCAGCTACCGGCTCTAGCAGCTAGTCAAGACGAGCATTGGGGTCGCGGAGGTGCAGACGGCTGAAGATCCGAGTCAGTGCAGCTGAAGACAGGACGCGGGCTTCCGCCTCTACCATGGGAGCGAGGCCAACGACGACCTCCTCAAGCGCCTTCACCACGACAGGAAGCAGCTGGGCGGGGCCGTCCTTGTTGGAGTCCAGAGGCTTCTCCAGTCCGCGCTCGTAGAGCGTCTCCAGCGCTTCGCGCGGCCTCTTCTCGAGATCGGCGAAGGCCACACGATCTTCTGACAGGAATCGCGCCTTGGCGTCAAGATCGGCCTCCCTCGTCCTCATCTTCCACTCCAGCTCCTCAAACCGGTCGCGCTCGGCAGCTTGCTTCTTCCCCAGCTCCGCCAGTTCAGCATCTCGGTTCTTGACGCTTCCTCCCGGGCCTTCATCTCCTCCTCCTTCTCCTGGCGGCAGCGCACCTCTCCAGTGTGCTTGTCGTGCAGGCTCTGCAACTCGCCCTCCAGCTCTTGGCAGCGGTCACGGGCGGCCTTGGCGTCCTTCAGCGCTGCCTCACGATCGGCTGCAGCGCTGGCGGTGCCTTGCTTGTCCTTCTTGGAAGCCTCAGCAGCTTGGCCCATTCCCGCGCGAACTGCCAGGTCAGAGTGAAGCCAGCCAGAGGCTAGTTCCAGACACTCGGCCACCAGACGCGGGTCTGCGCTCAGATCCGCCTGCAGCTGGGTCATCTCCGCAAGGGCACGCTCCAGGACGGCGGCGGGAGCAGAAGGACCAGGGAGTGGAGATGCAGCGGAAGGAGGAAGTGACGTCTTTACCAGGGCTTGGGAGACCGCGGGTTCCGGAGCTGCTGGGACCTTGTCAGCCGTGCCAAGTACCGGCACCTCCGGAGCCAAGCAGGCCATGGGGGCTAACTCCATGCGGCGAGGCTCCTCTTGGCCTCGCGAAGACGACCGAGCTGGGGAGACACGGGTGCTGCTGTCTCCTTTCCCTGCGGAGGGAGGCACGACCGCTGAATCCTCCTTCCTCTTCTTCGGCGAAGGTGTCGGCCTGATCAACCAAGGGCAAGCATCAGGAAACAACGAGCACAAGCAAGGACAAAGCAAAGCTCAAGACACTTACCGATCTAGTGCGACGTACTCCACTGACCGCTTGAGAAGCTTGAGGCTTGACAGCTGCTGGACCTGAGGGGCAGACGTTCTGACACCGGCGGCGCCGGGAGGAGAGGAGGCAGAGCCGGATCCAGCCCCAGTAGTTGTCTGGGTGGAGGCAGCGCCTCGGGCCACCAGCGATGACCTGCTCTTCGTCGGGATGGGAGGTTGCTCCCTACCCCCTCGATGGGCATCGGTATCAGCATTGCCAGGAAGGGCGCGAATAATCTTGGCCTTCCTCAAAGGGGAAGTCTCCCCCACCTCTTCCAGGGTCTTCTCTGAGTCCTCCCCCTCTTCTCCCCCTCCGAGGGACTCACCAGAAGACACTTCCACCGGGTTCTGCACCATAGGGGCTTCTGCAAGCGTTGGCGGCACCAGCCCACGCGCATCAAAAGTCGGCCTGGAGGTGACGAATTCCTCCCAGTCCCTGCGCTTGAACAAGGGAAGAAAGGTGCTAGCCGGGTACTCCTGGTTGTCCCCGACTATGAGGCGCAAGACGGCGTCCAATTCGTCATCAAGCAAGTCCCCCGGCCTCAGGCGGGTCTTGGTTTCCTTCTTGTCGAGCTCCCAGAGGGGGCGCGCGCGCACCTGGAGCGGGGCATCCCGCAACATCAAGAACTCCCTCAGGAGCATCGCCCCCGTCACCTTGGCCGTCCGCGCATTGCCCGGCCTCTGATCGGTCATCATCTTCCCCAGCACCAGTGATGCCCGCTCGTCGACGAGCTCCGCCTTGGGCCACCCCCCGTTGGGAGGAGGCGCCACTGTGGGCAACTCAAGACAGGGGTCGGCGCGCTGAGCATCCATCATGACCCATTTGGATCGGATGTTGTCAGCTCTCTTCCCAGTGCTCGAGATCGAGTTGGCCTTGCCGCAGGCAACGAAATTAGCGCATCCGGTGATATGCTCGCCGGTGACACGGAGGAAGAAGAAATGGCGCAAGAGCGCCACGGACGGCATGACGCCCAGATATGCCTCACAGTAGTAGGCAAAGATGGACAAGAGGAGGACAGCGTTGGGATGGAGATGCAACGCCTGCAGCCCGTAGTGGTCGAGGACTTCATAAAAGAAATCAGAGAAGGGAGGAACCTACCTGACGGCGACGCTGCTTGAGAAGAAGGGGAAGAAAGTGCTCCCTCGGGCTCTGGCTCGTCGGATGCAAGCCGGAGATTCGTCTTCCCCCACTAGTTGCTCTCGCCTGCTGTCAGCAGGCGCACGGAGGCAAGGCTCTTCTCCGTGACGGTGGGTGTCTTGAGGGCCGGCTCGTACCAAGCCGGCGTTGAGGAAGACTTGACCTTGCGCGGCGCCATGGGCAGCAGAAGCAGAGCAAGGGTGGAGCAGATCTGGAGGAAGCAGGAGGCGAAGGGCGAGAAAGGGGATCTCGAGCAAGGCAAGGAAGAAGCAATGAAGGAAATAACTGCACGAGCTAGCCTTTGTCAGGGCGAGCAGTTGCCGAGGCAGCGTGGGGAAGCGGAGACGCCCACGTCCAATCAACCGCCAGCGTCGATCGAGGCCGCAGGCTTTTGGGGCCCGCGGCGCTCCGAACTTGACCCTTGGCTTCGCCGCGAAGCCAAGCCTGAGCGCACCTTGGGCCTGGGGGCTACTGTCGGTGTGCTGGGAACGGGGGTCCCCAGACTTGCCTGCCTACGGCCCACGGCGTGGCTAGGCAGCGGGCCATACGGCCCATCTTCACCAACAAGGCATCCTAGACCCTTCGAGAGGGTCCAAGCCTCGCGAGGCGGACGACACAAGATCTCCTCTGGAGCGGCCTATCCAGGCGGGCTCGCGAGGAGTGGAGATATCAAGGTGGGGCAAACCTCACGAGGCACTCGTGACGTGAGCCATGACGAACGGTGCCAGGCGGGCGCCAGTGCGCGCAGCGTCCACATTTCCTCTTTGGTGCTAAGGAGGCAAGCGCAGACGAAGAGTACCGAGGCATCAGGCAAAGGTTGCCATATTAGTGCAACAAGACCACGACCAGGAGGACGACCAGGCGGAGGTCATCGTGGAGCCCAAGACGGCGTCATCCCAGGGCTTTTCACAGGCGAAGACCGCTTTTCTCAGGATAGCTTGTACTAGCTGTCCCCCTTCAATTTGCCCGCCGTTGTTGGCTGCCTTCCCGCTCAACATTTGGGAAGAGGACCAGGGCCTATATAAGTAGAGCTAGCCACCATAGTAGAGGCAAGCTGATCACAATCTGATCCGAGCGTGATCCAACAAATTGAGAGCCTAGTCACAAGAAAACCTCAACCTCAGGAGGCTGTTCTTCCCTTGTACTGTTCATCGTCAGCCCAAAAGGCAATCCACCACACTACACTGGAGTAGGGTATTACACCACAACGGTGGCCCGAACCAGTATAAACCTCGTGTCTCTTTCTGTGTTGTGAGTTCGTCGAGTTCGTCCGCAAGATCTTAGTGAGCCAGAGCGTCGATCGGTAGGAGGGAAAGACTTCGCGCGCACCCAAGTGTTCGAACCTTATGGGTTTTTCCGGAACCCCACATCCGACAGATTGGTTAAGGATTGAGGACCATCTTAAAAGGCTTTGCAAAAATGGTATAACTCAGTGGCCTGGCAGCCCATGAAAAGCCTCGAATTTGGGGCCTGGCAGCCCGTGAAAAGCCTCGACTACAATGGTTTTATTTGCCTTTTGTTAAGTTTTGCTCTCTTTTGATAAGATTTATGATGTTTTTTAAACCGGTGTTCATCAACCCGGTTAGGCTGTCAACTACAAGTTGTCAGTACATGATCAAATTATAATCCGGAGACTATCAGCCCGGTCCGGTTTTGACTCAAAGTTACCAGTATCGAATAAACCGGTGTTTATTGTAACCCAAAACGGTTTTATTGTAAACCTAACATCATATAGCATGAGTTACTTATACTCCAGATTGGGGTTATGCCCCTCATTGCAAAGTTGGTCAGCCAACGTTATGCCAAAAGGTCATAGGTATCATATATTTCCATATTTGGTTATCTTTTACAACCATGGTTATAAACCTTGGTCGTGTATATATGTATTTGGGTATCATGACCCGCCTAGGGGTAAACCGCCCGGGTGCTTTAAGCTTTTTATCTACAGGAACAGCTTGAATAAATAATTATGGATTATGATTATCATCTCTTAAAGCGTGCCGGATTGAGAGGCATCAGTTGCAGATAAATATGCATGAAGGCATACCAGACCAAGTATTTTAACTCGCCTATTACAAGGCGTTTCAGTGCCCAAAAGGATAATTGTTTTCTCAAATACATGTTGCAGCATGTAGAAGACTAAACTGGCCTCCGGTTCGTGATTGCTCACCAGCTTGGCCTGACGGCTGCAGATCATCTCGCGCCGGTTCAACTCCCTCTTCTCTACCCAGTGGCTGGAAATCAACAGTTGCCCAGTCGATCCCAGTTAGGGCTTGGAAAACAGCTTCATCGCTTATCAGCATGGACGGTTCAATGTCAAGGGCATAAGTGTGCTTACGGATTGGTGGGATAAGATTTTTCGCTTACGAATTGGTGCCGCAACCCGTGTTCTTATCATCATAACTTACTTTGATAGTATGAAAGATCTGCCTCTTCAACCAGTTGACAAGCCAATGGGCGTACTTCCCGGTTTATGATTCGGAGATCATCATTGCCAAATTCTGTCCCGTCTTCCTTCAAACTGGGATAACCTTGGGCTGCTTCCACTGGATCAAAGTCAGGTACCCACGCTTTTTCCCGGGTCAGTGCGGCCAAAGCGCCCGTTCTAGTGGCATACTTTTTTAGCTCGTCTACCCGAGCAGGAAGCATAGATAACCTTTCTAAGGTATCCTTGATCAAGGTAGGCGGAGGATTATTGTGTGAAGTAGTATAGATGATCCGCTGCGCACTGGTATACAGCTGCTCTATCAGAGTATAGGCCGCTTTCAATTTCTTTTGTACATCAGAGCCCAGATGGCTAATACGAGTACCTGCATCATTACAAGCATTAGTAAACCGGTAATGCATGCAAGGATATGTTGAAAGCATAAGTCAATGATGTTTTACCGAACACAACAACAGTCATGGCATGAATCTGCTGCTTTACGCCAGTCAGTTCATCCACCACCGGTTTAAGAGCGGCTTTTGCTTTTTCAGCCCTTTTTGTCAAAGCGGATTTTCAGTCTCCTAATCCGCCCGCTCTTTATTGAAGCCCTCTTTAAGTTTCTCCATAGCGCCTAAAGCGCTTGTTAATTCTTCCTTGGCTTTGGAGGTTTCATCTTGCTGGGATTTGAGGTTCTCCTGCAGATCAGCGGTTTGGCTTTCTTTCATGATCAGTTCAGCCTATAAACAGACAGATATATAATGAGTTGACAGTACATATTTGAAGTACCAAGCACATAACAAGTTATGCCCTTAGTACTTGGGGGCTAATGCATATTTGCTCTTTATCAGAAATTTTTACAAGTCCCAAGCACAATTTAAGTATTAAGCTTGGCACTTGGGGGCTAATGTGTATTTGCTCATAAATTGCTGAGATGGGAATTCTTCTACAAAGTCCTGGTTCATCTTTATAAAGTTAAACCGGCCCTTGGGAGCTACATCAGTGAAGTTAAGATGCATTGTTGCAAACACGAAATTGTTATTAAAGTCCCGATTTAAATTGGTATCTTAAACCATCACTTGGGGGCTACTGGAGTTGATAAGCTGCAGTTAAATATAAGAGAGAAACACTTATCAAGTTACCTCATATCGTTCCTTCATCATATTTTCCAAACCGGCTTCATAGTCACGGCTGGTATACAAATGGTTCAGGAAGCCAGAGTGAAGGTCTTGAGCATTCAGATGGGCATAATTTGACAAATCGGCGTTCCATTTGCCTTTGCCAATTGCAGAGAGTTCATCTTTGGCAGTATGCTTTGACAAAGCGACAGGATTGCCAGGAGCAGTATGGCCAGTGCCAGTAATCATAACATCATCATCTTTGTCATCAGCAACCGTTACTGGGGTTGCCGGTTTGTCAGTATTTTTAACAGGACTTGCCGGTTTGTCGTCAGCTCGGACAGGGCTGGTTGGCTGGTTAGCATGGCTTGTGCTGTCAACTTCTACCTGCTCAGCAACGAAGTCATGATCTTGAGGTGGTAGGTCATTCAGTATGGCGTCAATGTTGGTTTCTTCAGGATCTGGAGTTTTCTCCGCTTCAACGGCCACGTCCTCATCAGCCGGTTTATTCAACCGAGTCTTCTTGCTGTGTCTGGGCTTGGCGTTGAGAAAAATAAATATGACGATCAGTACAGTATATCAAAAATAGCAACGTCAAGGATAATAACAAGTGTGTAGCTCACCCAAGAACCGTTTTTAGGGGTGGAAGTTTTGTGGCCGACGACTCGCCAGAAGATAAGTGAGAAGTACCCTGATAATTTGAATCAGACGGGTTAAGAGGCTGACGGAAACAACCCGCTTTGGGGCATGAAGTATCAATGAGATAAGAGACCTCTGATCGACGTTTCCGAGCCAGACTGTTCGGTAAACCGGCAGAGGTCACTACCTGGCCACTGTGCCGGGTTGTGCGGCGAGCCTCGTGTTGCTGCGTCTTCAAAAGAAAGTTTGGGTCCAAGTAAGCAAGGGGGTGAGAAAATTTTACTTTCCGGTTTGCTTGACGGATTTTTGATGTTGGCAGAGGATCTGAATCGGAGGAAAGAATGGTTACCTCTACATCATCAGCATGACTACCTTCAGCGTCGTCCTGATAATAATCATTGTCAATGAGATGTATGAAAAATGAACCAAGAGAGTCAAGTTCTACCACTGATTCCGGATTACCCACATCATCAGCTGGTAGCTCGGAGGATGCAGTGGTCCTCTTCTTGGCAGGCTTTTTAATAACCTTGGTTTTTGGACGAACTGGCTTGACCGTTTTCTCTTGCGGCTTGACCGGTTTGTCTTGTGGTGGTTTCTTGTTCCAGAATGGATCATCACCCTATCAAAAAATAATCACACTTTCAGAGAGTATTTGGACAAAAGCAACTTCAGAGAAAAAGATTATATGATTCTTACAGCTGGCGGTTTGTTGAAGGTGCAGAAAGGGAGCAGTCCGGTTTGGGCAAAGACAGCCTCCGGTTCATTCAGCATTTTCTTTACAACCTCAATGACTTCTGGATCTATAAGCTGAATGTCAATGTGCCGCTGAGCATCCTTCAAACTCCCCGTATATTCGCACATCAAACCGGAGCGCCGGCTTAAGGGCAGAATACTCCAGCTTATCCAACAACAAGCAAGATCAACTCCTGTTAAACCATTCTCCATGAAGGCTCTAAGCTTTGATAATTGAGGATTATAGTTGGCCCTTTCTTTTTGTAGTCAACCTTTGAGGAAAAGGATGTGTGTTGCTAAGCCGTTCAGGGCGGTAACCCGGCAGGGGGTTTTCATCAGCTCGAGATGTATCCTTGCAGTAAAGCCAAGTCTGGTTCCACTCTTTGGGGTGACTGTGGAGCTTGGGATGAGGGAAAGTAACTTCCTTCCTTTTCTGAACTGCCATTCCGCCCAGTTCCATATTGGGACCGTCCGTGAACTCTGTACGACGGTTTAAGTGAAAGAAATCCCGAAACAGTTCGACTGTAGGTTCCTCTTGCAGATAAGCCTCACAGAAGACTTGGAAGTGCCAGATGTTGGTTACAGAGTTGGGACCGATGTCTTGAGGGCGTAGTTGAAAACTGGCCAGTACATCCCGGAAATTTTTTGAACCGGGAGGACTAAAGCCTCGGTCGAGATGATCGGCAAACACGACTACCTCTCTGTCCTTAGGTGAAGGAGGATTTTCCGGGCCAGGGACCCTCCAGTGGATGACATCTTTTTTGGCTAAAGCGCCCGTTCTAACAAAGTTGTTTAACTGTTCTTTAGTCACTCGAGAAGGAGCCCAATTGCATTCATAGACTTGCTTGGCCATGGCAATGAAAATCTGAAACATTATTGTTGCCGGTTTAAGATTTACAGTGGGCAACTATACATCGACATAAGGGTGCAAGTATATTATTAAATCGACGTTGGTTGTTCGTAAACCGGAGTTTACTGATGGAGACAGCATAATGGTGAAGTGCATTGGCGGTTCAACAGGGACTAATTGTATCTACTGGGTCGTCATTTTTCTAAGGAGTTAAACCGCCTAATATGGTATTGAAGATACAAGTCCAAAGAGGCATAAGTGAAGGTTCAGAAAAGGAAACCGCCTAAAAACAGGTTTCACAAGTTGGCATTATAATTTTGGATCTACCGCATGTCAGAAAATGAAAATATATTCAGACCTAAATATTGGTACTGAAACAGTTGATGAAGGTTCAGATGGGATCTTCAACTTAAAACGGGATGCATGGATGGAAAAGAAGGGCTATGGCTATTGCTATACAGGATGAATATCAAGGTTTGAATCAAAGAGTTATTACACGCGACGAACACCGACGAACATCGACGAACACCGATGAACACTGAAACCCTAGAGACAGATCTATGGCGGAAGAAAAGAGAGCTTATCGATGCTGATGGAAGAGCGGAGAAGCGCCGCGATTCTCTGGTACATTCAGGGTGATGCAGCGGCCGGAGTTGAGGCAGAAGCGATGGTCGACGGTGGCAGTGGAGCTCCAAAGGTCGGGCAGCGCAAGGAAGAGGATGAGGTGAAGAGATACGGGGGGGGGGGGGGGGGGATGGAAAGACCCCCTGGCCTTATTTATAAAGGCAAAAGATAAGCGTCAGGCATGAAAATCGAGGAGTCCAAAATTTGGATATGAGGCAGAGCTATCGCCTCCATTGTCAGAGGCTCATTAAGGAGGATGAGTTATATGCAGTTTTAAATAACAGATGATGTCATGGCGGTTTACCATGGTCCTGGAAGATGACGTCACAGCGGTTTACAAGATTATGTGAAGATGTTGAAGACAAAATTTTCTTAAGTATTGAAGATTGACATGAACCAGTTCAAATCAATCTGGGGCCTAATGTTGGGGATATTACCACTGGGCGTAAACCAGCTAGGAGAGGCCGGGTTAACCCCATCAGTAGTTCGTTATATCTGAAGCCCATGAAGACAGACGGTGACGCTTTATGAAGGCCCAGGGCCCAGAGCCGGTTTAAGGCCTGTAGACATAAACCGGTATTCATATGTAAACTTGTGTTGTAAGATAGAAAGAGCAGAGACCGAGCTGGACACGTTTATGAGCCGGCCTCGGGATTCTGTAAACCGACGGGCGTCAACCCATGTACATAAGAGGACGACCCGGGGGCGGTTCAAGGACAACAGACAACAACTCTAGACTCAGGCAAATCGTATTTGCTCCCTGGTCATCGAAACCCCAGCAATTCCATCACAACTAGACATAGGCTTTTACCTTCATCGTAAGGGGCCGAACTAGTATAAAAGTCTCTCGCATCCCTTGTACGCTTTAACCCCTTTAAGTTAACCCTTAGCGATGGCTCCACGACTAAGTCCTTTCTCTAGGACATCTGCCGTGACAAAACCACGACAAACGTAATGAGTTATGTTTGGGTATATTTGCATAGAAGTTATATTGTTATGGATCCTGCAACATGTGGTGCTTTCTTAGGATCTTTTGCTAGCCAAAAATTCATACTAAGAACATATACTTGTGCATCCAAAAACCCTTAAACCCAGTTTCCTGCCATGAGTGTCCACCATATCTACCTATGGTTTGAATAAGATCCCTCAAGTAAGTTGTCATTAGTGCAAAAAGCAATACAAATTGCTCCTAAAAATGTATGGTCTTTTATTGCAAGGGAAAATAAGCGTTGTACAAACTTGTAATGGTAAAGAAATAAAAGCGACGTGCTGCATAATAAAGGTTGCTATCAGAAGGGGCAATATAACGTGACATTCCTTTGCATTAAGGGCTTGCGCATCCAAGAATAAAAAGCGCATGACAACCTCTGCTTCCATCTATGAAGGGCCTATCTTTTACTGTATGTATTTACTTTTATTCAAGTGTCAATAATGTTCCTTCTCATTTCAGCCTCAATTATTCTCTAGTTGGCAAGTATCATGTGGTGGAGAAAGATCGAGGCACATATGGCCATTCAAATATAATTGATCATGTATTATTATTGTTGAGGTTATCTCTACGATAAATAAGTTCGGAGGCTAAACATTAAGCATGTATCTTTCTTTGTGTTTGATGAATGCTACTTGTTCTAAAAATATGCTTTGAGTACTAGCAATCATAGAAGACTATATGATAATTGAGTATGTGGAGCTCCTACTAAGACTTTGTTGAAGATAAGTTGAATTGCAATTGTTTTGGTGACTAAGAACATAGGTTGTTAAGTTTCAAGAGAATGCATTGTTTGAATAATAACATGTGAATTGATTGCTACTTTGTCATAATGAGTTTTCTGAGAAAGAGTTTCTATTACGATGCCAGGAAAAGTGATTGAACTTATCATTGATCAAACTTATGCACTATGCTAGCATTCGCACTTCATAAATTATTTCTTTTATCATTTACCTACTCGCGGACGAGCATGAATTAAGCTTGGGGATGCTGATACGTCTCCAATGTATCTATAATTTATGAAGTATTCATGCCATGTTTGCAACAATTCTATATGGTTTTGGTATGATTTGATTAGAACTAACCCGGACTGACGTTGTTTTCAGCAGAACTACCATGGTGTTGTTTTTTGTGCAGTAATAAAAGTTCTGAGAATGGGCTGAAAATTTTACGATGGTTTTTTATGGACTAGAAGAGATCCACAGAGCATCGGAGCTGCACCAGGGGATGGTTGGGGGAGCCACAAGCCTGGGGGCGCCCCCTCTAGGGCGCGCCTCCCGAGCTTGTGAGCCCCTCGGGCACCCCCCCTAACATAAGACCGACGCCAAAAAATCCTCTAAATACCCAAACCCGCGAAAAGAACCCTAGATGAGAAGTTCCGCCGCCGCAAGCCTCTGTATCCATGAAAACTTAATCGATGCCCTGTTCCGGCACCCTGCTGGAGGGGGAATCATCATCAGAGGCCATCTTCATCATCCCAGCGATCTCCATGACGAGGAGGGAGTAGTTCAGCCTCGGGGCTGAGGGTATGTACCAGTAGCTATGTGTTTGATCTCTCTCTCTCTCTCTCTCGTGTTCTTTATTTGGCACGATCTTGATGTACTGCGAGCTTTGTTAATATAGTTGGATCATATGGTGTTTCTCCCTCTCTATCTTGTTGTGATAAATTGAGTTTTTACCTTTGAGGTTTCACTATTATCAGATTGAATACTTTTATTGACTTGAGAACACTTGATGTATGTCTTGCATATGGATACCCGTGGTGACAATGGGGTGTTCTAGTGATTCACTTGATGTATATTGTGTCACTCAACTCGCAGATTCCTGAGGTGACATTGGGGTAATCTATGCATATGGGTTGATGCACGTTTTCATGCTACTTTCTCTGATAGAAACCTTGGGGCACTCTTTGAATATTATGAATCTGAAGTTGTTCGATGCATATCAAATAATCAACTCACGAATACTTGTGGTGATATTAAAGTTGGTTGATGTGTATCATATGGTGTTATTTTAGTATGAACTCTAGGGCTGTTTGTGACACTTATCGGGATGGCTCAATAGATTGATCGGAAAAGACAACTTTAAGGTGGTTTCGTACCCTACAATAATTTTATCTTATGTTCTCCGCTAGATAAGAAGTTTGGAGTGACTCTTTGTCGGACGTTGAGGGATTGCTATATGATTCAATTATGTTAGCATTGTTGAGAGATTGCACTAGTGAAAGTATGACCCTAGGCCTTGTTTTCAAGCATTGCAATACCGTTTGTGCTCACTTTTGTTACTTGCTACCTTGAAGTTTTTATATTTTCATATTACAAAAACCTATATCTACTATCCATACTACACTTGTATCACCATCTCTTCGCCGAACTAGTGCACCTATACAATTTTCCATTGTATTGGGTTTGTTGGGGACACAAGAGATTTATTGTATTTGATTGCAGGGTTGTTTGAGATAGACTATCTTCATCCTACGCCTCCCATGGATTGATAAACCTTAGGTCATCCACTTGAGGGAAAATTGCCACTTTCCTACAAAACTCTACGCTTGGAGGCCCAACACGAGTGTACAGGAATAAGTTGTGCAGTAGACATCATATATCCAATAGCGGCACAATGCTTCCTTAGCATTTTAAGTAAACTCTTTTTTTCATGCCCTGAAAGGTTAGCACTAATAATAACGAGATATATTTTCTTTTAATCAAGATAAGCATAGTTCAGCATATCAGGTAATTGCTTTAACTCAAACACCGGGTCACCATTTGGTGGAGGAGGACCTCCAGGAGTTCCAAGGGGCAAATTATGTTTAAGGATAGCTGCTTGAGCAAAGAATATATTGTCTTTCTCATTTCTTTCACTCATATGTATATCATTTTCATGGTCTAGCAAATATTGTTCTAACGGATCTGTAGGAGGTACGACAACAGAAGCAAGACCAATAATTTCATCCTTACTAGACAATTCTTTTTCATAAGGTTGTCTATTAAACTTAGAGAAAATGAATTCATGAGATGTATCACCAAATTTAACTCTTACCTTTTCTTTGTCACAATCAATTTCAGCATTAGCGGCATTCAAGAAAGGTCTACCAAATATAATGAGACAAAAATTATCTTGTTGAGAACCAGGTACTAAGAAATCAGTAGGGTACCTGATCTTACCATACAAGACTTAGACATCTCTAACAATCTCAAGTGGCGAAATAGTATCTCTATTTGCTAGCTTAATAGTGACATCAAGATCTTCAATCTCAGCAGGTGGAATATCATTCATAATTTCTTGATATAGAGAGAAAGTAATATCACTAACACTAGCACCCATGTCACATAAACCATGATAGCAATGATCTCCAATTTTAACAGAAACAACAGGCATGCCCACTACTGGTTTATTCTTATCTAGCACATCTTGTTCATTTCTAACAGGTTTGGCAATTCTAGCAGCATCATCAGAAAAGTAAATAACATGCCCATCAATATTATCGACCAAGCACTGGTACGGGTCGGTGCTATACAAATGGTTTTTAACCCCTTTCCGTGACGACATTTGGAACCGTCGCCAAGCGAGTGTGGGCGATAAGGGGGTCCTTCCCACACGACCTAGAAATCATCAGGGATAGGCCCTCCCAGGACACAGGCTGGGGTAAAATGAGCTCGTGTGCGATCGGGCGAGGCATCGAAACCCAATCATTTCCGTTCATATGTACATCCCACACGGTGAATCCCAGAAAAACATTTCCATTCGTATGTATATCACACAGAGTCAATCCAAGGAATACATTTCCGTTCTTATGTACATCCCACATAGTCAATCCATGGAAAACGTTTCCGTTCGTATCTATATCGCACACAGTCAATCCAAGGAATATGTTTCTGTTCTTATGTACACCCCACACAGTCAATCCAGGGAAAACATTTCCATTCGTATGTACATCCCACACAGTTTAATGTGTAGGCTCGTGTGTGAAAGGTGTAACTATCACACATGCTCTGCCTTGGTTAACTGTTTGCCTTTATCAACTACATCACACACGATTTGATGAAGAAAACTGTGTGGCATTGGGTTATCCATCACAAGCGCTTTTACTGCTAGAACCGTTTCCAAAGTTCCATCACACATTTAGCAGGTTTATTAGTTTACAATTAATAATTCTAGTATTACGCAAATTCACATTTCATATCGAACAACTATTTGCCAATTTCATATCAGGCACATAAATATATTTTAACATCACAGTACGATAGCTACATGAAAACAACACAATACAACATATAGCTAGTTCAACTTCATAAGAACAATATTAGAACAATATACTCATCCAGGCTCATATTATCCACCTCTGCTTTCAGTTTACTAAGAACCTATTTTGCACTAGCCAACTGGGAAAGTGCCTCCTCCTTCGCCAACACCATCTTAGCAAAGTACGATTTAAAAAAAATCTGAGCTCATTCTCCACCTTCCTCTTTTTATCCCGCATCTTCAAATATTGTTCAGCGTTGACAACACTTTCTCTGTTCTCTTCCTCATACATGCTCCAGAGCTTCGCTAGGCACATCTTCAAAGACTGTGGCCACTCTTGATCAACCCACTCCAAGTAAGAACACTTCCGTTCATCCTATAATATTTAAAACTAGATCATTAAAAATTGTAGGGGAAATGGGTTTATAGTAACATAGAAAATCTCCAATGCTTACTTTCAAAAACTAAAGAAACATGTTAATTATGACATATCTTCTCAAAAAGATCAATGTGCAAATGAATTAATTGCTACTGAGACAATAACCAAATTCTGGAACATCGAAGCTATAATTAACTACAACAACGCTACAAGTTCTTACTCATGTACAATAAATAACAAATTGAACATTTTACGAGGAAGGTAAATATAATCAACAAAGAAAGCGACAGTGTTTGGATGACAACAAAATTGATACTAACAGGTGTGTACATGCACAAATTTAGTAACATAGAACTAATAGCACTAAGGCTATCCACTATGTATGCCAAAACTGGTGTAAAGACAACTGTTGCTACATCTCACGCCGGTTCCCTGCACTGGCGAGCCTATGCAGCGGAAAAAAATCAGGGACCCGGACTCCGGAGCACCTAGTTGCTCCGATGCCTAGTTCCCTCGTGCCATAAAGATTTAGTATTTTACTGCTTGGCTGCTGGGATGTGTGGACCAAAGTTGGCTGCACAAACTGCTAAAGCAGTGCCAAATAATTTCCTAATGGCATTGCTGATGAGATGGCAACATTTTAGATACTAGGTACGAACTGTGACACTGTCTTAGAATGCGTTTGGTTGAAGGTGTGGTATGAATGGGTTGGGACCGTGACAGTGTCTGAATCACATCTACCAAATGATTTGTAACAATGAAAGAGGGTCTAACCTTTTCTGCACATGCCAAAGACTTCCTCCAACTGTCCACAGATTCAAATGCTACTAGCTTCACGCATGGAGATCGATGGTGACAACGAGCAGATAGATCTTCAGCCACCCCGCTCCATTCATTGCCACTGATGGTCCTAGGGAGCTACAAGAGGAAGAAATGACTCAAATCGACCGTTGGGGTAAAAATCCTTCATTCCAAGTCATAGCCCGAGAGAGAAAAGAGAGGCATACCCGGGTGGTGAAAGAGTCGCCGCCGGAGGAGGAACCTCTGGAGAGGTCTTTGAAGAAGACCATGGCGACCCCGGTGGTAGGATGCGAGACAACGAGAGCGAGGAAGCGGCTATAGCTTAGGAAGGAAGGAATGAAGGAGGAAACAGTGGAAATGTGACTTGTGGTCGGGGAGAAAAGGGGAGGGGGAAGGGGGGAGGGGGGCGAGGTAGATATTTTGGCGGTAGGCCAGAATTTTGGAAATGTGGAGGGAAACTTTGCGCGCGGTGCCGTCGGACCATTCACTTTGAATGATTGTGTGCATCATAAGCGATTCTTCTGCTTTCTGGCGCATTGGATGAGTTTGATAATTCAAATTTTGGTGGAAATTTCCCAGTGCGTCATTGCATAATTTAACATCGCTTGCTAATTTGGGCACACAAAAGAGCGTACAACAGACAGACCACACTTACTGAATCGAGCAATTTTAGTAATTAAACAGAGCCAGTTGACCTAAACATTGCTCTAACAAAAGACCGACATTAAAAACAAAGCCTAAGTACGCATAATTTTAACAAATCCGTCGCCGCCCCGGCCTATGCATCACCGGTGTGAGATGAGACATCGATGACTTGTCCTGGCGACATGCCGCCGTTGGTGGACTCTGCGCCCCCCTGCTGAAGTCGACCGCATCGTCGTCCTCGTCCTCGGTGCCGCCTCAAGGTTGTACTACTCGTAGTAGTGGCTGCGCCAGAGCTCGCGTTGGTACTCCACCATCGATTCCTTAACAGACAAACTCTTCTCTACCTCGACTTCGGCCATATGCAACTCCTCCTCCCGGCGCTCCTCGATCTCCGCCGCCTCTTGCATCTCCAACTCCCGCTCGGCAGGTGCTCCATGGCCAACGCCGCCTTTTCGGACGTGGGTTGCATGCTCGAGTCCGAGGTGGCCTGGAATATCTTGGCGTGTGCATCCACGATCTTGGCGTGGATGGCCTCGACCCGAGCCATGGCGACATCATGGTATGAACGGCAGCTCGAGCGCTCTCAGCGTGTGCAACCGCCATCGCAGCAGCAGCAGCAGCCATCTCGGCTGCTGCAGCTGCCCTGTCGGTTGCCGCAGACGCCCTCCCGGCAGAAGTGGTCGTGCTCAATGCAGATGCGGCTGCACTCTTGGTGTAGGCGGTCGCGCTCTCGGCGCAGGCAGCGGTGCTCGGGGGGGGGGGATGCGGCCATCGTACGGGCCTTCACGAAGCGTTTCCACGGCGTCATCTTTGCAAGAATGGGGTGCGGGAATGGGGATCGGGATTCGTGGATTCGGGGTTGCCGGCACTGGAGCAGACGAGCCGGCGAAGCTTAAGGAGGAAGACTTAAGTAGACCCAGCTATTTTCATCGCAAACGGTTCCTAGAAAACAACTGTGTGTGATGTTGTAGATTTTTTTATTAGCTGTGAAAGACGAATTTGGAGTAAAGTGGCTACGGGTTGTGTTCTAAATGTACGAGAAAATTTGTAGTACTAATACAACTGTCATGTCAAATTTTGGAAAATTTCAAGGGTCATTTGACCTTTTAAGACATTTAAGTGGTTTTCTAGCCATTTAATGACTGTAATTGAAATTTGGACTACATGTACATGCAATAGCTAACCCTAACGGTTTGCAAAGTCATATTTTGTGTACTTGTGTGCGATTTAATTCCATGTGAAGTAAATTGGAAGGAATTTTCAAACATATTGGTCTAACGGCTATGACACAATTAAGCATGGAGTGCCATCGCATTTAAATTCCAAAAAATTAAAAAAAAAATCAGAAACACATGAAACCTTGGTTGATGTAATGTCATGCCACCAAGATGATGTGGTAAACTTTTTGGCATGTGTGACGAAAGTTTGGACACACACCCCTCACAAAACGGAGCAACTCACTATAAGGCTCGTGGTCCCGAGAGGGAACAATGCATGTTTGATGATGAGCGGGAGATAGCTTCCTCTTACAGCCTTCAAATTTTCTCTGCGTGTAATGTGCACTAATATAACTGTCATGTGAAAATTTGGAAAATTTCAGGGGTCATTTGACCTTTTAAAGACATTTAAGTGATTTTCCAGCCATTTAATGACCGTAATTCAAATTTGAACTACATCTACATGCAACGACTAACCATAACGGTTAAAAAAATCATATTTGTGTACTTATGTGCAAGTTAATTCCATGTGCAGTAAGTTAGAAGGAATTTTCAAACATATTGGTCTCACGGCATGGGCACATGCATGGAGTGCCATGGCATTTTAGTTCCAAACAATTAAAAAATGATCAGAAAAACATGAAACCTTGCTTGATGTAATGTCATGCCACCAAGATGATGTGGTAAAAAAATTGGCCTGTTGGACGAAAGTTTGGACACACCCCCTCACAAACCGGAGCAACTCACTAGAAGGTTCGTGGTTCCGAGAGGGAACAATGCATGTTTGATGACGAACGGGAGATAGCTTCCTCTTACGGCCTTCAAATTTTTTCCTACGTTTAACGTGCACTAATACAACTGTCATGTGAAAATTTGGAAATTTTCAGGGGTCATTTGACCTTTTAAAGACATTTATGTGATTTTCTAGCCATTTAATGACTGTAATTCCAATTTGAACTACATATACATGCAACGGGTAACCATAACGGTTTGAAAAATCATATTTTTGTGTACTTGTGTGTGAGTTAAAAAACCATCAGATGATGTAAATATCTGGTGTTCAAAAAAGAAAATGTAAAGATCTGGCAAGACAACCGGCTCCCACACGATTGGCACTCTATCTCGTGGCTCGAAGTTTGGTAGGTGAGTGGCGGTGATCATTAACTTACACGGTTTTGTATTGGAAACCATCAGCTATTATGTTCACACACGGATTTTGCTGCGGGAATCGTGTGCAATTCAAACTACAAGATTTCGTAAATTCCGATCGGGCGTGTGTCTTTATTCCCCATCGATATGGATTCTGGCCTCCAATAAATACTACCTTGCTCACATCGTCCCGCCTCCATTCTCATCTACATCCTCCCCTCGCTCGCCCTCTCTCTCTCTCTCAAATCTCTGCCATGGCGCCGCTGGTCTTCCCACGTGCCAACGAGGAGTCGCCGCCCCCGAGGACGCTCACTCGAATAGCAGCGACGAGGACCCCTACGCACCGCCGGATGAGGTTGCGCTGGACCCCCCCAACTTTGGATTGGTTTTGGGGCCAGTACAGTCTTTGTCTATGGAAGTCGCTGTCATTGGCCGAAAGCACAGCAAGTGGCGTTCAAGAAGGAGATGGCGGAGGAGGAAGCCAGGGACCAGGCGGCCTGTGAAGCCCGTGATGCTGCCTGGAAAAACGAGGCAGCGGAGCTTTGGAGACGGGTGCGTCGTCGTGCGGAGGAGGTGTACGAAGACGGGTACTTCCCGAGGAAGGTCAAAGGCGCTGGGCGCCTCATCACTGTGTGGAGGTGGGCCGATAAGCTCCAGCGTGCCACCGACGAGGAGCTCAGGTGGGCGCCCAACGAAATGGCAAGATCATTCGCGCTCGTCCGCCAGCAAGAGGTAGATCAGTACATCAAGCGCTGCGAGGCGAAGGAGGCATAGTAATGCCTCCGCACTGGGAAGACACTGCGCACCAGGGAGCTGCTGGCGAGGGACTGTGATGCGGAGCATCCTACGATCATCCCCATAGACCTACCATCGCTCATCAAGAGCCAAGAGGACCCATGACACGAGCACGAGCTAGAGCTCTTGAGAATGAGGTGACTTCCTTCCTTAGTGATATCTCATATGATCCACTCGAGACATGGCTACTACCTAAGTCCGATATGCTATGCATGATCAAGTGTCAAGAGGACTCTCCCGAAGATGCACGTGAAGAAGGACAAGCCGCCAAGTACACGGATGAAGAGAACCAACGGAAGAAGGCAAGTTCAACTTCCAGGCCCCGGACATCCGGCCCCTAGAGCGACCACATCAGCAGGAGCCATGTCGCCCACGTCTACCAGGCCCGGACATCCGGCCCAAGCCCGGACATCCGGCCAGAAGCCCAGAAATACGGTGCCACGCACCAGAACCTACAGAAGCTATCACCGCCAGCCCGGACATCCGGCCCCCTAGCCCGGACATCCGACCCCTCCCGAAGCCCCGGACATCCGGCTCCACCTGTCTGCGCACAGTAGAGGGCCGAGCCCCATGTACCCTTTCGCCCCCTAGACTATATATACTTCATCCCTTCCTCTTTCTAGGGTTAGCATTGGTTTAGCTCATATGTGAGATAGAACATTGCTCATCCATTACGGATCTACTCCACGAGAGAGACCGTGGCCCCTCTACGGAGAAGATCACCTTGGATTCAAGACCCCCTCTTGGGTGGCCCCCATCAAGACCTCCTTACGGAGAAGAACCGGTTACCTTTGTATCGTCCTTTGTTGGATTTGGATCTTGTATCTCACCTTTGTGTTCATCGATCTAGCACATGTGTGATCTATTCTTGTTGGTTGAGTGATTCTCTCGTGTTTCCTCTTGTGATTTCCCTCGTTTTCCCCTCGTGTTCTTCGTGTCCTTAGTTGGGATCCTCTCCTTTCGTGAAAGATCGGCCATCTAGGGTTCCACCCTACATCATCTTGGTATCATGAGCCACGTTGATCACGATTTCGGAGCCCCCTCTCTTTGTTTTCTAGCTTGATTTTGTTGTTTTCGTCCTAATCCGAAAATTGCCCCACAAAAATAGCCCCAATTTTTTTTGTGATTTGTTGGTGTGATGAAGTTTTGTTGGATTTGATCTGCGGGTTTCGTGTGTTGCAGGTAGATCTAGCTTTTCCCCTTCTTTTCCCCAAATTCCATCCACAAATCTTCCGAATTTTGCCCCGGATTTGACCTCTCCACGCGGTGTTCTTCGAGTTCATCCACAGATCCCGAGCCCGGACATCCGGCCCGACAGCCCGGACATCCGGCCCGACCCGGACATCCGGCCATCAGCCCGGACATCCGGCCCCTGACAACATCACTTCCATCCTCCACTCCGTTTCCCGCCTAACTCTCGCCAAATTTTGTCCCGGAGCCCACATACACTTCCTCATACCACCACCACTTCCGCATAGCACCACCATAGCCTTTCCCGCTACCAACTTCGACAATTTTGACCCGTTTTGCTTTGAGAATTTGAGTTGTAGTTTCCGTGTCCTATTGTGTTTTGGCTATCTAGGTACGGTTCGACATCACCATCACCACCACTCATCTTCGCCAAGGACTACTACGAACGGCTACATCACTTTATATCAACCTCACCTTGGTATCACTTTGGTATCGTGATATCATCATACTCTCTTGCATTTGCATTGATAACCCCATAGCCTTACTTTTGCATAGCTTACCCATCGAGACTAGCCTTTGAGTATTGCCGGCAACGTGACTTGTGCACATTAGTGATCATACTTCCCATAGCATCCATACCATAACATCGTGTTGCATATCTTGGAATCATCTCTTGTGTCACAAAGTTGTCATCGCATACACAATTTCTATCTTGGTTCGTGAAGAATTGCATGAGAAAAGAGCTCAAACAACAAAGAGCCAAACAAGCTTTTAAGCAAAAGAGGAAAGATAAGCAAAGAGCTTATAAGCAAGAACCATAGGATCATACAACATTAAGATTGTCATACTCGGTCATCTTGGATCAAAGCATAGGAACATCATACATATAGCATACTTGGGATAGAAGTTGTTGCATTTTTGCTTAGTAGGTTGTGCACAAGTTCGTATCCGCCTATTGTGCAATCGTGCTAGCGTCTCTCTAGTGTTGTGCAACAAGAGCATCTTGGTGGATTCAACATTTTGGCTCACCCTTGGTTGCACAACCCCACATTATCTATTTGCGTGTGTGTTTCCGTGTACCATATCTTGCTATTGGTCTACTTTTTGCATTTGCAAATTTGCAAATCTTTTCCAACATTATTGAGTCTCACTTAAAATTGCATCAAATTTTGTGCCACCATCCTAACCAAGACCCACCATAAGCTTTTGTGTAGGTGTGAGGAACCGACAAGAATTGGTACCAATTGTGCTATTTCCTTGCTACACATTGGAGTGATCTTTGATCCATTTTCAACATCGGTCAAGGTACATTTGGTATTGGTTCTTCTTTTTCTCCCACTCACATATATTTGTTTGGAATGATGGATAGGCCAAGTACTTCTACCAACCCACTCTTCTTGGAGCAAGACGACGACATGTCATCCTACGTCACCAAGACTCAACTATTTGGTGCACATCGGGCTTTGCATCAAGAAAACTTGCTTTGGGCGACCGCATCGACAATCTCGCCATCGACCTATGACAATCCGAGCAACGTACAAGAGACTACTTCATCACATCCATGAGTTCCCTCAAATAAGATATCCGAACCATGATGGTCCGCTCTTCTACAACTTCGTCCTCTTCAAGACGGAGCTGCTCAAGTCGACACTCCAACGACACCCTCTCCGGTTCAAGTACACCGACATCGAATACTCTTCGTCATGCCGCGCGTCAAGACCCTCAAGCAAAACCGCAATCCTCTACATGACACCGACTCTCAAGAGCATCGACATCGTCAAAACCAAGCTGCATCGCACAAGCACAAGAACGGCAACACCAACGACAACAAGAACAAGAGGAGCGAGCGCGACAACATCAAGATGCACAAGATGCCGAGGCGCAACATCAAGAACAACAACTACGTGAAGCTCAAGCACTCGAGGCGCAACGTGCCCTTAAGATTCAAGTCATGCCGTAGCCAATCGAGGCCAACAAGCTCGTCTACATCAAGAAGCACTTCGCGACGAAGCTCAAGAAAGGATTTACCAAGCACGTGTGCATCGACAAGCTCCTCGTCAAGATCGACAAGCTCCTCCTCAAGCGAGACAAGAACGTCAAGTCCATCGAGAGCAACATGAGGTCGACAACCCTCCTCGCCAAGAGCAACATGAGGAAGACAACCCTCCTCGCCAAGAGCAACATGAGGAAGACAACCCTCCTCGCCAAGAGCAACATCAGATCGTCAATCCTCAGCGACATGGGCGTCATCATCCCCGACCCCAACACAATGAAGAGTAACGATATGGCATGCTAAAGTTCACCATGCCCAAGTTTACCGGAAGCAATGACCCCAAAGAGTACATATCATGGGCATTGAAGGTTGACAGAATCTTCCGCTTGCACAACTACGAACAAGAGAAGAAGATCGCAATGGCATCCCTTGAATTCCAAGACTATGTCCTCATTTGGTGGGAACAAGTCATTGAGCACCGAGCGGCAAGAGGTGATCCACCCATCACCACTTGGGCACAAATGAAGGATGTCATGAGAGCACGATTCGTGCCAAACTACTACAACCGTGACCTCTTCAAGAAACTCCAACAACTCAAGCAAGGAACCAAGAGTGTTTAAGAGTACTACACGGAAATGGAGATTGCAATGATACGAGCCAATGTCAAAGAATATGATGAACAAACTATGGCACGTTTCTTGAATGGACTCAATCACCCTATCAAGAAGATTGCCGACTTCCAACCATACTCAAACCTCATCGAGCTAGTGCACCAAGCCACTAAAGCGGAATGACAAGTACAAGACGACTTCAAGTATGCCAAGTTCTCATACAAGTCCTATGGCCTCTCCAGCAATCAAGCTTCGACTACTCCAACACCTTCTACCTTGTCCAAGCCATCTACAAGCAACGGTGACAAGTCAAGTTACAAGAAGACTTCGACAAGCTCAAGTCGTCCTCCTACTTCAAGCAACTTCAAGCCAAAAGGTTCATCATCATCTACCCCAACCGATGAGACATCAAGACAAGTTCCATCAAATGCTTCACATGCGGAGGCCGAGGCCACAAGTCCTTCGAGTGCACAAAAAAGCGCACCATGATCCTCAATGACGACAGAACCTATGACTCAATGAGTGAAGGAGAAATGGAAGCCCTTGAGCAAGTGGCCATGCACCGGCAAGTGAACAATGAAGAAGAAGATGATCACATCTTTTATGACGAAGATTAAAGCCCCGCTCTTATTGTCCCCGAGGTCTTGACTCTTCAACATAAACAAGATGAAGACCAAAGATGCCATATATTCCACACAAAGGATGGCATCAATGGAAGGTCTGTCAAGGTCATCATCGATGGAGGGAGTTGCCATAACTTAGCAAGTGAAGAACTTTGCTCCAAACTCCAATTGGTCAAGATGAAGCACCCGCACCCATACAAGGTTCAATGGCTAAGTGACACCGGCACCAAACAAGTCGAGCATAGGGTACAAGTCTCTTTCAAGATCGGAGCTTAAGAAGACACTTTGGAGTGTGATGTCCTTCCGATGACCGTGTGCCACCTCCTTCTTGGACGGCCATGGAAATTTGACCGAGGTGTCATCCACAATGGTTGTACTTACCACTATAGCTTCAAGATGAAAGGGAAGGAGTTTGTGCGACGACCTATGTCTCCAAGCCAAGTGCTCGCCGACAAGCAAGCCACCCATCGTGGAAAGAATAGTGAGAGAGCGAACCACCAAAAAGAGAGTGAGCGCCACAATCCCAAATTTAGTGCCTCCACGATGAGCGACAAGAAGAAGTTAGTCCTATTTGCCACCAAACGTGAGATGAGAGAAGTGTGTGAGAACCCATCATGTGTCCTACACTATGTCCTATTGTGCAAGGATGAGGCACCAAAAACTAACACCTCTCACGGCCTACCTTTAGTGTTATCTTCTCTATTGCAGGAATTCTAAGATGTTTTCCCCGATGAGCTACCTCCGGGTCTACCTCCACTACGAGGCATTGAGCACCGAATCTACCTCATCCCCGGAGCACCACTTCCAAACAAGGCCCCATACCGCGTACTACGAAGAAACCAAAGAAATACAAAGGCAAGTAAAGCATCTCATGGACATGTGCGTGAAAGTTTGAGTCCTTGTGCCGTACCGGTCACTCTTGTGCCAAAACAAGACGGTAGCTTTCGCATGTGTTCCGATTGTAGACCTATCAATGCTATCACCGTTCGCTATAGGTACCCCATTCCACGCCATGATGATATGCTTGATGAACTTAGCGGTGCCACTATCTTTTCCAAAATTGATCTTAAAAGTGGTTACTATCAAATCCGCATACAAGAGGGTGATGAATGGAAAACCTCTTTCAAAACAAAGTTTGGTCTATATGAGTGGTTAGTCATGCCTATGGGTTTATCGGAAGCACCCGGTACCTTCATGCGTCTTATGCATTATGCGTTTCGCCCTTACATTGTTGAATTTGTTGTTGTCTACTTCGATGATATCCTTGTGTTTAGCAAATCTCTCAAAGAGCATGTCACCCACCTTCACACCGTGCTACAAACTCTTCGAAAAGAGCAACTTTATGCTAATATGGAAAAATGCCTATTCGGTGTTGATAAGCTTGTTTTCTTGGGTTTCGTAGTATCTTCTAAGGGTGTCCATGTTGATGAATCTAAGATCAATGATATTAAAACTTGTCCCCAACCAACCAATTTGCAACAAGTGCGTAGTTTTCTTGGTTTAGCCGGTTTCTACCGTAGATTTGTGAAGGATTTTAGCACCAACGCTTCACCTTTGCATGCTTTGAGTAAGAAAAATGCACCGTTTGTTTGGGGAACATCCCAAGATATGGCTTTCAATGAGCTTAAGAATTTGCTTACTCATGCTCCCGTGCTTGCATTACCCAACTTTGACAAACCTTTTGAAATTCATTGCGATGCTAGCGGTAATGGCATAGGAGGTGTGTTAACACAAGAGAAGCGCCCAATTGCTTATTTTAGTGAGAAAATCTCCGGAGCGCAACTAAATTATCCCATCTATGACAAAGAGATATATGCTTTAGTGCGAGTTTTGCGTGAATGGGAACATTACCTCCGCCCTCATGAGTTCATCATCCATACCGACCATGAAACGCTTAAATACCTTAAGGGTAAAACTAAGTTGAACAAGCGTCATGCTAAATGGAGTGAGTTTATTGAGTCTTTTCCTTATGTCATCAAGTATATTAAAGATAAGGAAAACGTTGTGGCGGATGCGCTTTCCCGTATATGCATGCTTGTTACTCAACTTGAATTGAATGTCATTGGTTTTGAGCACATAAAAGACTTGTATGAGCATGATCTTACATTTTCTATTCCTTATGCCAAGTGTTTTACGCATACTTCTTGGGATCGATATTACCTCAAGGATGGTTATCTTATGAGAGCTAACAAACTTTACATCCCCGAGTCTTCTCTTCGTTTGTTACTTTTGCAAGAATCCCATGGAGGAGGACTAATGGGACATTCTGGACACAACAAGACATTCGCCACGCTCTCCAAGAACTACTTTTGGCCTAAGATGTTTTGCTACGTCAACCACTTCACCAACCGATGCTCTACATGTCGCAAAGCTAAGTCTAAAGCCCAATCTCATGGCCTTTACATGCCACTTCCAATTCCATATCAACCATGGGAATATATTAGCATGGATTTTGTGCTTGGTTTGCCTAGAACTCGAAATGGCAAGGTTTCCGTTTTTGTTGTTGTGGACTGATTCTCCAAAATGGCTCATTTCATTCCTTGCAACAAGATAGACGATGCTTCACATGTTGCAAATTTGTTTTGTAGGGAAATATTGCGCCTTCATGGAGTGCCAAAGACGATTGTCTCGGACCGCGACGTCAAGTTCTTGAGTTACTTTTGGAAGACCTTGTGCGCCAAGCTCGGAATCAAGCTTTTGTTCTCTTCCGCATACCATCCCCAAACCGACGGCCAAACGGAGAAAACGAACCGCACGCTCTCCACTCTACTACGCGTGTTGATAAACAAGAAAATCAAGGAGTGGGAGGAATGCCTACCTATCGCCGAGTACGCCTACAATCGTGCAAGACATTCGACTACCGGCAAGTCCCCCTTCGAGGTCGTCTATGGCTTCAACCCATTGTCACCATTGGACATTCTACCTTTACCGCTACAAGAGCGCACAAACATGGACGTGAGTGCCCGAGTCAACTTCCTCAAGAAGATGCATGAAGCTACAAGGAACACCATCGAGCGCCAAGTACAACGACTCGCGACCAAGCTCAACGTCAACAAGCAACCCATGATGTTCAATGTTGGAGATCTTGTGTGGCTACACCTTCGAAAGGACTGCTTCCCCAACGAACACAAGTCCAAACTTCTACCACGAGCCGATGGACCCTTCAAGGTGCTTGCACGCTACAACAACAACGCATACAAGATCGACATCCCACGCGACAAGTACTTCGTGAGCGACATCTTTAACATCAAAGATCTCTCCCCGTACCATGGTGATGAGGATTTTGATCCGAGGTCGGATCTTTCCCAAGGGAGGGGAGATGATGCAGCGCATCCTACGATCATCCCCATGGACCTACCATCGTCTCATCAAGAGCCAAGAGGACCCATGACACGAGCACGAGCTAGAGCTCTCGAGAACGAGGTGACTTCCTTCCTTAGTGATATCTCATATGATCCACTCGAGGCATGGCTACTACCTAAGTCCGATATGCTATGCATGATCAGGTGTCAAGAGGACTCTCCCGAAGATGCACGTGAAGAAGGACAAGCCGCCAAGTACATGGATGAAGAGAACCAACGGAAGAAGGCAAGTTCAACTTCCAGGCCCCGGACATCCGGCCAAGGCCCCGGACATCCGGCCCCTGGAGCGACCACATCAGCAGGAGCCAAGCCGCCCACGTCTACAGGGCCCGGACATCCGGCGTCCAGCCCGGACATCCAGCCAGAAGCCCGGAAATCCGGCGCCACGCACCAGAACCTACAGAAGCTATCGCCGTCAGCCCAGACATCCAGCCCCCTAGCCCGGACATCCGGCCCCTCCCGAAGCCCCGGACAACCGGCCCGACGCCCGGACATCCGGCTCCGCCTGTCTGCGCATAGTAGAGGGCCGAGCCCCATGTACCCTTTCGCCCCCCTAGACTATATATACTTCATCCCCTTCCTCTTTCTAGGGTTAGCATTGGTTTAGCTCATATGTGAGATAGAGCATTGATCATCCATTACGGATCTACTCCACGAGAGAGACCGCGGACCCTCTACAGAGAAGATCACCTTGGATTCAAGACCCCCTCTTGGGTGGCCCCCATCAAGACCTCCTTACGGAGAAGAACCGGTTACTTTTGTATCGTCCTTTGTTGAATTTGGATCTTGTATCTCACCTTTGTGTTCATCGATCTAGCGCATGTGTTACCTATTCTTGTTGGTTGAGTAATTCTCTCGTGTTTACTCTTGTGATTTCCCTCGTTTACCCCTCATGTTCTTCGTGTCCTTAGTTGGGATCCGCTCCTTTCGTGAAAGATCGGCCATCTAGGGTTCCACCCTACATCAGGCTGCCGGAATACTGGCCCAGGAGGGATTATTAGTTTTAGTATTGTTCATTTTCAATTGTATTCATTGTACCTAGTAGTTAAGTATCATCACGTATATGTGATGATATTATATATATATATATATATTCTATGATGAACTAATGAGCAATTAATATATTATGAATTCTATTTTCTATCTGTTTTTGTATACTAATTTGAATCTAGCTGTTATCATCCACATATACAAAATGGAAAGCGTATATACACACATTGAAACAAAACATATAAGAACGAAAACATAGTATACACATTGAAACAGAGCAATAAACAGAAAAATACTATGATTGCTGTGAATACATAGCTATCCACGTCGAAACGACTCAACAAAATAAAACGCGTCCATGAGACCATGACCAGCAGCACTTGCCTATGGTAGCTCTTGGCTCTGCCTGAACTCGTGCAGGCGTTCGCCCAAGCGGTCGACATGCTCGCGGTACATCCGGAGCGTGATATCGAGCTCCAAGTTGGCTATTTCATCGGAGATCACCAGCTCAAGGATGTGACGACCATGTTCCTCTACTGCGCCCAGGTGGACGCCTGGGCCAAGGAGGCGGTCGAGCCTACCGACCAGCGCATTGGCATCGAGCGGGCCATGGACAAAGGAGAACGGCGCGACCCATGCAAGCGGCGCTGCGGGCGTCTGGTGGAAGTACGGCGCGGCCGACCTCGGGTGCAATTACGGCACAGAGGGCCTCTGCCCACTCCTGGTGAGGAATGGGGGTACTCACGGGACGTGTACCCAACTGCGACGACGTGTTGACATCAGGCAAGCGTCGATGGATCCTCTCTTGCTGTGCGGCGCGCCGTGCCTCTCGCTCTGCGCTGCTCCAATGGTCTCGCTGTGCGGCGAGCCACAGCCTATCGGCGCGGACGCGCCTAGCTTACTCTGCGGCGCACCATCGATCATGTTGTGCGACGAGCTGCATCCTGTCGGCGCTGACATGCCTATCTTGATCCACGGCGCTCAAGCGCCATGCACCAAATGTCTACTCAACCCTGGCGATGACGCGCATCACGACGTCGTCCATCGCGTTGCCGGGTAGCGCCTCGGCCTCGACGGGCCGTGGCGCCTGCTTGTTTTCCTTGTCAACAAGGTTGATGGCAGAGGCGGCGCTTTGGTGGGTTGGCATGCTTGTAAAAGGTGGATGTGCTACAGGCTGCGCTTGTCGCCTCCGTGCATCGTGTGCCGCCTAGGTTTATGCGCAATATCGCTGGGTGGCGGGAAACAGGTGAGGAAATGGCGGGAAACGGTGGCGTATTCATAAAACGCCATCAATTAATGGAAACTTAGCATAGAAGGAACATCGAGCTAGCACAAGAAGTAGATGATGATCAGATGAACACGGACCACACTAGGGAACCCGTCGGTGATGAATTCATCAATCCCAAACGGTTGAATACTAGCAAGCGTTTGCCCACAACACACACGGCCTATTCCATCACAAACAGGTCGGATGGATCAACTGTATGCCACGTATCGCACATTGTCAAAAAGTAATGCGTAGACCTTCTTTAACATGTGTTAAAAAATAGAAAAAAAATAAAAAACAAGAACCTCGAGGTTAAATTAACTCATGGGATGGGTCATATCAGTCATTTAATCTGATAGATATGACCCATCCTATCAGTTAATTTAACATCAACACAACTTCCCATCCAGTCACCCATCTGATGGCTGCTCCAGCCTAAGCACACTTAACTTGATAGTTCTCTTACATGAGCTACTGGTGGAACAACTAGTCCTTGCTGATACTAGTTGACCCGTTGTGCCAAATGGCGCAGAGACCTGCTGAATACAAGTTGTCGATGAAAATAGTTTCGTGCTGCAAGAACCTTCAACTAAATCCATGTTCGCGATGAAAATAGTTTCCTTTACTAAGGACAGGCCATGTATATACAGTCTGTTTAGTTGTAGTCTGCTAAATCCATATGCACCTTGAAAAAAACATGGTTTAATTTACAGAGCCTCACGTGTTTCAAGTATGAATAAGAACTATTAACTCTTTTTGTGAGATTCAAACACATTTCCAGAGTTTTTATTTCTTAGTACATGTTGTTTAAAGTAACATTTGCCCAGAGAGAGAGAAGCATACCCCTCTCTCATTATGATTATTATTAAAAGGTATTAAATTTGAAATAAACAATTTCATTTACTTGAAGCACTTGAAGAAAGAGAACCTAGACATACTTTTACGCAATGCTCATTTATCCTGTGAAGGACTACACAATGCTCATTTAACCTGTGAAGGACAAAAATATTCCATCGTCTCTGAATGATGAACTAAACTAAATAAGAAATATATGCAGTAAATTCATTCAAAGTAGAAAAGGGATCTTACATCAAATAAGGCATTACAACAAACATGGTGTTATCTTAGTAAAAGAAATTACATCATTAGAAGAGAAAAGGGAAGAAAACCAAACATGAGATTGAGATTAATACATCTAGGAGGAGGTCGTAGACATCTCTGTGATCATTTTGCAGCCTGGGGAGCAAGGATCCATGGTTTTTATATGCCTTGTCCAGCTGCTGGAGTAGATGACATGGAAACGTCGTCTCTACCATCTCGATGGCTTAGACTCAGGGAGCCGGATGTTCATCTCGGCCCTCCCCAGCTTCCATCAATGGATTTTTATAGTCAGGGTTAAAGACTGAGAGGCCCTATGCATGTTCACAAAACACAATTTTGACAAACTATCTCTATTGTAAAATTGAGGGAGTAAGTCATTATTCGAGAGAACTGGTCGTACATGAAGCATCAAGAACACATGTGCAAAAATCTAATTCTAACTGAATTTAGCTTTCAGTTGGCATTTCCTCAAACAATCAAGTGCACCTATTATTATTTGGCTGACAAAAATATGAACGCCAAACATGCCATCATCGTTAAGCAATTCAAGGATGTCTATGAATCGGACATGAAATATTTGGAGCATGGAATAAAAAACAGCACACTATCTTCTGGCGTAGATGCACAATAGATGCACTCCTTCAAATAGAGATCAATTTTCAGCTGAAACAATAGATGCACTCTTTCAAATATGCATCATAGTAGGTCCTACAAAAATCACGAGAAATTAGAGGATGCAACTTGACGACTGCCTTCTATATCATTTGGAGGACAAAAGAAGCTAGAAAAATTGTGATGAACCACCAATCCCTGTTAAAAGTAACTATCATTCCCCTGTTATATATGGATATATCAATCAAGAGAGAGAGAGAGAGAGAGAGAGAGAGAGAGAGAGAAAGAGAGAGTGGGGGCGGGGGGTATCCTAGGAAACACTTTGCAAACGTAAGCTTTTAAACTAGTAGTCAACTTACTGTCAACATGTAAGGTTGCCTCATTTCTGAAAAACACAAATCCACCCTAAATTTTCGCATGAATAAAGTGTAGATTTTCTCTTCTATCAAGATATTACATGTCTGGTATCTTCTTGTAGGAACTGCTACCATCATTTGCTTGTTCTCACAAAGAATTCAATCCATAGTATGCCAAGAAGCTATGAAAAAATTGTAATTTCTTCAAAGAATAAAATACATTGCAGAAATAAAATACTCTATCAGAGAGTTGGTAGGCGAGGTAGTAGGGACAAGAAGAGCAAGAACTCACTTTGAGAGGACATGGGCAGACTCCTGCATCGTGCCCTGGCTGACCCCTACGCTTACGCCATGCCTCCTGTATCCATTCCTCATTCCTCTGTGCTGTGATAGAAATTCAGAATGGCAAATAAAAGTATTCTTAGATTGCAGCCTTATTTTCTTAACCTTTAGTAGATGCACATTTGATTCTATTCTTAGATTACAGCCTTAATTTCTTATCCTTTAGTAGACGCACATTTGATTCTGAAGGAAGAAGATGGGAAATATGCATATAGCAAGAAATAGTAAAAATATGTTCTTTCAAACTTGCATGGCTATTTGTTTTTTCTGTAAACATGCCAATCTACTGCCATCTCACTGGCCTTAATTTCTTACCATTTCATAGATGCAAATTTGATTTTGAGCAAGTAGAGAAGCAATATACGATAGCATACATCAAGAAAGGGTAGAAGAATATTCTTTTCAGCATATATACATCTGGGCTATTCTGTTATGCGTAACATAATATTATTCTGTTACCCTTTTTGAACTGGCGGTTGCAGGTGGTTGTACTGATGTTTTCGAAGCGGTTGAACTGATGCTTTCAGTTGTGTTTAACAGATCGTCTTCTTTAGTTCAAAAACTTTTTGTAATTTTTTTGTTGGAACATGGCGTGTAATATATTGTTGGAAAGCTCTTGACAACCATATTTCAAGTATATTGAACGTTTTTGCAAAATAATTATGGTTTAAGAGCAGTTTTGAAAAAACCATTTTTTTCAAAACCGAAAACATGAATCGTATTTTGGACTCGATTTTCAAAGCGTTTGTCGGAATTGAGCAAATAAGATGGCGCTAGGAAGCTGGTGAAAATCCACATCTTCCATATATGTATTGTGTTTTCTAATTCTATATGATTTAAAAGTAATTTGAAAAACTGTGAAATTCTGGGCGAAACGTATTTTCGCGATTTTTTGCAAACGGTTTGTCGGATTGACGCAAATGATACGGCGTTGGAAAGCTATGGAAAATGTGCAACGTTTTCGTATAGAAATGTTTTTCTAATTCCCTACGGTTTAAAAACGAATTTAAACACGGTCAAATTTGATTTTGAACGCGATTTTTTTTTAAAGTTTGTCGAAATATGGCAAATAATATACCGTTGGATAGCTATCGAAAATGCGAAACTTAGTCATGTTGAATGTTTTCTCTACTTCACAACCGTTTAAGAGTAATTTTGAATACGGCATGACGGATCCTGCTGTTTTCTCGTCTGAAAAATAGGGTAGTCGTACTGATATATGTGTATGTTTGTACTGAGCTATTTTTTGTAGAGTAATTTTGAATGGTTCCGAAAAAGGTTACTTGTACTGATGCTTGCATGGGTTTGTACTAAGCGTGTTTTCACTAACTAGACTTTGCTCTGTTTTTTGGGTAATATTTTTCTCATAAGTTTTCAACGGTTTACTGTATCATCGCCCCTATACGTTTGTATCATCGAACTAAATGATATTTTATTCAAAAAAAAAATGTGTTTGTTTTGTTTCTTCTTTTTTTAACTCAACATTTTTTTAGCAATGTTGTTCTGAACTTCTCTCATTTTACGACTTGTACTGAGGTACTTACTAAGCAGGATTTTCATGGGGTTTCTTTTTTTGCTTGAACTTTACAATTTGAATTTCTGCCATTTCTTTTATTCCGAACGGACCACCGTTTTTAACTCGTACTGAGGTACTTACTACGCCCGAACTAGGGTGGCTATCGCGTGTCTCGGCGTGTTTTGAACTCGAAGAAAATGTTTCGCATGTTTTCTTTTAACTCATTTTTTTTACAACGATGTTCTGAACTTCTCTAATTTTACGACTTGTACTTTTTACCATTTGAATTGCATGGGGTTTCTTTTTGCTTGAACTTTTACAATTTAAATTTCTGTCATTTCTTTTATTCTGAATGGACCACCACTTTTAACTCGTACTAATCAATATTTTTAATTAAACCATTTTTCCTTTCATCTGACAGAAATATTTTCCACACATAATACACGTACATGAATCATATTACCCATAGCACCAGCCTGAACACAAAAATCATCGCCCTATTCTTGGACAGAACTTTTCAAGCACCCACATGAACACAATAATAATCATCAGAAAAATAAAGTGCTTCCGCACATGGGTACGAAAAAAACTTCCATCACACTTGGTCCTGCTCCTTGTCTTCAGTATCAGTTCAACAGGCAGCGTGTTTTAGTGCTTCCACAAGAGGATTGCATTAACCAAAAAAACAAGTATTTTCATTAACCAAAAAATGTTTCATGTTTTCTTTTGAACTCAACATTGTTTTGCGACGATATTCTAGACTTCTCTCATTTCATTATGAAATGATTATATATAAAAGTTGAACTATACGACACTTTTTAAATGAATCTAACAAGTATTTTCCCCTCTCTAAACTTCAAAAAAATCTGTTGTAAACTAGAGTCTAAACAGTTGCAAATATTTTAAAATTGAACTGAAATAAAATATAGGAACTGAACTGAGTGTATTTTCCTGATTTTTGCTAGCATGCATCAAGACATTTTATATATGTTTTTACAGTAGAACATATACTAATTTTTATGCCAAGTAACTTCAAAGAAAACAGAAGTGGAGCTTCATTTACAAGAACAAAACAGAACATATGCTAGTTTAGATCCATACAAGATTTTCTCAAATGCTTATTAAGGCATAACACACAACACATGTTGTGCTATAGGAAGAACGCGTAAACAGAGGAAATTGGACATAGAATCGTTAAGTAGGTGTACTAAAGAGCACACAAAACATGTACTGAAAAGAACACAACTCCTTAGCGTTTGCATCAGCCTCCTATGGCAGAGGTGAACGGTCTGATCGCTGCGTCGTCGCACGGCCTCGTGTGGCGGAGGTGAATGGCCTGTGGTGGTAAGGGTGAACGGCTTGAGTGTTGCATCGTCGAACGACCTCGTGTCGAGGAAGTGAACGACCTGGGCCGTGAAGGTTGAAGCAGGGGGTGTTGAGAGGCTGTGTGGGACTAATACTGCACTGTCAGAATCAGTTTTGTAGCTGCTCACCACGCACACCTACTCAACTGCTCCGTGCCACCGTCCCGCTGCGCATAAGTACACTTGCCGCCTACCCGTTGTCGTTGGATGTACCTTGCACACACACACAACAGCCACCAATTAGCATGCACAAGTTCATGTACAGTAACATTACAAATTTGCAATGAAACCTAAAAAGTTCTGTACTTTGAAATACTTCATTTTACTTTCCAAATACCTTTTTTAATATGAACTTCTATATTTATTTCCTTAGAACTTATTATTATTTTCCTCTGAACAACAAAAACATGATTGGTTTACTTACCCATAAAATATTTGAAGTATGTCAAATGAAAAAACATTCCTAGGCTTGGAAGTGAGAAAACACATTACACTCATCGAGGTAGATATCATTCTGTGCGTACCTTGCCACAGACCACATCGGATTTTAAGATTCTAGATGAACTTCAGCAAAGTGAAGTGAAACCTTTTTCTAACTCG
Organism: Aegilops bicornis; assembly: GCA_021605145.1. Classification (NCBI taxonomy): domain Eukaryota; kingdom Viridiplantae; phylum Streptophyta; class Magnoliopsida; order Poales; family Poaceae; genus Aegilops; species Aegilops bicornis. The sequence continues at coordinate 441,526,760 of CM038670.1, read as the reverse complement.
AGAACTGTAGAAAATTAGCTTGATTTATTTAACCAAAGCAAATAAACTCTTAACTACTTATGGCAAGTATATTTGAACTGATGTATCCTTTTTCTAGTTACTGAATTGCTGTAGTAGAACTTCCTGCCCTTCCAAACTCGTACTGAAAACATGTACCAAAGAACATCATGCATCAGTGTTCCGAAGGCATACAAGAGCTACACACTGCCGTGAGGTACCAACTTTTCAACAGTTCAGTTCAAAATTCAACAATTTAATTTTCAATAGATCAAACCAAGGAAAGACAACTGACCGAAGGGGTGGCCAACGGCCACAGTTGCTCACGGCGTGCACGACAGTGTCCAACAACCTCTATCCTGGCTCATTGTGGAACGACGTGCTGGGCGTAATCCACGGCCTGGCATATGAGATGCAAAAAAGAGTTAGAGAGGACTTAAGCTAATTTTTTATAGCTGATGATGTAGCATTACAAAAAATAATATACTTTAGCCCATAAATGCAAAGTACTCTGAACTTTTCCGGAGCTTTTTGTTGAACTGAAGGATGCTCCAGAGCAGGACGAGATCGAGCGGATTGGGAGGATGCTGAGCAACATATTGGAGATGCAAGACCACAATACATCAATTAGCGATGTCACTGAACTTTGGGACATTTATACTACAAGAATTGATTCTACAACAATCTTGAACTTTCAAGTTCCATACGCAAGATAGCTACAATTTGCTAAAATCAATCACCAGCAGAAAAAACACCAAAAGGTTCTTCAAATGGTTGCTTGAGGAAGAGCCAAAGCTATTTTGGGGTGGCGGACGGCGGCAGCATGTGGGCTGGGTTGTGTCGCACCGGGAAGGATGAGGAAAACGGCAACCCAACCACTCTAGTGGAAATAGGAGCTGACGGCCGTGGACTGCTGCTTGGCTGAACTCGATCGTCCGGATGCCACGGGGCTGGACCGGGGACGGCGCTGGACATATTGGAACAATTACCAAGGAGCTTAGAGCAGCAGTGTACATCGGCAATGGACTGCTCGTGGCGAAGTGCGTGCCTCCCAAGCTGCAGCGTCGAACTACTTCGGGTTGTGTTGTTGAACAACCCGGTGTGGCGGTGGTGAACGGCATGGGCGGTGCTGCGATGGAGCCCCGCCAGCAGTGGCAGGAAGCTCGACACAATTGGCCTAGTAGCTGCGACGGTGAACGGCCTGGGGTGGCCGGGTTGGACTGCTGGTCGCAGTGGCGGCGAACCCAACGCCCTGGCCACACCGGGATGATAGGCAACCAGAAGGAGCGGAGGGGTGTGTCCACAGCGGAGAGATTGAACGGCCTGTGGTTGCGGCGTTGAACTGCCTGCACGCGACATGCATGAATCTGGTACAGGCGACAGCCATGGTGGTCGTTGTGTTGCAGCGCGGTGGCCCTATTTGTCTATCGGCAAGCTAGATGTATGTGTTAAAAAATGGCTAATGCAGCATTGGTGGAGCTATGTGTATTACTGCAGGGGCCATGCCCCCCAGCTCTTGGATTTTTTGTGAAGAAATTCTGAATTTGTGCGTCACAAATTGAGAGAAATATAGTTTGTGAAGAAACCAGCCCTCCACACACGCCATGGCCCCCTTAGTCATTTGTCGCTAGCTCCGCTACTGGCATTCAGAGTTGGCAGAAATTGAAGCACAAATTGTACCATATTTTGTACATACAAGCATACGGAAAATCGCAGAGGCAACATAGTATACCTGATATGTAGTTGGACTGACGCTCTGGGAATTTAGAACTGATAAAAAATGTACAGACAGCTCAAGCGCCATGAGCAGAAGGCCCGGAAGAAGCGGCGCTGGTGGTCGGGAGATCAAGAAGCACTGACTGGCTGCACAAAATAAAAAAGATAAGAATAAAGTGAAGCACCATGGTCTGCGTACAAGCAGATGGAAGAAAAGTTCCAAGGAGTGGTGGCCGCCAGATACATCATTTTTCAGTTAAAAGAATGTATCTCTGTAGATAGCAGGAACAAAAACTCTTTTAGATAACTCAATCATATAGAATGAAGCAATATGAGATGGAAGAGTAAAGCAACAGGAGAATGCAATGTGAGTTTGTAAATCATGTAAAGAAATAACAACTTGATTTTCCAAAAACCGTAGTATCCAACTAGTTCTCCACCTAAAGCTCAAACAGGTCCTGCATGCTCAACTAATCAACCACACACGTGACTGTTCTTTTGCACTACACCAGACTGCACATTCACATTGGCCATGTATAAATGATTTTCTTTTAGGAATAACATCAAACCAGCAGAAAACTTAGCTTGGGAGATGGAGTAACATGAACGGGTCTGCCTCTCACCGCCGCAGCTGCAGAACATATTGATTTTCAGTAGAAGAAAAAGAATTGATCTATATGTGATCCATCACAAAACAAAGCATACATGCATACATATATCACAAGTTCAAAACATCACAGCTCACAAGCACATCCTCTACGCTTTGGACCTTGGGAATTGTTGCAGTCCCAACACTCAGCATGCGGCCATAGTGATGCCTCCGCTTCATGTCACACAGGTGCGCGCACGGTGTTCGTCTCGCCGCCGCTGTTACCAGACAGGCAGAACAGTGGCAGCCTATAGAACAAAGCACCATCTGCTTGTACTGGCCCTATTTCACTGCATTTTCCCCATAATTAGTTGCAACAAAGCACCATCTTTTTGGTAGCACAATGGTTTGCAGAATCATGGCAGCTGGGACTAAATTGTACTGCTGTGAATCAAAATTTCAGAGACACCTAAACTATACTGCTATGCAATCAAAATTACAGCTGCAAGAAGTATACGTGATTCCAGAAATGTCCCCCAACATGTACTGGGCAGCTTCAGAGCCTGTACTGACAATGAACTATGGATCTACGGCTACAGGCGGAGGAGCTCCACCCCGGCGAGGTGAGAGTAAATCCACACATGGCAGCGCATTCACTTGAAAATAGAAGAGAGCAGAACATAGCGGTAGAAGATGCTCAGAACTCCACACACAAGCGAGACCGGGGTGCTCTTCGTCGAGCTCCGTTGGCTGAGCGGCCGGAAGACGCAAAGTTGAACGGCCGGAAGACGCAAAGTTGAACGGCCAGAGCTCCATTGGCTGAGCGGCCGGAAGAGTCAACAGCGGCGCGCTGCTACTCCTGAAGCAGCGACCTTCCCTGCTGATGCAGTTCGTACTGCAGCGGGGATAGGAGGATGGCGGAGTTGGAGGATGAGCTCATCGCCTGCTGCGTGGTGGAGAGGGAAGGAGGTGGCTGGGGGCGTGGCGGCGGGGGAGGATGGTGGCCGTGGCAAAGGGAGGAAGGTGGCCGGCGCACGGCGAGGGAGGGCGGGGGGGGGACCGGCGACGCGAGCTGGGGGGCAGGGGGACTGCAGGGGACCGGCGGCGCGAGCTGGAGGATAGGGGAGCGCGGTGCCATCGGGCGCTGGGAGGAGGGCGGTGGCGCGAGCAGCTGCAAGGAGTACGGCTAGGAGGTTGGGCAGCGTCGGCGACGCGACCGGCAACCAGAGGTTGTGTCTTGGCGGCGCGGTGGAAGCAAATGGGGTGGTGGGCGGCGGTGCGGTGGAAGCAGTGGCGCTCGGTGGAAGCAGAGGGAGGCGGGCGGTGGCGGAAGTAGAGGCGCGCCAGTGGGTGGAAGCAGGAGCCCGGCCTTGAGGAAGCGAGGAGGCGTGGCGGCGCGCAGGAAGCAGGAGGCAGAGGCGCCCGGGTGGTGGACTCGAGAAGAAGCTGGGGAGTGGGTGGGCTTTTTCTCCGTTTCGTGCCACATCGATAGCACGGGTGCGTGCAAAACGGATCGGGCCTCTATAAGGGCCGAGGGGTAACAGAATAATATTCTGTTACCGGTAACAGAATAATATTCTGTTAACGGTAACAGAATAGCTCTGTCCTATATATATATATATACGACTATAATTTTTTCCTGTAAATACACTAATGTACTACCATCTCATTACAAATTATGTATCGTGCCAAGGAAAAATCGTTTTACTTTTCAGCATATATATATGATCATACGGTAGTCACACATATAAGCAGCACCACAAAAACAAACACACAAACACGACACCTGGAAAAATCAGGAACAGATGAATTAACACGACAATAAGCAGTAAACAAATAGGGTAGAAAAGTGCAGTGCTTAGAAAATAATGACAAGGACAAACCTTGACCAAAGGAACAGAGAAGGAGCAACCTTAGCGATTCTAGAGCCTGCAAAATAAAAGGAAAGGAAGGTTAGCCAAACAAGCCAGTCTGTTCAATACCTAACACAACAACAAATCAAAGACAACCTAGCTTTACATGGCAGAAATTTCAAGTAAGAGAAAAAATATATAATATGATATCTAACTGTGAGAATACATTAGGAAATGCCACTTCCAAATTAGAGCGCACCATCCCCCAAAACTCGAGGACTCAATATTCAGAAACTACACATCATGATAGTCAGTTGTTCTACAGCAGCAAGCTAAATAACACCTAGGTTGTGTATTATCTCATCACACAAAGAATTTAAATCATCACTCCATAAGATCAAGATTTACTATTTATTCTACTTCTGCCCCCAACGCATGAAAATGCAGCTCCATTTGGAATCTGCTCTCCAGTCAAGTATTTTCTTAAGCAAATAGGCACATAGCAAAAAACCAAATGAGACTCCCGCCTCCATATATGCTTAACAGATGGTTGTTTACCAATTCTAGTTCTGCTTGAAACATCAAGCATAATTGGCTACTGATTCATTTCTAAAATAGAAGTGCACCAAAAAATAACTATTTGAAATTACAAATAGGGATAGGCCAATAGATGACCTCTTAATTCCATAGGAATCACAAAATCCCCAAAAACGGTACAATTATCATTTTATAAATGTTCGCACCTTAATGTTAACAATCTCCTCAAATTAGCATACAGGGCTAACATAAACTTAAGCAAGACTGTTCAAATGATCATGGTACATGGTGGATTTATCATAATTGATATTTGGCTGGAAGTGGGCTACGTTCTACAGATATTCTGAAGCTCATTTTCAGTAGTCAGATAAATCGACCTGCTATAGCCGCCTCCAGCGGCCAACCAACACCCATGACAGGCCACCATGGACGACACGCACCTGATTCCACCAGGAAGCCAATCCTGTACCATCGCTAGTGTGCGCGCACCTGAAGTGCACAGTGAGGCAGATCTTCCCTTCGTGGTATATCTGCATCAATATCCCGTCCACAACAAGAATCACTGCCAAGAATGATTATCACCCGACAACACTATTTTCGACAAGTGTCATGGTCGCAATTCACAGAACAGTCCAACATAAATAAAGAAGCTGCAACCATAGTGTGAGAATTGGAAGGGAATACTGAAGCGAACATGGGCGCAAAGAAATACACAACTGAACCGGAGACAATGAAAGTAGACCACTCCAAAACATTAAGAAACCTATAGTCGTTAATGTGGAAACTAAATCTCATTGAGGTGGAGATGACTCATAACCTGCAGATGAAAAGAAGAGCTCGCCTGCAGATTGGGACCCTTGATGTATCCATGGAAGGCTAGCCATACAATGTGGTGTTTCGATGCGAAAACTCAAGGCAACTGTGGCAAGGCCCCATCGAACAACGCCTCATTTCCTATTACTCCACCTATTTCCCATAACTTAGATTCATAATCAAATATTCAGGTGCAATAATAATTTATGTCCGGTTATAAGTTAAAACTAAGGAAATTAAATACTAATTAGAATCTGAGACACATCAAACCAAGGAAATCGATCTGCAAGATGCCCTTGCAGCGCAAGACAACTCCTCCCTTAGCCAATCCATAGACGACAGCTCATTGGTCCTACTTGTTGGCGCATTCAGACTTCTCCTTTCCCTCTATGACAGAAAATCAACATGTGAACATAAGAATCAAAATAAGAGAAGGAACAAGCAGTACTCGGGATGTACAACAAGCGTGCACTTATAAGCTATTATATGTCAGTATGAATGTGCGAAAAACATGGGGCTCTAAACTATAAATCAATTATTAACTAATAATGTTACTTTGGCAACTTCATTGCTTCACATGTCCTTATTTCAGCACAACATGTCATGCATATTTAGAAACATGACATATATATCAACCGCACTAATATGGCAAACAATTAGCTAACCCTGGCATATTTACCTTTCGCCCGTGGTTGTGATCTTTTCACATTAATCTCCAATACTGAATCATCCACGATCTTAATGGATCCTTTAAAGGGGCCATGAGTAGATTCATACTTGAACATATGGTCCAAATAATGGGAGGAGGGGTGTTAACTTGAGCAGTGAAGGGAAGAATATAATGGCAGAATTAAATTTTTCAAATTCCGACGCAGTAGAACATCCCACTGGATGATTTCTGTCATTGCACCTAATAACAGAAAAAGTAGGAACCCAGCAAAATTAGGTGTTAAGTAATTTTTCTATGCTAGAAATACAGTGCAACATGGTCTGATGCAATTTTGATACAAAGTAGTACAAAACTAACTACTGCAAAACTATGAGTTCAACACCTAAAATTTGAGTTTCAGTTGCAGAAGTTCTCATAGAAAAAAATATGCAAATCATATAGCATTATTCCCTTACCATGTACTTAGCATCAATAAAAGGACTATTGAGAGCCACAACTTCAATAACACCTCTACTGGAGCATTGATGCCTCTTCTCAAATCCTCAATGACTGAATGATCATTAATTTCTTCAATCCTCATAACTGAATATTTCTTGTGTCTGTATGTCACTTGACTCACTCCCTGGCCAGCACAGTAGCAACATCAGCAGGTCAACCGCAACAAGCAACAAAGTCAGTATACAACAAAGCATAGCTTCGTAGCTTCATAGAAGATACAAACATTATACAAATATTACAGCAAAGCATCAACATCAGGCCATCAGCAGCCCAACACCCAAACAAAGCACCGAGCAACAAGCTAGCAAGTATGCACACAACAAGCAAGCACACACGCACCACAGCAACAGCAAGCACGCACACATCACTCGTGTAATAAGCAGGACAAGAAGACCAGGAAGAGCAGTGATTCAAAGGAAGTTACCTCGCCGGGGACGGGATTCCTGGCGGCAGTGGTGGAGTTGACTTGGGGCGGCGATGGAGGTCACTCGAGGCGGCGCCCATGGCGACTCCAGGCGGCAGCGCTGGCGTGGCCATACAGGCACCCTCGATCCAATCCGCCGCCCTGCTCTTGTCAATGGGGCGACACATCATCACCTCCTACTGGCTGCAGCTCTTGTAATGTTGTGGCACCTGCGGCTGCTCTTCGATGGTGAGCCTCCTCCCATGATGGCCGAGCAAGGTGGGTGCAGAGGCAGCGGCTACCCTCACCATGCAGTAGAGGCAAGCCGATCCGACTCCTTGGCTGGCATCCACGCCTCTCCTCCTTCTCCGGCCGGTGATGCCCAGCTGATCTCCTCCTTCCGCGGCTTCCTCACGACCTGGGGTGGATAAGGACCTCGGGTAGGCGGTGGATCTCGTCGAATGCGGTGGCGGAGCTCCTGGGGCTACGGGAAGGAGGGAGAGGGGAGGGGCGCGGGCGCCTGTGTTGACGAGGAAGTGAGGAGGGAGGATTGTGGCAGCTGCGGGCTGGGGGCTAGCCGGCTAGGGTTTGTACGGCCGTGCGCACCCTCCAACGCTGTAGCGACCCGCCTCAGACGGTCAAGCCTCTGTGTTTTTATGCCATCCCTGGATCAGTATGCTGGCACACACAGTACATCAATATATATATCAAAGTGCAATCACATGCATAAATAACGTAAAACTGATATATATACCTCATAAGTCACAGCGGAAACAAATAGTCGGGTGTGGAGTCCCATCAACGCCATCGGCAAGTTGAGTGTAGACCGTAACCACTGTCTGCATGTACTCTTATTAAATCGGGAAGAAAGTATTCGCAACATGATACATTGCAGCCATGTAGGTCAAGTACATTGAATGTACCGCAAGATCACAACATGAGAAAACAGATAATAAAACTATACTATATGCAATATGGCTTTGTGGCTCACGTATGCAGTTTTGTTTTGCATAAAAGCTAGTTTTATTTTTTCCCTACATCAAAGGAATAACTGGAGTCTGTACTATGGAGTTTTCTATCATGACATGGTTCCGCCAACCGATGTCTCATAGCCCAAATCATCATAAGTTGCCCATAATTAAGTTATCAGTCCGGTGTTGAGAGTTCCGAGATAGATCCAAGTCCAGATGCTCAAATTGTCCGTAACCGGGGACACGGCTAATCGATTAGGTTTATAACCCTCTGAAGAGGTTTGTACACTTTACCCGCAAGATTCGATCCCTCTTTTTACGTTCTCACACTTCAGGGTGTTTGAGAACAAGACGCAATCAAACATGGTCTTAGAAGAGTTCCTCCGACCACCGTCGGTGCTCATCCAATCCTACCGTAGTTCTACATCTCGCTAGCACTTGTCGGCCAGAGCCACAACTAAGGTCAACCAAGCGAGCCCATAGTGACTTGCGGTTGCAGGTAAGCTTCCGGCATGAAGTATTCTTAGTCTCTTTGAGTCTGGGTGAAGCTTTCCGCAACATGTCATGGCGCTTCTCGATGCATCCCGGCCATCCTTTGGTTTCTCCAGGTGCCCGTCAACCATCCTTCACCCAAGAGTGTGTATTGAATTCTTGTCTCGAGTCTTGAAGTCTTGAGGCCTTGAAGATGCAGTCCTTGCAGATGCCATCATGGAGTTGTCGTCATTGACGTAGAGTCGTCCATTCTCACACCACTCCCGAGCACTCATACCAAATCTCGTCTACTATAGCGTAGCACTAGAATAAATAACGTCCCGGGCTTGGTAACAGGGTGATGGGTTCCTACCTCATGCATACTACTCAACTACAAGAATTCAATATTACTACTGTAGGGTTGTTGCAAAGATGCCACTAAATGCAATAAAACATAGGTATGAAAGCATGGTCAAAGTGAACTTGCCTGGTATTACTTGATGAAGATAACAACGCTATCAGAAAATGACTTGGTAGAACTAATCGTCACTCCGTTGAAAATCTATATAGTCAAACATAACATTCACATAAGCAAACATCCTAGCAAACAATTTTAGCACTCGAAATAACAATCAAAACAACAAAGAAAATCGATAATAAAACTCAAACAAAATCAAAAGAAACTTCAAATAAAACTACAAAGAAAAACTACTAACGAAGATCTATGACTTTGCTACAAACATCTAATATAGTTTTGCCGTAAGTAAAAAACTTAACAACAATTAAAACACTAAACTAATAAATTAACAGAAAATAAAATGTAAAATAACTAATTTAACAGAAATTATTTTTCATAAAACTTTATTTGCAAAAAGAAAAAAAAGGCTTTCATAAAACTCTAACTATGACCTATACAAGTTTTCATACAAAACTAACAAAATAAATTTTTAAAATAAGAATAAAATTGTCTACAGTTAAATAACAGAAACGAAACTAAATTTGTCAAAAGTGATAGAAAGAAATAGTTTAAAAACAATTAAAACTATAAAGAAAAGGTTAAAACAAAAGTAAAACTAAAACAATACTGTTTTGCCTAAAAATCTAATTTAAAATAAATTAAAATGAATAACTATATGCTACTAGATAAACCAAACAATAACAAAACAGTAGCAAAAAGAATCAATCAAAAATATTTTATAAAACTCAAGATACGGCCAAAATAGTGATTTGAACAAATTTCATCAAACTAAAATTTACACTACTCAAATTTGAAAACTAAGTACACAAACAGAAACTTCAACAAATTTGTGACACAATGCAAAAAGAATCACTCAATTTGGATATAAAACATAAAAATTATAAGTACTCTCAAATTGAAACTATTTCTGTTTTTAAAACAGAAACGAAAAAAAACATCGGGCGCTAGCTACGTGGCCTACTGCTACCGGGCCAGGGAGGTGGGCGATCTGAACTATCTAGCGCTCGGTTGTAAAATAACAAAAACGCGTACGTGCTAAAAGAGAAAGACCGATCGGCTAAACCGACTAGACCTGAACCGATCTAAACCGTAATAATAACCGTAACAAACCGGAACTACACCAATCTAATTAAAAAAACGTAACCGTTCGTTAGATCTAATCTACGCTGTCAATAACAGATCGGACGGTGGAGGTTGCTTACAGCGGTGAGGCGACTCCGACGAGGTCGTCGTAAATGCGGTGACGGCTCGGACATCGGTGGCGGTGGCGCTCCGGTCGTCGATGATGAAGATGGAGGGGTCGGGGCGATGTAGCGGGCGACGACGAGTCCAACGGTGGTCGTGGGGTCGGAGGAGATGGTCGAAGGCGGTCGACGGCGAGCTCGAGGCGGCGGATGGTGTCGGTGATCAACGGCGATGGCGATTCGGTGGTTTTGAGGCTCAGGCGAGTTGTTGGGAAGGTGTAGTCGATGGAGGGGATCACGATGGTGGTGGCGGCAGGTCTCGGGGATGTCGGAGGCGGGCTCTAGGGCATCAATGGTGCGGCGGCGGTGCTCGGCTCCGGTGAGAGATTACGGGCGAGGCAAAGGGTTTCGGCGAGGGGAAAGGATGGGAACGGGTCGAGGGAGGAGTATATATAGGGGAAGAGACTTGGGCGGGGTGAGTCGGGAGAGGATCCCGCGATCTCCGGATACAAGCGGCGGCGCGATCTCTTCTTGGCGCTATGCGTCGGAAGAGGAAGAAGATGGTGGGGTCCACTGTCGGTGGTGTGGGAGCGAGGAGTCTGGCGATCGATCCGAAGGGGTTTGAGCGTGGGCGCCTTCTTTGTTGGGCAGTGGGCCGTGGGCAGTGGGAGAGAGATGGGCCTCGGGCATCTTGGCAGCGGTGAGGCTGTGACTCGGCTCATTCTTGGGCAGCGTTAGGTGGTGTGGGCAGCGTCGGCTGGCCTCGGGGTTTCATTTATTTATTTATTTTTGAAAATCACAGAGAGAGAAAATTAAATATAGAGAAAACTATATTATTTTTATATACGACATATATCTATCAATAAAATCAGAAAAAAATAAATCCTACACCGTGTACATTTTTCCAGAGGAAAAATCCAAACTTAAGGAAAACATTTTTTTATATATAAATTCCAAATAAACTCCAATTTGAATTCAAAAACTTTTGGCATTAATTTCTCCTGACTTTTTTTCTTTTGGAGTGCCATGTTAGCTCCTCTCATACTTTTAAACAAGTATTTGTCAGGGGTATATGAAATAAATTTTGAATGCCAAGTTGAATCCAAATTCAAGTAAAATTCAAATGTCTCTGAAATTTCCAAATGCCACTCAATTTCACACAATCAGTCACACAACAATCAAATAAACAATCGTAAATATTTATTTAATATAACATTCCAAAATTTAGAATTTTGGGATGTTACAATCGCCCCCTGACCTTCTTGATTTCCTCTGCTCCGCCTTTGCCTTCCTCTCCTCTCCCGAGGACTCGCCACGGCTCTATGGCCCTGCCCTTTGAACTGGTGTGTGAACGGACAAGGCGAAGTCCGGGATGGTGGAAGAGGCGGGGCTCGGGGTGGATCATGTGAGGATGGAGGAGGACGAGCTCGGGGCAGACATAGACAGAGGAGCAAGAGCTCGTACCAGGGATGGAGGACGGATGCGGGTGGGGCGGCGGCTAGGGTTCATGTGGCTGAGACGAGTGAGGGAGGAAGAAGGCGGGGGCGTGCAGCTATGGGGTTTGGGCGACCAATGGGCTTTTCGGGATGAATGACCAATCGTACCGTTTCACCCCGCACCCAGCCAACACATCGCGACCCCGTCGACGAAGCGGCCCACTCGTCATACACGCGTGAAAGAAACAGCAAGGTGAAACACACAATGAATATCTAACAGACGAGGAGAGCCGAGGTGGGATTTTTATCCCGATTTGATGGCCACGAATGGCCCAATCGGGGGAGCCTTCTGGAGGTGAGTTGGCTAGCCTCATTATTGTTTTAAATAGGATGCCTCATCGCATCCTTATGGCGTATCCGGATGACTACCCGTCCCCCAATGGCCAATAGATGTTGTGCAGACAGAGCATATCACATACATCTTATTAGAAGCAATCATCTATGTTATTATCCGTCTACGCACACATTTCTGATTACAGACCTGTTTGCCACGTCTCACACACATCTTGTTATATTAAACCATTTATGTTCTCTTGCCTCAATGCAAACACTTCATCCGAGTGAACTACATGCTGTATATCGCACACACCTTGATCTGGCCGACCGTTTCTTCTGTGTTGCCTAATCACAACCAGTTCATCCGAGTGAAGCGTATGCTGCATATCGCACACACCTTCATCTGACAGCCCGTTTCTTTTGTTCCTCCTCATCGCAAACAGTTAATTTAACTATATTGTATGCCCTGAATCGCACATGCAACCAAAATCTGAACCGTGGTTGATGCATCCGTCGTTGCAAAGGTTTTGTACCTTTTTGACGGGTTTTTTACACCACCGTTTGCGATTATTGCATCACACACAGTTTCGTCGAAGGGTCTCTGATCGTAGTGTCGCGTTAGCAGCATCCTGCAGTAGTGAAGAGATCTTTAACAATAGCAATATTAGGTTCAAAATTACTTGTCCAGAGGGTCTAAGTGTTCTAATATTACTTTTATTAACCACAATTGTAGATTTAGCATGTTCCTTAATCCTAACAGGAAAAGGAGGTTTCTCAATATAAGCAGTAGGCACAACCGAGTCAACATTGTAAATGATAGTTTCATCTTTAACTATAGCGGGTTCCTCAATCTTTTATTTAATAGGGGGGATGATACTTAAACCACTTCTCCTTAGGGATATCAACATGAGTAGCAAATAATTCACAAAAGGAGGTTACTATCTCAAATTCAAGTCCATATTTAGTGCTAAACTTGTGAAAAGCATCGGTATCCATAAAAGATTTAAAACAATCAAACTCAAGTTTTATACCTGACTCTTTACCTTTGTGGAGTCCCCAACTTTCAGAGTTGAATTTGATTCATTCCAAAAGATCCCATCTGAATTCAATAGTTTTCTTCATAAAGGATCCAGTGGAAGAAGAATCTAGCATGGTTCGATCATCATGAGAAATTCGAGCATAAACATTTTGTAAGATATTTTACCTTGAGAGCTCATGATTGGGGCATGTGTACATCATGTAATTAAGCCTCCCCAAGCTTGAGCGACGCTTTCTCCTTCACGAGGCCAAAAACTATATATATAATTCCGACCATGATGAACTAGATGCATAGGATAAAACTTTTGATGAAATTCCAATTTCAATCGGTTCGAATCCCATGTTCCAATATCATCACATAGCATATACCATGTCAATGCCTTTCCCTCCAAAGATAAAGGGAAAACCTTCTTCTTAACTCCATCTTTGGATAAACCATCAAGCTTAAATAATCCACAAACTTCATCCACATAGATTAAGTGCATATCGGGATGCATCGTTCCATCTCCTCCATAAGGATTAGCTAGTAGTTTCTCTATCATACCCGAAGGAATCTCATAGTAAACATTTCTAGTAGGTTCAGGGGCAACTCTTTGTGCCTCCGGTCGAGGTGAAGATACCCCAAACAAACCCCTCAAACGATTGATTTCCATAGTATCAAGTGACAGTAAATTTCAGCATGTAATATGAATGTTTCCTTACCAAATTCCACTTACCAAAGACGCTTAAGTCCCCGACAATGGCGCCAGAAAAGAGCTATATGTCTATGATAGGTCTCCGTCGTATCTATAATTTTTGATTATTCCATGCCAATATTATACAACTTTCACATACTTTTGGCGATAATTTATATGTTTTATTGGACTAACATATTGATCCAGTGCCCAGTGCCAGTTCTTGTTTGTTGCATGTTTTTTTCCGTAGGATATCCATATCAAACGAAGTCCAAACGCGATAAAAATTTACGGAGATTTATTTTGGAATATACGTGAATTTTTGGAAGAAGAATCAACGCAAGACGGTGCTCGAGGGGCCCACTAGGCACCAGGGCGTGCCAGGGGGGTCAGACACGTCCTGATGGGTAGTGGGAACCTCGTAAGGCGGTTGCTACCCTTCTTTCGTCGCAAGAAAGATAATTTATGGATAAAAATCCCCTCAAAATTTCAGCCCAATCGGAGTTACGTATCTCCGGTAATTTAAGAAATGGTGAAGGGCGAGAAAACATGAACATGAAACAGAAGAGAGCACAGAGCAAGAGAGATCCAATCTCGGAGGGGCTCCTTCCCCTCCGCCGCCATGGTGGCCATGTACTAGAGGGGGAACTCTCCTCCCATCTAGGGGGAGGCCAAGTAAGAAGAAGGAGGGGGCTCTCTCTCCCTCTATCCCGGTGGCGCCGGAACGCCTCCATGGCAATCATCGTGACGACGATCTACACCAACAACTTCGCCGCCGTCATCACCAACTCTCTCCCCCTCTATGCAGCGGTGTAACCTCTGTTCTACCCGATGTGTTGTTTTGTCACGGCAGATGCCCTAGTGAAAGGACTTCGGTGCGAGGCCATCGGGACGGTGATTAGCTTGTCGGGGTTGAGCAGGACGAGAGACATGAGTTTACCTAGGTTCAGCCCCTCACGGTGGAGGTAAAAGCCTACTCCTGATCTTGTTGCTATTCGCTTGAGTATCAATTACAAGGGAGCAGATTCGCTTGACCTAGCTATCGATTGATTGTAACTCATCCTATTCTGTGCGAGGGACTCTCCTTGATATACAGCTCGAGGCCTTCGGCTTACAAGAGACCCGGTCGGGTTATGACCCATGACCCAGTCATACACTAAATCACATTGCCTTATAAGACATGTCACCATATGGTGGCTTACGCCTCTGGGCCGTCTTCTGGAATCGGGCCCTAAGCCGACCCATCTTGTGACCCGCCCTTCTGGCCTTGTGTCTTCATCGTCTCGGGCCTATCCAAAGCCTGGCTTGCTGAGCTAGTGGCCTAACCCGGCCCTTTCAGGGCGGGTTAAATCATTGGGTTATATACCCAAGATTAGGCCCCAGATTGATTTAAACTTGTTCATGTCAATCTTCAATCCCTCCGTTTAGCGAGTCTTCTCTTTATCTTTCTTAATCTCAGTCTTGAAAAGTCTTCATAACCCGTCATGAGAAAAGATGATGTCACCTTCGTGATTTCTCGAAAACCTTCATGACGTCATAACCAATCTTTGTATAAATCCATCATTCTGAAAATCGAGGTGTCTCTTTGTTGTAAAATTTATTACGCCTCCTCGATCTTCGCACTTGCCATTCACTGTTCCCTTTTTTCCTTATAAATAGGCACAAGGTCCTTCTTTTTACCTTTCGTAACCCTTCTTTTTACCTTCTCCCCCACTTCTTCTTCTTCCTCGTGAAACCCTTCGTAACCGGAGCAGTGATACGTCTCTAACGTATCTATAATTTTTGATTGTTCCATGCTATTATATAATCTGTTTTGGATGTTTTATATGCATTAATATGCTATTTTATATTATTTTTGGGACTAACTTATTAACCTAGAGCCCAATGACAGTTTCTGTTTTTTCCTTGTTTTTGTTTTACAGAAAAGGAATATCAAACGGAGTCCAAACGGCATAAAACTTTCGCGATGATTTTTCTTGGACCAGAAGACACACGTAGGACTTGGAGAGGAAGGAAAAATAGTCCCGAGGGCTCCATAAGCCCTCAGGGTGCCCCCCCTGGCTTGTGGGCCCCACGGGAGTCCTCCAACCCTAATCTTTGGCCTATAAATTCATAAATATTTCCAAACCACTAGAAGCATCCACCAAAATACTTTTCCGCTGTCGTAACCTTCTGTACCCGTGAGATCCCATCTTGGGGCCTTTTCTGGCATCCTGCTGGAGGGGGATTCGATCACGGAGGGCTTCTACATCAAGTCTATTGCCCTTCCGATGAAGCGTGAGTAGTTTACCACAGACCTACGGGTCCATAGTGTAGCTAGATGGCTTGTTCTCTCTCTTTGATCCTCAATACCATGTTCTCCTCGTTGTTCTTGGAGATCTATTCGATGTAATATTATTTTGCGGTGTGTTTGTCGAGATTCAATGAATTGTGGATTTATGATCAGTTTATCTATGAATATAATTTGAATCTTCTATGAATTTTTATATGCATGATTTTATATCTTTGTATTTCTCTTCGAATTATTGGTTTGGTTTGGCCAACTAGATTGGTTCTTCTTGCAATGGGAGAGGTGCTTAGTTTTGGGTTCAATCTTGCGGTGTCCTCACCCAATGACAAAGTGGGGGTTGCGAGGCACGTATTGTATTGTTACCATCAAGGGTAAAAAGATGGGGTTTTCATCATATTGCTTGAGTTTATCCCTCTACATCATGTCATCTTACTTAAGGTGTTACTCCGTTCTTATGAACTTAATACTCCAGATGCATGTTGTATAGCGGTCGATGTGTGAAGTAATAGTAGTAGATGCAGGCAGGAGTCGGTCTACTTGACACAGACGTGATGCCTATATTCATAATCATTGCCTTGGATATCATCATAACTTTGTGCTCTTCTATCAATTGCTCGACAGTAATTTGTTCACCCACCATATTATTTTCCTTCAAGAGAGAAGCCTCTAGTGAATCCTATGGCCCCCGGGTCTATTTTCCATCATATATTTTCAGATCTATAAACCAAAAAACCCAAAAATACCTTGCTGCAATTTATTTACTTTTACTTTGTTTTACATTTTAGTAAGCTTTTATATCTATCTCTATCAGATCTCACCTTTGTAAGTGACCGTGAAGGGATTGACAACCCCTTTATCGCATTGGGTGCAAGTCTTTGATTGTTGGTGCAGGTGCATAGATTGGGGACTTGCGTGTATCTCCTACTGGATTGATACCTTGGTTCTTAACTGAGGGAAATACTAATCTCTACTTTGCTGCATCACCCTTTCTCTTCAAGGGAAAAACCAACGCAAGCTCAAGAAGTAGCAGGAAGAATTTCTGGCTCCGTTGCTGGGGAGATCTACATCAATCCTACCAAGTACCCACCATAAACTCTCATCTCTTGCATTACATTATTTGCCATTTGCCTCTCGTTTTCCTATCCCCCACTTCTAAACGATTTCAGAAAAACACAAAAATATTTGCCCTTCCTCCGTTCGTGTCGGGGGAAACGACACCTATGGGATCACTGGAATCCCTTCCACTGTTGGCGGGCGCGGGGTTGTGAGAAGAGCATGTTTAGGAGCTAGCACAAAGATTGTTTACTCAGGTTCGGGCCGCGAGGATGCGTAATACCCTAGTCCTGCTTTGGTGTGTATTTCAGAGTGTTCTTGAGCGCTCGAACTAGCTACGGTGGCTGCATCGTTCCAAGGAGCCGAATCCTTCTCCTGGATGCCTCGTTCCTCCTTTTATAGGCAAAAGGGGTCGCCACAGTGGAACATAGGAGGTGAAAAGGTGTACAGTGGATGAGTCTATCCTCTGGCACCGTCGGACCAACACATTTAATGCGCCGACGCGTTCTCTTAATTTATCTCGACGGCAAGGAAGCACGCCCCAAATTGCCGCCTACCGGTTCCGACGCGTCCGAAATGACGAGGCGTTCTTGCGCCACGCTTGGTCTTGGCTGGCGCGGTGGTGGGGCCTTCACGAAGGGCCGCATGCCACCACACAAGTGCTTGTTGAGTCGGTGTAGAGGCCGCCCGTTGCCACGTAGGTGCTTGCCCAGCTGGTTGAGCTAACAGCTGCTTGGGGACGGCGGTGGAGTCTTGGCAGGCGCGGACCTGGCTGTGTCCCCGCTGATGCCCTCGGCAAGGGTCTTGCCGAGGGCCCGGCAAGGGTCTTGCCGTGGCGTTGCAGTTGTCCATGGCAAGGCGCGTGCCGGGGGTCTTGTGGATTTCCTCGGCTAGGATCCCGGCGAGGGTCGCCGTCTTCTGGTCCTCATCTGATCCTGTGTATTTATGATCTTGACAAAGATCTGCATGCCACCACTGAGGTGCCTCCTGAGCCCTGGTTCCAATGTAGTTGTTGACGGTGTCTGGAACCCTTGGGCTCAAGGGTGGCTCGCTCAGCTGGTGTTGGGCAAGTTGCCCCGACAAAGCTCTTGCTGGGCCGCAGAGGTCGTCCCAGCAAGGGTCTTGCCAGGGGGGGTCCACATCGCCCCTTTGCTCTTTGTGTTCCTGGTCTTGGCGTTGCCTCGGTTGTCTTGTGCCTTCGGCTTCCCTCGTCTGCCCTGCTTAGTGTGGCCGTGGGCGTGCCTCCGACTGTCCGTGCACAAGTAAAGGGGTAAAAAGGAGTGCCCTACTTTTGTACACCGACAGGAGCCCCCGGCCCTGGGTCACACATAAGCGCGACACGTTGTTGGGCCAGGCCCAGAATGGTGCGCGGGCAGTCGGGGTAGGATTTTTACTATGGTAACTTCTCGCTGCGCTTCTCCACGACCCGCGTTGAACACGCTACGTGGAGAGTCGTGCGTGATGTGGGGGTCAGGCGTGGGGCGGTTCCCGCACGCATGCGTCACATCATAGTAAAGAGGCGGCTCGCGCCTTCCCCATAAGAAGAGGGAGGCGCAGAGACGCGGCTCATTTACTGAGTGGACTCGGGTTGTGGTCTTCAAGGTGCCCGTGCCCCACGATCTTCAAGGCGCAGAGAGGCTTTGCAATCTTAGAGAAATTCTCAACGAATCTTCGGCAATAGCTTGCAAATCCAAGAAAACTGCAAAGCTGCTTGACATTCTTAAGAGGTTCCCCATTCACAACTGCAGACACCTTCTCGGGATTAATAGCGATGCCCTTGGCAGAGATGATATGACCAAGGTAAAGAACTTCATCAAGCCAGAACTCACATTTGGAAAACTTCGCATAGAATTGATACTCTCTGAGCTTGTCGAGCACCAATCGCAAATGTTTGGCATGATCCTTCTTATTCTTCGAGAAGACCAAGATATCATCGAGATACACCAAGACGAATTCATTGGTGTAGGGGTTGAAGATGAAGTTCATCATTCGAGAGAATGTTGGAGGAGCATTGACAAGGCCGAAAGACATGACAGTATATTCATAAGAACCAAAGATTTTTCCGAATGTTGTCTTGGGAATATCTTGCTCACAAATGTGAATTTGATGATAACCCATCCGGAGGTCAAGCTTGGAGAATACTTTAGCACCTTTAAGTTGCTCGAAAAGCTCATTGATGTTGGGAAGTGGATACTTGTTCTTTATTGTCTTCTTGTTCAATGGACGGTAATCGATGCAAAGTCGGTCCGTGCCATCCTTCTTCTGGACAAAAAGAACTCGACAACCCCATGGAGATGAACTCGGTCTGATCAAACCCAGACGCTCTTGTTCATCGAGCTGTTTCTTCAATTCCTTCAACTCCTTTGGTCCAAGCTTGTATGGACGCTTGCAAATGGGTTCAGTGCCAAGCTCAAGATCGATAACGAACTCAACTGGCCGGTGAGGAGGCATACCCGGAAGCTCTTCTGGAAAGACATCTTGGTACTCACAAACGACTGGAATTTGAGAGATAGCATCCAACTCGCCCTTCTCTTTGAGAGAAAACAAATGAATGGTTTCGTCACGAGCGACATAGATGATCACATCCTCAGAGGAGTGTGTCAATTGAGTTTCCCTGGCAGCACAATCAAGTTGAGCCTTGTGCTTAGAAAGCCAGTCCATGCCGAGAATTAAATCAATATCCGAGTCACCAAGAACCATTGGAGAAGACAGAAATTTATAGTTGCCCATCTTGATAGAAACATCCGGAGCCATCATTTTGGTATTCATGAACAATCCCGGAGAGGAAACCGCTATCGGCTTAGGCAGATCGACAATATGCAAATTGTTCGTGGATGCAAAAGGTCTTGAGATGAAAGAAATAGATGCACCAGTATCAAATAAGACTTTTGCAGGAGTATCACTAACTGAAAGATTACCCATTATCACATCAGTAGATTCCTCCACTTGAGTTGCATTCATCATGTTCACCTTTGCAGACTTGGGATTATGCTTGACCACTGCATTGCTGGAAGATCTCACAGGAGGAGGAGGCGGAAGGGGCCTTTGGTTGAAGCACTTGTTCGCATAGTGATCTTTCTGCTGACATTTGTTGCAAGTCACCTCTGAGAGCGGACGATGATAAGGAGCATTAGACCTTGGAGCTTGATTCTGAGACTTGTTCTGATAGCTAGGGTTGGGTGGGTGGGAAGATACAGGGCCACCTTTGTTCTTCTGCTGGTAAGGCTGACGGAACGGAGGAGGAGGAGGCAACCAGAACTTCTGTTGCTTAGCTGCAACTAGTGAGGACGAAGAAGACTGAACTGCATCCGTGACTCTCTTCTTAGAAGCCTCACACTTAAGCTGGGCAGCTGCTTGTTTCAGTGCCATGTTGTAGAATTCATCATACTTTTTCGGCTCAAAAAGCACGAGAGCTAATTGCAGATCTTCTCTGAGGCCACCTCTGAATTGATAAATCATGCTCTTCTCATCAGGGACGTCTTGCTTAGCGAAGCGAGCAAGTTTTTGGAACTGGGTATTGTATTGATACACAGACATACTGCCTTGCTTGAGATTGCGGAACTCCTCACGCTTGCTCTCAACAACACTTTGTGGAATGTGGTGAGCTTTGAAGTCTCAGCGGAAATCATCCCAGGTAATCACACGACCTCCTCTGGAATCTTTGTATTGTTGATACCACTCGGCAGCTTGATCCTTGAGTTGAAACGAAGCAAACTTGACAAAGTTCCCAGGCCTGACATTGCTACATTCAAAATGCTTGTTGATGTCCACGAGCCAATCATCGGCATCTGTGGCCTCGGCACAGTAGCTGAAAGACTTCGGCTGATTTGCAAGGAACTGATTGAGGGTAGCGAAGTGAGGCTGATTGTTGCCTTGGCCTTGATTTCCTTGATTGCCTTGCCCTTGGGTGCGTTTTTGCAAGAGTTGCAAAATCATCTGAGCATTGGCGTTGGTGGCTGCCATGACAGCTTGCCATGCCTGTGGAGGCGGAGGAGGTGGCAGAGGGTTCGACTGACTCCCATCATTGCATTCCGGATTCTGACGCATTGGCGGAGCCATCCTGAAGAGGGTGACATCCGTTAGCATCTTGATAGACAGATAGGCAAGTTGCATCAACGGATAGAAATTGCAACATATAGTCTTCACAATAAACATTCGAACGAGGATGAACGAATGAATTCCATAGTAAATCATCACACTTCCATAAGTTGAGAAGCCACTTAGAAAAGGTATGGAATCAACACTTGACTTTGGAGCAACTCGAATACCACAACTCAAAACAAAACAAAGGATTGGCTTGCAAAATAAGCCGGAAACAAACATATGATATATCCCATATCGTATCATGTGTCTGTTGGAAAGATAATCTAGGAGCTACTTGAATTCCCACTAATAAACTCCCGAAACTTTCTGGTTATGCAATCAGGTGTTGGGGATACAGGGGATGCAATATATCTCACCCAAACTAACAATACCTAGATCCAGCTGTATCCATCCTTCAACACATAACCAAGAAACCTTCGGAAATCATTTACCTCAACCTTCGATAAGCATCCGTTATACGAGTTATGGCAATACTCCCGAACTAACAACTGCAAAAAAGAGATTTTCGATGTCGGCGAAACTCAGGTATTCCAGAACTGCAACGATAAAATTGTGACGACAACACCTCCGAGCTCAACTCCCCGGGACACTGCCACAACCCCTGAATGTCAGGAGGCACCAAGAACAATGTTCTCGTCACAAAACCATCGGAACGATTCCAAGATACCCGCATGATCCTAACAAAATTTATCGAAATTTGAGGAGAGGAGAGTCAAAACTTCTACGTCAGGGGGCCTCACCAGAGCGACGAAGGGACTGAGGAGTAAAAATAATCCTACTCTTCGATATATATAATACTAAGACTCAAAACATTTTTTTCTAGACTCAACAACGCCAACGATTCGATCAAGCAGGGGGCTCCTAAGTCGGGGATGGCTCTGATTACCAACTTGTAACACCCACGATGCGGCTATATCTCCCACGTGTTGAGGCACGACTTGGAGGCATAACCGCATAGTGGTTTTGCCGCAAGAAGGATCATCTTTAGACAATCCCATGTAATGAACAAGAAAGGGATAAAGAGTTGGCTTACAATCGCCACTTCACACAATGCATAAATTAAACATACATCATTCAGAGTACTAATCAAGGTCCTACTACGGAACCAAAATGAAAGAAGACAACCCCAAATGCTAGATCCCTGATCGTCCCAACTGGGCTCCACAACTGATCATCAGGGAAAGAAACATAGTAACGACCACGTTCCTCGTCGAACTCCCACTTGAGCTCGGTTGCGTCACCTGCACTAGCATCGTCGGCACCTGCAACTGTTTTGGTAGAATCTGTGAGTCACGAGGACTCAGCAATCTCACACCCGCGAGACCAAGACTATTTAAGCTTATAGGAAGGATGGAGTAATGAGGTGGAGCTGCAGCAAGCACTAAGCATATATGATGGCTAACATACGCAAATGATAGCGAGAAGAGAAGCAACGCACGGTCGCGGAGCTAGAAGTGATCAAGAAGTGGCCCTGAAACTACTTACGTTCATACATAACCCAAACCGTGTTCACTTCCCGGACTCCGCCGAAAAGTGACCTTCACGGCTACACACGCGGTTGATGTATTTTAATTAAGTCAAGTGTCAAGTTCTCTACAACCGGACATTAACAAATTCCCATCTGCCTCATAACCGCGGGCATAGCTTTCGAAAGATAATACCCTGCAGGGGCGTCCCAACTTAGCCCATCTTAAGCTCTCATGATCAACGAAGGATATTCCTTCTCCCGGGAAGACCCGATCAGTCTCGGAATCCCGGTTACAAGACATTTCGACAATGGTAAAACAAGACCAGCAAAGCCGCCCGAATGTGCCGACAAATCCCGATAGGAGTTGCACATATCTCCTTCTCAGGGCACACCAGATGGGCAAGACGTCGGGTTGGCATAGACCCTGGTTGCCCAGGGGGCGCCAGACATCGCCCAGGTTGGACCAGCACTCGAAGGAGCACTGGGCTGGGGGTTAAAAATAGAGATGACCCTCGGGCTCATGAAAACCCAAGGGAAAAAAAGGCTTAGGTAGGCAAATGTAAAATCAGGGTTGGGCCTTGCTGGAGGAGATTTATTCAAGGCAAATTGTCAAGGGGGTCCCATAAATCACCCAACCGCGTAAGGAACGCAATGTCAAGGAACATAACATCGGTATGACGGAAACTAGGGCGGCAAGAGTGGAACAAAACACCAGGCATAAGGCCGAGCCTTCCACCCTTTACCAAGTATATAGATGCATTAATTAAATAAGAGATATTGTGATATCCCAAAATATCCATGTTCCAACATGGAATCAACTTCACCTTCACCTACAACTAGCAATGCTATAAGAGGGGCTGAGTAAAAGCAGTAACATAGCCAAACAACGGTTTGCTAGGAAAAGGTGGGTTAGAGGCTTGACCTGGCAATGTGGGAGACATGATATAGCAAGTGGTAGGTATCGCGGCATAGCAAAAAAGCGAGCAACTAGCAAGCAAAGATAGAAGTGATTTTGAGGGTATGGTCATCTTGCCTGCAAAGTTCTCAGAGTTGTCGAAAGCTTGATCCTCGTAAGAGTTCTCAACAAGTTCCTCATTCACGTACTCGTCTCCCGACTTAAACCCAAAGCAATAACACAAGCAAAGGAACAACTATCAACCACGATGCAATGCACAAGCAACATGATGCAGAACATGGCATGATATGCTAGATGTGATATGCAATGCATATGCCTGCTCCGGAAGGGAAAATAAGTACAAGGCATCAACTTGGCAAACCAAGTATGCCGCTGGAAAGATGAGATAATTTCGGTTGAAATCGATATAAAGATCACCGGAATCGGATGCACGGTTTGCAAAAGACAAGCAAAACAAGGTTGGCACAAATCTGCGGTTAACAACATGATGCCATCTAGAATGCAACGAGGAACTAAGCTACTGCACTGCAACATAACAAAAAAGCATATGTCAGTGATAAAATCAAGATTCTTGACAAAAGATGAACACTGAGCTACGGCTAAATCACACTAGAGCAGGTTCAAACAAGCATGGCAAAAGTGCAAAAGATATCAGCTTCACAGACTTGGTGAAAATAACAACATGCCAGGAATAACATCAGGAAGCCATGTTCAGAGGAAGCGAAAAACATTCTACAGGAACATAAATAAGCAAACAAAGGTATGGCATGAATCTACTAAATACATAGAACAAATGTCCCTTCCTGACCATGAGCCAAAAGGGCACAGAAAATATTATTACACCCATGAAAACATAGCAAGTTTTATAAACAGATTCAGACTTGGTGAATTTTCAGGACATGGCAAAACAGATTCATGTTGGCATGTTAACAAGCTTGAATAGCTCACTACAAAGCATATCATGGCATGAAATAACTCTATCATGGAGTAGGCATGAAAATGAAACTAATCATGTTCCAAACAACCTCATAGCATGTTTGAAATAAATCACACAAAAATGCCAAAACAGCACCATGATGTAAAATGACATGTATGCAAACTTTCTTAAATGAAGAAAACAATTCCACCACTGGATTTGTGGGATTTTTCTACCCCAAAAACATATATAATACGTCTAGGTTTCTATAGAAAAATCCCCACAAATATGCAAAACACTAAAACTGCCTAAGAAGGAAAACATAAGCATATGCCAAATCTGGCATATACCTAAACTGGAATAAGAATAGAAACATGGAAAAAGCTATGTGTACCCCAGGCGGTACCCAGTGTTAGGCTGACTGGTAGGACCGTTGGCCACGTGGCTGGGTGTGTGAATGACCGGTGGGGCTGGCCTGTCAGTGGCCCAAGTAAAAACAGAAAAAGGGGAGGTTTAAGCGCCATGGGATCCAACCCGGTCGCTGGGTGTGGTAGCAGGGCGTAGCCAACTGCGCCATCTTATTGCTGCTAGAAGGGAGGTGCCACGCTACGGTCTAACACCAGGCGAGGCTAGCTGCTCCAGCCGGCGACAGAGAAGAAGGCCACGCTTCCGACGAGCGTGACGGTGACCATCGGAGCAGAAGGCCACCTCCAGGGGTGCGGAAAACGGACGCGGAGACAGGAGCAAGTGGCTGATGCAAGCTGGGGGCGCGTGCATGCGGCAGCTCAAGTACGAGCTTATGCTCGTCTCGCACGGCAATGCAAGGTTGGCGAGGCCACTGCTCCTTGCTTTCGAGCGCGAGCGCGCGCGTGAGGCAAGCGCAGTGAGGAGAAACTCGGCTAGGCTAGAACCGGAGCGCGGGGACGCGCGGGTGCGCTACAGCAAAGATACGCACAACAATAAGTTTCAAGCTTCGCCGGAGCACTACGAGCGCGGCAAAGACACAGATCGGGCGAGTCCTACGGATGCCTACATGCCATGGGATGGATGGGAGAGGAAGGAGCGTTACCTAGCTCACCCTAGGACACGATGAGATCGATGTAGACGAGCCGAAGACAAGGCGAGGGAGCTCTGAACTTGGCGGGGCTGCTGTCCGTGAAGCAGGGGAGGAAGAGGATGACGGGGAGGTAGCCGGACTTGGCGATCCCAGGCGAGGAAGAGGACGATGGGGGCGTAGTCGACGTCGTGGAGGGAGACAGACGTGCTTGGCGAGGCGGAGGTGGCCGGAGTGCACGCCGGCGATGGCTATCCCGAGCTCGAGCTGAAGCTCGGTCGGTTCATGGCGGCCAGGTCGACGGCGAAGTGTGTGGAGCTAACCTAGGCGGCGGCGAGGCAGGTAGAGGAGGGGGATCGGTCGAGGAGGAACCCTAGGGCGCGGGGGACATGTTATATAGGGCTAGCGACGCTTCTCTGGCCGCCAAATCGACCGGACGTCGACGTGGCACGTCTAGATGCTCTGCCGTACAGGAGCTTGAGGATCCTCCTGTACGTGTGGGCTGGCTGGGCTGCGGTAGGAGCGGCTGCTGTGCTCTGCTAAGCTGCAGGTGAGCGGAAGGCCCAGGTAAGGAGAGGTAAGTCCCCCTTCTCATTTCTTTCCAGTTTCTGATTATTTACATAACCAGCTGAAGAAACGAAAAAGGCCAGTGGACTAGGAGAGGCATTTGGTAAATATGAAAATATTCCCAAGCTCCTGGGATTACGCACATAATTGTAAAAATGTCTTGGACATTTTTAGAGGAAGAAAAATATTCCAAGTTTGAATTAGGTTCAAACTTGAAGCATTTTTTACCCCAACCAAACTCACTCCAAAAAAGGGGAAATTGGGCGGAGAGGTTTAAGGCACTGAGCTAGAATATAGAAGAAAAGATGATCATTAAAAGAGAAGGGAAGAGTGGCACTTGCAAAAAGAAGAAAGAAAGGGAAGGAGAGGTGGTGATGATGGAAGATTCATGCATGGAACATACAACAACATAATATGCATGAAAATCACACCATGCACATGATGAGGATGAGAATGCAAGATGACACCAAGCACAAATGCAACACGACAGACAAAAACCCAACCACGAAGGAAAATATCATATCACATAACCGGAAATGGCAAGAGTTGGAGTTACAAAGATGGAAAGTTACATCCGGGGTGTTACAACACTCCACCACTACAAGAGGATCTCGTTCCGAGATCTAGGACTTGAAGAACTCCGGATATTCGGAACAGAGGTGATCCTCGCGCTCCCAGGTGGCTTCTCGGTCGGAATGGTGTGACCACTTCACTTTCGGGAATTTGATAGACTTGTTGCGAGTCTTGCGCTCAGTTTCTTCAAGAATAGCAATGGGGTGTTCATGATAAGAAAGATATTCTTGGAGGTCAATCTCTTCGAAGTTGATAGTGCGCTTAGGCGTCTTGAAGCACTTGCGAAGCTGTGACACGTGGAACTCATCGTGCACATTTGTGAAGTTGGTGGGAAGCTCAAGTTTATAGGCGAGATCGCCTCTTTTGCCAATGATCTTGAAAGGACACACGTATCTAGGGGCAAGCTTCCCTTTGATACCGAAGCCACGAGTGCCTTTCATTGGAGAGACGTGTTGGTAGACATGGTCTCCGATCTTGAAAGCCAAGTCACGGTGCTTGCTATCATAGTAACTCTTTTGACGCGATTGCGCGGCTTTGAGATTTTCACGGATGACTTTACACATTTCTTCAGCCTCTCTGATCAAGTCGTTGCCAAGAAGTTGGCGTTCACCAGTCTCTGACCAATTTAGAGGAGTACGGCGCTTTCTGCCATAGAGGATTTCAAATGGGGCCTTGCCCGAACTCGCTTGGAAGCTGTTGTTGTAGGAGAACTCGGCATATGGAAGACAATCTTCCCACTTCATACCGAAAGAGATGACACAAGCCCTGAGCATATCTTCAAGGACTTGGTTGACTCGCTCAACTTGACCACTAGTTTGAGGATGGAAAGCTGTGCTGAAGCGAATGTTGGTGCCCATGGCCTTCTGGAAGGAGTCCCCGAATTTAGAGGTGAAGTTGCTTCCACGATCTAAAGATATCAATTGTGGAATGCCGTGCAAGGAGACAATCCTGGAGGTGTATAGCTCTGCCGACTGAGCTGCTGTGATGGATTCTTTGATGGGAAGAAAATGAGCCACTTTTGTAAGCTTGTCAATGACAACGAAGATAGCATCATTTCCACGCTTGGACTTAGGAAATCCAGTCACGAAGTCCATCTCGATATGATCAAACTTCCATTCTGGAAAAGCAAGAGGTTGGAGGAGACCAGCTGGTCGTTGGTGTTCTGCTTTCACCCTTCTGCAAACGTCACACTCATTCACGAATTGAGCAATTTCTCGCTTCATTCGAGTCCACCAATACGACTGCTTGAGGTCATGGTACATCTTCGTACTTCCAAGATGAATGGAAAGAAGAGAATTGTGCGCTTCATTCATTATGACCTTCCTTAGATCACCTTTGGGAACCACAATCCGATCCTTGAAGAATAAAGTGTCTCTGTCATCAATGCGATAGCACTTGTATTTGGAAATGCCCTTGTCAATACCACGTTTCACCTTCTTCACCATGGTATCCAGGAGTTGTGCCTCACGAATTCGATCTTCCAAAGTAGGAGAGACTAGGAGGTTGGCAAGAAAGCCTTGAGGAACAACTTGGAGATTCAGTTTGCGGAAAGCTTCACAAAGATCCGGTTGGAAGGGCTTGAGAATTAAGCTATTGCAGTAAGCCTTCCTGCTCAAAGCATCTGCACTGACATTGGCCTTGCCTGGAGTATATTCAACACTCGGATTGTACTCTTGAATCATTTCGACCCATCGACTTTGTGTGAGGTTGAGGTTGAGTTGAGTGAAGATATACTTGAGACTCTTGTGATCAGTGAATATGTCCACTTTCCTTCCCACCAAGAGATGTCTCCGTGTTATTAATGCATGGACAACTGCCACCAACTCAAGATCGTGAGTGAGGTAGTTCTTTTTGTTGGGCTTCAACTGACGGGAGGTATAGGCCACAACTTTCTTCTCTTGCATTAACACAGCACCGAGACCTTGAAGAGAAGCATCATAGAAAACTTCGAATGGCTTGGATTCATCAGGGGGAGTTAAGACAGGAGCTGTGACGAGTTTCTCTTTGAGAGTGTTGAAAGCAACATCACACTCAGGAGTCCAGACGTACTTGGCATGCTTCTGGAGGAGGTTGGAAAGAGGCTTTGCAATCTTAGAGAAATTCTCATTGAATCTTCGGCAATGAAAGTCCAAGAAAACTGCGAAGCTGCTTGACATTTTGAGGAGGTTCCCAATTCACAACTGCAGACACCTTCTCGGGATTAACAGCGATGCCCTTGGCAGAGATGATATGACCAAGATAAAGAACTTCATCAAGCCAGAACTCACATTTGGAAAACTTCGCATAGAATTGATACTCTCTAAGCTTGTCGAGCACCAATCGCAAATGTTTGGCATGATCCTTCTTATTCTTGGAGAAGATCAAGATATCATCGAGATACACCAAGATGAATTCATTGGTGTAGGGGTTGAAGATGAAGTTCATCATTCGAGAGAATGTTGGAGGAGCATTGACAAGGCCGAAAGACATGACAATATATTCATAAGAACCAAAGCTTGTTCTGAATGCTGTCTTGGGAATATCTTGCTCACGAATGCGAATCTGATGATAACCCATCCGGAGGTCAAGATTGGAGAATACTTTAGCACATTTAAGTTGCTCGAAAAGCTCATTGATGTTGGGAAGTGGATACTTGTTCTTTACTGTCTTCTTGTTCAATGGATGGTAATCGACGCAAAGTCGGTCAGTGCCATCCTTCTTCTGGACAAAAAGAACTCCACAACCCCATGGAGATGAACTCGGTCTGAAACCCAGACGCTCTTGTTCATTGAAATATTTCTTCAATTCCTTCAACTCCTTTGGTCCAAGCTTGTATGGACGCTTGCAAACGGGTTCAGTGTCAGGCTCAAGATCGATAACGAACTCAACTCGCCGGTGAGGAGGCATACCCGAAAGCCTTTCTGGAAAGACATCTTGGTATTCACAAACGACTGGAATCTGAGAGATAGCATCCAACTCGCCCTTCTCACTAAGAGAAAACAAACGAATGGTTTCGTCACGAGCGGCATAGATGATCACATCCTCAGAGGAGTGTGTCAATTGAATTTCCCTGGCAGCACAATCAAGTTGAGCCTTGTGCTTAGAAAGCCAGTCCATGCCGAGAATTAAATCAATATCTGAGTCACCAAGAACCATTGGAGAAGACAGAAATTTATAGTTGCCCATCTTGATAGAAACATCTGGAGCCATCATTTTGGTATTCATGAACAATCCCGGAGAGGAAACCGCTATCGGCTTAGGCAGATCGACAGTATGCAAATTTTTCATGGATGCAAAAGGTCTTGATATGAAAGAAATAGATGCACCAGTATCAAATAAGACTTTTGCAGGAATATCATTAACTGAGAGATTACCCATTATCACATCAGTAGATTCCTCCGCTTGAGCTGCATTCATCATGTTCATCTTTGCAGACTTGGGATTATGCTTGATCACTGCATTGCTGGAAGATCTCACAGGAGGAGGAGGCGGAAGGCGCCTTTAGTTGAAGCACTTGTTCGTATAGTGACCTTTCTGCTGACATTTGTTGCAATTCACCTCTGAGAGCGGACGATGATAAGGAGCATTAGACCTTGGAGCTTGATTCTGAGACTTGTTCTGATAGCTAGGGTTGGGTGGGTGGGAAGATCCATGGCCACCTTTGTTCTTTTGCTGGTAAGGCTGACGGAACGGAGGAGGAGGAGGAGGCAACCAGAACTTCTGTTGCTTAGCTTCCACTAGTGAGGAATAAGAAGACTGAACTGCGTCCCTAACTCTCTTCTTAGAAGCCTCACACTTAAGCTGGGCAGCTTCTCGTTTCAGTGCCATGTTGTAGAATTCATCATACTTTTTCGGCTCAAAAAGCACGAGAGCTAATTGCAGATCTTCTCTGAGGCCACCTCTGAATTGATAAATCATGCTCTTCTCATCAGGGACGTCTTGCTTAGCAAAGCGAGGGAGTTTCTGGAACTGGGTATTGTATTGATACACAGACATACTGCCTTGCTTGAGATTGCGGAACTCCTCATGCTTGCTCTCAACAACACTTTGTGGAATGTGGTGAGCTTTGAAGTCTCGATGGAAATCATCCCAGGTAATCACACGACCTCCTCTGGAATCTTTGTATTGTAGATACCACTCGGCAGCTTGATCCTTGATTTGAAACAAAGCAAACTTGACAAAGTCCTCAGGCCTGACATTTCTACATTCAAAATGCTTGTTGATGTCCATGAGCCAATCATCGGCATCTGTGGTCTCGGCACAGTAGCTGAAAGACTTCGGATGATTTGCAAGGAACTGACTGAGGGTAGCGAAGTGAGCTTGATTGTTGCCTTGGCCTTGATTTCCTTGATTGCCTTGCCCTTGGGTGCGTTCTTGAAAGAGTTGCAAAATCATCTGAGCATTGGCGTTGGTGGCTGCCATGACAGCTTGCCAAGCCTCCGGAGGCGGAGGAGGTGGCGAGGGTTCGACTGACTCCCATCATTGCGTTCCAGATTCTGACGCGTTGGCGGAGCCATCCTGAAGAGGATGACATCCATTAGAATCCTGATAGACAGATATGCAAGTTGAATCAACGGATAGAAATTGCAACATATAGTCTTCACAATAAACATTCGAACGAGGATGAACGAATGAATTCCATAGCAAATCATCACACTTCCATAAGTTGACAAGCCACTTAGAAAAGGTATGGAATCAACATTTGACTTTGAAGCAACTCGAATACCACAACTCAAAACAAAACAAAGGATTGGCTTGCAAAATAAGCCGGAAACAAACATATTATAGATCCCATATCGTATCATATGTCTGTTGGAAAGATAATCTAGGAGCTACTTGAATTCCCACTTACAAACTCCCGAAACTTTCTGGTTATGCAATCTGGTGTTGGAGATACATGGGACACAATATTTCTCACCCAAACTAACAATACCTAGATCCAGCTGTATCCATCCTTCAACAGATAACCAAGAAACCTTCGAAAATCATTTACCTCAACCTTCGAAAAGCATCCGTTATACGAGTTATGGCAATACTCCCGAACTCTCGCCCCAGTACTGGGTGGCGTCGAGGTGATCTCAGCAACAACTGCATAAAAGAGATTTTCGATGTCGGTGAAACTCAGGTATTCCAGAACTGCAACGAAGAAATTGTGACGACAACACCTCGGAGCTCAACTCCCCGGGACACTGCCACAACCCCTAAATGTCAGGAGGCACCAAGAACATTGTTCTCGTCACAAAACCATCGGAACGATTCCAAGATACCCGCGTGATCCTAAAAAAAATTTAGCGAAATTTGAGGAGAGGAGAGTTAAAACTTCTACGTCAGGGGGCCTCACCAGAGCATTTAAGGACTGAGGAGTAAAAAGAATCCTACTCTCCGATATATATAATCCTAAGACTCAAAACGTTTTTTTCTAGACTAAAAAATGCCAATGATTCGATCAAGCAGGGGGCTCCTAAGTCGGGGATGGCTCTGATTACCAACTTGTAACGCCAACGATGTGGCTATATCTCCCACGTGTCGAGGCACAACTTGGAGGCATAACCACATGGTGGTTTTATCGCAAGAAGGGTCATCTTCAGACCATCCCATGTAATGAACAAGAAAGGGATAAAGAGTTGGCTTACAATCGCCACTTCACACAATGCATAAATTAAACATACATCATTCAGAGTACTAATCAAGGTCCTACTACGGAACCAAAATGAAAGAAGACAACCCCAAATGCTAGATCCCCGATCATCCCAACTTGGCTCCACTACTGATCATCAGGGAAAGAAACATAGTGACGACCATGTTCCTCGTCGAACTCCCACTTGAGCTCGGTTAAGGCCACCTGCCGGCATCGCTTCGGCACTGCAACTGTTTTGCTAGAATCTTTGAGTCACGAGGACTCAGCAATCTCACACCCGCAAGACCAAGACTATTTAATCTTATAGGAAGGATGGAGTAATGAGGTGGAGCTGCAGCAAGCACTAAGCATATATGGTGGCTAACATACGCAAATGAGAGTGAGAAGAGAAGCAACGCATGGTCGCGGAGCTAGAAGTGATCAAGAAGTGACCCCGAAACTACTTACGTTCATACATAACCCAAATCGTGTTCACTTCCCGGACTCCGCCGAAAAGAGACCTTCACGGCTACACACGCGGTTGATGTATTTTAATTAAGTCAAGTGTCAAGTTCTCTACAACCGGACATTAACAAATTCCCATCTGCCTCATAACCGCGGGCATGGCTTTCGAAAGATAATACCCTGCAGGGGTGTCCCAACTTAGCCCATCTTAAGCTCTCACGATCAACGAAGGATATTCTTTCTCCCGGGAAGACCCGATCAGTCTCGGAATCCCGGTTACAAGACATTTCGACAATGGTAAAACAAGACCAGCAAAGCCACCCAAATGTGCCGACAAATCCCGATAGGATCTGCACATATCTCCTTCTCAGGGCACACCGGATGGGCAAGACGTCGGGTTGGCATAAACCCTGGTTGGCCAGGGGACGCCGGACATCACGCAGGTTGGACCAGCACTCGAAGGAGCACTGGACCGGGGGTTAAAAATAAAGATGACCCTCGGGCTCATGAAAACCCAAGGGAAAAAAGGCTTAGGTAGGCAAATGTAAAATCAAGGTTGGGCCTTGCTGGAGGAGTTTTATTCAAGGCGAACTGTCAAGGGGGTCCCATAAATCACCCAACCGCGTAAGGAACGCAATATCAAGGAACATAACACCGGTATGACGGAAACTAGGGCGGCAAGAGTGGAACAAAACACCAGGCATAAGGCCGAGCCTTCCACCCTTTACCAAGTATATAGATGCATTAATTAAATAAGAGATATTGTGATATCCCAAAATATCCATGTTCCAACATGGAACCAACTTCACCTTCACCTGCAACTAGCAATGCTATAAGAGGGGCTGAGCAAAAGCAGTAACATAGCCAAACAACGGTTTGCTAGGAAAAGGTGGGTTAGAGGCTTGACATGGCAATGTGGGAGACATGATATAGCAAGTGGTAGGTATCGTGGCATAGCAAAAGAACGAGCAACTAGCAAGCAAAGATAGAAGTGATTTCGAGGGTATGGTCATCTTGCCTACAAAGTTCTCAGAGTTGTCGAAAGCTTGATCCTCGTAAGCGTTCTCAACAAGTTCCTTATTCACGTACTCATCTCCCGACTCTACCCAGAGCAAGAACACAAGCAAAGGAACAACTATCAACCACGATGCAATGCACAAGCAACATGATGCAAAACATGGCATGATATGCGAGATGTGATATGCATTGCATATGCGCGCTCCGGAAGGGAAAATATGAACAAGGAATAAAATTGGCAAACCAAGTATGCCACTAGAAAGATGAGATGATTTTGGTTGAAATCGATATAAAGATCACCGGAATCGGATGCACGGTTTGCAAAAGACAAGCAAAACAAGGTTGGCACAAATCTGCGGTTAACAGCATGATGCCATCTAGAATGCAACGAGGAACTAAGCTACTGCACTCCAACATAACAACAAAGCATATGGCAGTTATATAATCAAAATTCTTGAAAAAGGATGAACACTGAGATACGGCTAAATCACACCAGAGCAGGTTCAAACAAGCATGGCAAAAGTGCAAAAGATATCAGCTTCACAGACTTAGTGAAAATAACAACATGCCAGGAATAACATCAACAAGCCATGTTTAGAGCAAGCAAACAACATTCTACAAGAACATAAAAAAGCAAACAAAGGCATTGAATGAATCTACTAAATACATAGAACAAATGTCCCTTCCTGACCATGAGCCAAAAGGGCATAGAAAATATTATTACACCCATGCAAACATAGCAAGTTTTATAAACAGATTCAGACTTGGCAAAACAGATTCATGTTGGCATGTTAACAAGCTTGAATAACTCACTACAAAGCATATCATGGCATGAAATAACTCCAGCATGGAGTAGGCATGAAAATGAAACTAATCATGTGCCAAACAACCTCATAGCATGTTTGAAATAAATCACAAAAAAATGCCAAAACAACACCATGATGTAAAATGACATGTATGCAAACTTGCTTAAATGCAGAAAATAATTCCACCACTGGATTGGTGGGATTTTTCTACCCCAAAAACATATATAATACGTCTAGGTTGCTATAGAAAAATCCCCACAAATATGCAAAACACTAAAACTGCCTAAGAAGGAAAACATAAGCATATGCCAAATCTGGCATATACCTAAATTGGAATAAGAATAGAAACGTGGAAAAAGCTATGTGTACCCCAGGCGGTACCCATTGTTAGGCTGACTGGTAGGACCGTTTGCCACGTGGCTGGGTGTGTGAATGACCGGTGGGGCTGGCCTATCAGTGGCCCAAGTAAAAACAGAAAAAGGGGGAGGTTTAAGCGCCCGCGGGGGATCGAACCCGGGTCGCCTGGGTGTGGTAGCAGGGGCGTAGCCACTGCGCTACTGCTACTAGAAGGGAGGTGCCACACCTTCTGGTCTAACACCAGGCGAGGCTAGCTGCTCCAGCCGGTGACAGAGA
Organism: Aegilops bicornis; assembly: GCA_021605145.1. Classification (NCBI taxonomy): domain Eukaryota; kingdom Viridiplantae; phylum Streptophyta; class Magnoliopsida; order Poales; family Poaceae; genus Aegilops; species Aegilops bicornis. Next base: position 441,491,638 of record CM038670.1, on the reverse strand, counting down.
AGAAGGCCACGCTTCCGACGAGCGTGACGGTGACCATCGGAGTAGAAGGCCACCTGCAGGGGTGCGAAAAACGGACGCGGAGACAGGAGCAAGTGGCTGATGCGAGCTGGGGGCGCGTGCATGCGGCAGCTCGAGTACGAGCTCATGCTCGTCTCGGGTACGGCAGCGGCAAGGCTGGGCGAGGCCGCTGCTCCTTGCTTTCGAGCGCGAGCGCGCGCATGAGGCAAGCACAATGAGGAGAAACTCGGCTAGGCTAGAACAGGAGCGCTGGGACGCGCGGGTGCGCTACAGCAAAGATAAGCGCAACAATAAATTTCAGGCTTCGCCGGAGCACTACGAGCGCGGCAAAGACACGAATCGGGCGAGTCCTACGGATGCCTACATGCCATGGGATGGATGGGAGAGGAAGGAGCGTTACCTAGCTCACCCTAGGACACGATGAGATCGACGGAGATGTGCCGAAGACAAGGCGAGGGAGCTCTGAACTTGGCGGGGCTGCTGTCCGCGAAGCAGGGGAGGAAAAGGACGACGGGGAGGTAGCCGGACTTGGCGATCCCAGGCGAGGAAGAGGACGACAGGGACGTAGTCGACCTCGTGGAGGAAGACGGACGTGCTTGGCGAGGCGGAGGTGGCCGGAGTGCACGCCGGCGACGGCTATCCCGAGCTCGAGCTGAAGCTCGGTCAGTTCATGGCGGCCAGGTCGACGGCGAAGCGTGTGGAGCTAACTTAGGCGGCGGCGAGGCAGATAGAGGAGGGGGATTGGTCGAGGAGGAACCCTAGGGCGCGGGGGACATGTTATATAGGGCTAGCGATGCTTCTCCGGCCGTCAAATCGACCAGACGTCGACGTGGCGCGTCTGGATGCTCTGCCGTACAGGAGCTTGAAGATCCTCCTGTACGCGTGGGCTGACTGGGCTGCGGTAGGAGCTGGCTGCTTTCTGCTAGGCTGCAGGTGAGGGGAAGGCCCAGGTAAGGAGAGGTAAGTCCCCCTTCTCATTTCTTTCCAGTTTCTGATTATTTAAATAACCAGCTGAAGAAACGAAGAAGGCTAGTGGACTAGGAGAGGCATTTGGTAAATATGAAAATATTCCCAAGCTCTTGGGATTAAGCACATAATTGTAAAAATGGCTTGGACATTTTTAGAGGAAGTAAAATATTCCAAGTTTGAATTAGGTTCAAACTTGAAGCATTTTTGACCCCAACCAAACTCACTCCAAAAAAGGTGAAATTGGGCAGAGAGGTTTAAGGCACTGAGCTAGAATATAGAAGAAAAGATGATCATTAAAAGAGAAGGGAAGAGTGGCACTTGCAAAAAGAAGAAAGAAAGGGAAGGAGAGGTGGTGATGATGGAAGATTCATGCATGGAACATACAACAACATAATATGCATGAAAATCACACCATGCATATGATGAGGATGAGAATGCAAGATGACACCAAGCACAAATGCAACACGACAGACAAAAACCCAACCACGAAGGAAAATATCATATCACATAACCGGAAATGGCAAGAGTTGGAGTTACAAAGATGGAAAGTTACATCCGGGGTGTTACAGTTGTCTTGTGCCTTTGGCTTCCCTCGTCTGCCCTGCTTAGTGTGGCCGTCGGCGCGGCTCCGACTGTCCATGCACAAGTAAAGGGGTAAAAAGGAGTGCCCTACTTTTGTACACCGACAGGAGCCCCCGGGCCTGGGCCACACATAAGCACGACACGTTGTTGGGCCATGCCCAAAACGGTGCGCGGGCAGTCGGGCGGGATTTTTACTGTGGTAACTTCTCATTCGCTGCGCTTCTCCACGACCCGCGTTGAACGCGCGACATGGAGAGTCGTGCGTGACATGGGGGTCATGTGTGGGGCGTTTCCCGCACGCATGCGTCACATCGTAGTAAAGAGGCGGCTCGCGCCTTCCCCATAAGAAGAGGGAGGCGCAGAGACGCGGCTCATTTACTGAGTGGACTCGGGTTGTGGTCTTCAAGGCGCCCGTGCCCCATGATCACGGGGTGGGGAACGGTCGCCTCACCCGTCCCTTCGATTCTGCTCGCTCGCCACGTGTCCCTCATGCAGGTGGCAGGCGGTGGAGGTGGGAAACCGGGCTGTTGCCAATTAGGGCAGCGGGTCGGTCCTGATTCCCTGCGCTCCCGATGACCGGATTGGTCGAGTGGGGCGGCCGAGCCTCGACCCCGCCCCTTTATAAGAAGGGGGAGGGGATGGCACTCCCACATTCTTCCATCGCCCATCTCGTTCTACCTCTGCTCCTTTCTTCCATCTGCCATGGCGAGAGGGGGCGCCGGCCCTTCAACGGTGGCAGCGAGGGTCGTTGCTCGACAGCGCGTCCCTCCTTCCCAAGAGCTCGCGGTGGTGGAGCCAGCCACGAGTGGAAGGGGGAGGGGGCGAGGATGAGGTCGCCGTGGCGTTCGGGGAAGAGGTGGATGGGGCGGCGCACAGGCCTCGCCTCTGCCAACGATGCCTCCTGAGGGAGTCCTGGATTAGGGGGTATCCGGACAGCCGGACTATATCCTTTGGACGAACTGTTGGACTATGAAGATACAAGATTGAAGACTTCGTCCTGTGTCCGGATGGAACTCTCCTTGGCGTGGAAGGCAAGCTTGGCGATACGGATATGTAGATCTACTCCCTTGTCACCGACTTTGTGTAACCCTAGCCCCCTCCGGTGTATATATAAACCGGAGGGTTTAGTCCGTAGGACAAGAACAATCATACCATAGGCTAGCTTCTAGGGTTTAGCCTCCACGATCTCTTGGTAGATCAACTCTTGTACTACTCATATCATCAAGATCAATCAAGCAGGAAGTAGGGTATTACCTCCATCGAGAGGGCCCGAACCTGGGTAAACATCGTGTCCCCTGCCTCCTGTTACCATTCGCCTTAGATGCACAGTTCGGGACCCCCGACCCAAGATCCGCCGGTTTTGACACCGACATTGGTTCTTTCATTCAGAGCTCCACTTTGCCATCGCCGTAAGGATTGATGGCTCCTTCGATCATCGATAACGTTGCGGTCCAAGGTGAGGTCTTCCTCCCCGGACAGATCTTTGTATTCGGCGGCTTCGCACCACGGGCCAACTCGCTTGGCCATCTGGAGCAGATCGAGAGCTACGCCCCTGGCCAGCAGGTCAGGTTTGGAAACTTGAATTACACTGCCGATATCCACAGAGACTTGATCTTCAACGGATTCGGTCCCATGCCAGGTGTGCCGCACGATCACGACGAGCATGATATAGCTCTGCCGTCGGACAGTGCTCGGGAGATCACACCAGTAACTATTCCGGCCTTCAACCCGAAGCAGATTGCCCCATCCGAGGATGGGCGGATAGACCCCGCCTTGGAGGCCGCACTCTCAGTGGCGATAGAGCGGAATACTGACCTTACCCCTCATGAGAGCCGTGACGCCGAACCACTGCACTCGTCTCCGGCCACGGACTCCGAACCACCTGCGGCCATGCCTATCGAATCCGATTGGGCGCCGATCATGGAGTTCACCTCCACTGATATCTTTCAGCACTCGCCCTTCGGTGATGTACTAAACTCGTTAAGGTCTATCTCCTTGTCAGGAGAACCTTGGCCAAACTATGTCCGGCTAGAATGGGATGCGGATGACGAAGAAATTCACTCCCCACCCACCACCCACTTAGTAGCCGCTGTCGATGATTTAACCGACATGCTCGACTTCGACTCTGAAGACATCGATGGTATGGACAACGATGAAGGATACGAACAGGAACCACTGCCCACGGGGCACTGGACCGCCACCTCATCATATGATATATATATGGTGGATACACCCAAAGAAGGCAATGGCGACAAGACAACGGAGGATGACCTCTCCAAGAAGCAACCTAAGCGCCGACGTCAGCGGCGCCGCTCTAAGTCTCACACAGCAAAAGCGGTGATACTGGCACAGGTGATAACAGTACTCCGGATAGTGCCGAAGATGATGACAATCCCCTCCAGCAAGATTTAGAGCTGGAGGATGAACAAGCTAACCCTCCTGAGCAAGCGGCAGAGGGAGAAGCAGAGGATGACAATTACATGCCTCTCTCCAAAGACGAGGTGAGCCTCGACGACGAAGAATTTGTCGTGCCTGAGGATCCCGTCGAGCAGGTGCGCTTGAAGCGCCGGCTTATAGCCACAGCAAATAGCCTGAAGAAAAAGCAACAACAGCTTTGAGCTGATCAGGATTTGCTAGCGCAGATGGATCAAGTCCTTGCGGCCGAGGAATACGAACTCGAACGCCCCTCCAAGGGTCACCCAAAGCGCAGGTTGCTACCCCGACTTGAGGAGGAAGCATTGAAACCTACATCACCAGTGTATGATGCGGCTGATCGGCCACCTCGTGGCCGAGACAGAGAGGCATTTCAGCCATAAGCTCAGCCCGCACCCAGCCGCCACTCAAACAAAAATACCAAGGCACCGGGAAACACGCGAGACCTGCGAGACGTATTGGAAGAGGCGCCGCACACCCCCTATGCTTCACTGACGAAGTAATGGATCATGAATTCCTAGAGGGTCTTAACCCATAAATATCGAATCATATGATGGTACAACAGATCCCGTGGTATGGATCGAGGACTTCCTCCTCCACATCCACATGGCCCGCGGTGATGATCTACACGCCATCAAGTACCTCCCATTAAAACTTAAAGGACCAACTCGGCATTGGCTGAATAGCTTGCCAGCAGACTCCGTTGGCTGTTGGGAGGATCTGGAAGACGCATTCCTCCACAACTTCCAGGGCACTTATGTGCGACCACTAGATGCCGATGACTTGAGCCACATAATTCAGCAACCAGGGGAATCGGCCAGGCAATTCTTGACACGGTTCCTAACTAAGAAAAATCAAATTGTCGACTGTCCGGATGCAGAGGCCTTAGTGGCATTTAAGCATAACATCCGTGACGAGTGGCTCGCCCGGCACCTCGGCCAGGAAAAGCCGAAGTCTATGGCAGCCCTCACGACACTCATGACCCGCTTTTGCGCAGGAGAGGATAGCTGGCTGGCTCGTAGCAACAACATATCAAGGAACCTTGGCACTTGGGACACCAAGGATAGTAACGGCAGACCACGTCGCAGCAATTACAAGCGCTACAACAATGGCGATAACGCCGAGGATACGGCAGTCAATGCCGGATTCAGAGGCTCTAAACCCGGTCAGCGGAAAAAGCCATTCAAAAGAAGCACTCCGGGCCCATCCAGTTTGGACCGCATACTCGATCGCTCGTGTCAAATACACGGCACCCCCGATAAAGCCAACCAATCACACCAACAGAGAATGCTGGGTGCTCAAGCAGGCCGGCAAGTTAAATGCCGAAAACAAGGACAAGGGGCTGCACAACGATGACGAGGAGGAACCCCGGCTACCGAACACGGGAGGACAGAAGAGGTTCTCCCACAAGTGAGGACGATGAACATGATATACGCAACCCAAATCCCCAAGAGGGAACGGAAGCGTGCATTATGGGACGTATTTGCGATGGAGCCCGTCGCCCCAAAGTTCAACCCATGGTCCTCTTGTCCGATCACCTTCAATCGCAGGGACCACCCCACTAGTATCCGTCATGGCGGATCTGCCGCATTGGTCTTAGACCCCATCATTGACGGATTTCACCTCACTCGAGTCCTTATGGGACTACGGCGGCAGCCGAACCTCGTATCGAGGATACAATGCGCAAAATGGTTATAGACCCCTCGAGGATCAAACCCACAAAAACGACCTTTAAAGGCGTCGTCCCAGGTGTAGAGGCCCATTGCACGTGCTCAATCACACTGGAAATGGTCTTCGGATCTCCGGATAACTTCTGAAGCGAGGAGTTAGTCTTTGATATCATCCTGTTCCGCAGCGGCTATCACGCACTGCTCGGGCGAACCGCATTTGCAAGATTCAATGCGGTACCGCATTATGCATACCTCAAGCTCAAGATGCCAGGACCTAGGGGGGTCATCACAGTCAATGGAAACACAGAGCGCTCGCTCCGCACGGAGGAGCACCCTGCGGCCCTCGCAGCAGAAGCACAAAGCAGCCTCTTAAGGCAATCCACCAGTTCGGCGATAAAGCCCCGGGACACCGTCAAGCACGTCCGGAGTAACCTGCAACAGGATCGCCTGGCACGTTCAGAGCTCGCCAAGCAATTCAGCCCCCGCCCTAGTCTCAGTCAAACAGCAAAATCCGTGCCGCGCGTACATAATTATGCATTGAAAATACCATGGGTGTAGGCGGGGGCACGATCATTGCACGTCCCACAATGCGGCTCAACTGCACTAGGGGCTTACTACCTCTATCATTCTCTCTCTTTCAGGACTCTACTCTCTGGAAGCCCTATCCGGCAGTACGATTGCCGGACACATGATACAACAACCAAGGAGGCATGAAGCTACGTCGTCCAATGGAATCCCCAGGTGGTCTCTGATAACGAGTGAAATACCTGCTTTAAATACCAGTCCGCAGCTTGCCCTTGGATGGGACATGTCAAATAGTCCTATTTTTTTCGCTTATCGCACTACTTGTATCAATATGCTTCGACGCATTTTTTTGAATAAACTATGCATAGCACTAGTCTAGCGCATTCAATATTCTTATATATATATATATGTTCATTTATGACAATCAGCACCCATACATTCTGGTACGGCCAGTACGCCAGGGGCTTCCGTATACCCCATAATACGACGTGAGAAGTCCGAACACTTTCGACAGTGCGGCACCCCGAACTTATAGCATTATATGCATCAGCTCCGAATCATGTCTTGGGTCAATAGTTGGGTTTGCCCGGCTCCCATGTTTTGGTACCTTACGTTCCGCTATATCGGCTAAGGTAGCACTAGGAGAACTACTGCGATTGTGCCCCGGTTCTTCCAGACGAGCACCTCAGTAGAGAAAGCTAAAACCGACTGTCATGATAAGGTGAGAGCTGGTCGCTGTTCGAGAGGTCTCAAGTCCCTAAAGAATTTTTCCGCTTCGGGCGAGGAGTCGGCCTTGTCCGACTTAGGCATGTATAGGGCCCCAAATTCGGCCTTTCGAATACTAGGGGCTTCGCCAAAATTTAAAATTGTAGACTTCTATGGCTAAGTGTGAGAGATAAAGCATTATAGTCTGATTGCCTGGTTCGTTGCGCTGAGCACCTCCCTCGAAGGACCCAAAAATGGGAAAAGGAGTGCTCAGGTTTATCCCAAACACCCCAAAGACTAGTCGCATGGGGCGGTTTACGACTAGCCAACTCTCGATTTTATAAACGGCCGCCTGTAAGGTAATATTTTAAATACAAAAGTGTTGCATAGCACAGATGAACTAGTTTTCATAATACAGGATCACATGAGCAAGTTCATTCAAAAATTACATATTTGGTACACTCGTCCTCCACAAGACGGGCACCCTTCAGGACACCCTCATAATACATTTCGGGGTGGCGATGCTCCTTGCCCTGCGGCAACCCCTCCTTCAACAGCTTCTCGGCGTCCATCTTCGCCCAGTGCACCTTTGCATGGGCAAAAGCCCTGCGTGCAGCTTCGATGTAGACGGACCGCTTTATGACTTCCAGCCATGGGCAGGCATCCACAAGCCGCCTCACCAGGCCGAAGTAGCTGGTGGGAAGGGAATCGCCAGGCCATATCCGGACTATAAGGCCCTTCATGGCCTGTTCGGCCGCCTTGTGGAGCTCAACTAGTTGCTTCAGCTGGTCGCTCAAGGGCATCGGGTGTTCGGTCCCAAAGATATCGAGACCGTAACGGCTTCTCCATCGAGCTCCCTCCTCGGCCTGGTAGAACTCCGCGACATCGAGACACCTGCAAGGGCAGATCTGCGAACGCCCCTGGAGAGCTCCGAACTCGGGTAAGTAAAAAGAAATTTTCTTTCACATGCTTGCTTTGCATAATGAATGCCTTACCCGCCGCTATCTTCTTCATCGCCTCAATTTCCTTGAGGGCCTTTTGGGCTTCGGCCTTTGCATGTTTTGCACTTTCTAGGGCCTTGGCAAGCTTGGACTCTCGCGTCTTCGAGTCAAGCTCCATGGACTCGTGCTTCTTCACGAGTGCCTGGAGCTCTTGCTGCACCTCGCCTACTCGGGCCTCTTGTTTTTCTCGCTCGGTGCGCTCCTTGGCCGCTTTGTTTTCGGCCTCGGGAATTGCGCTTTGTTTGGTCGCCACTTCGGTCGTGGTCCCTGGCACATTCATGATGATCCTATTACTTTGCAACCAAATCTCTTTTTTTATATAGACAAGGTATTGCTTACGTTTGTTCTCCTCGAGCTGCCTCTTGGCAAGGCCGAGCTCTTCCTCGGACCGCTCAAGGTCCTGCTTCAGTGCGGCGACCTCCGCAGTACGTGCGGCAGCGGCCAGCAGTGAAGCCTGCATACGCATATAGACATATTTGGATTAGACTCCTGCAGTTATTATTTGATCCTCTATTCGGCTTTTCTTCGCGAACGCCAAACAGAGCATCAGGGGCTACTGTCTATGCGGTAATGTTTTCCTATATTTCGATTACTCACCTCAAAGCCTGTTAGGGGGCTGGCACATGCTTCAGTCAGTCTGCTCTTGGCGGACTGAACCTTCTTGATCACAACACTCATGATAGTGTGGTGCTCTTCGTCGATGGAAGCGCTGTGAAGCACTTCTAGCAAGTTGTCCGGTGCCTTTGGATGGACAAAGGTCACCGGCACGGGCGGCTTGCCCCTCTTAACAGGGGGCCGCCCACCGGAGTCCGGGACCACTGGTGGTTCCGGCGCTGTGTTCGGCTGGGGGCCGAACTTGGAGCCCGTGGGAGTCTTGCTCCCTTTGCGCCCAGGGTCCGGAAGGTCGCCTTGAGGCGCCTCCAGGACTACCTCCCCTCGGCTCGGTGCCCTTTGAGACAACACCTCGACGTTGTCCGTAGGGGGAGGGGAGGAGTCGGTCGGAAGTGAATCGCTATTCATATTCGACGAATCCAAAGAACCATCCGACGAAGATACATCGATGCGGGCTCAGGGTGGACTGCATAATCATATTCGGCGTAAGGAGAAGCAGTGCAATAAAAGTGTACCATGAATAACTCTGGTATCCAAATACTTACGACTTTGCCAGGGGCTTGTCCTTGAGCAACCACTCGTCTTCGCTATGAGCGGCGGTGGTGGAACAGTCCGGAAGGAGAGTCCTTCCCTTCTTGGACCCTTCGGCCTCCCCGGTTGGGGCGGCCTTCCTTTTCTTGTCTCCCTACCGGAGGGGAGAACCTTCATCTTCCTCCTCCTCGTTTTCACGAGAGGAGTGCGTCTCGGAATTATCGGACGACGAGTCCGATATCACCTGACGCCGGGAACCCTTTCGGGTCCCTGTGGCCTTCTTCTTGGTCTTCTTCTCCGACACCTCATAAGGTGCCGGAGTCAGCATCTCCGTTAGGAGAGCATCGACTGGATCTTCGGGCAGAGGGCCGGCGATCGATCTGCTCATTGCCTCCACCCGATCTGTCAAAGGCATGGGAGCTCATATCCCGCACATGATTAAACTGGGGAAATAAATACCCTATAAGATGTAGAGAACTTACCGGATTCGCAGGGCGCTTCACGCTAAGTACGCGGTCCTCGGTAAGGGAAGGGGGGACCTCGGCGCCTTTGAACAGCACCCTCCAGACGTCCTTGTGCATCATGTCGAAGAGCTCGCGCAGAGTCTGGTGCTGGGCCGGGTCGAACTCCCATAAATTGAACGCCCGTTGTTGACACGGGAGGATCCGGCGGAAGAGCATGACCTGGACCATGTTGACAAGCTTGAGTTTCTTGCTTATCATGTTCCGGATACATTTCTGGAGTCCGGCCAGCTCCACCGATGAACCCCAGGACAGACCCTTCTCTTTCCAGGAGGTGAGCTGCATGGGGATTCCGGATCGGAACTCGGGGGCCGCCACCCAGTTGGTGTCACACGGCTCGGTGATGTAGAACCACCCTGATTGCCACCCCTTTATGGTATCCACAAAGGAGCCCTCGAGCCATGTAACATTGGGCATTTTGCCCACCATGGCGCCTCCGCATTCCGCTTGCTGGCCGCCTACAACCTTCGGTTTGACAAGGAAGGTCTTCAGCCACAGGCCAAAGTGGGGCTGGACGCGGAGGAAGGCCTCGCACACGACAATAAACGCTGAGATGTTGAGGATAAAGTTCGGGGCCAGATCATGGAAGTCCAGCCCGTAGTAGAACATGAGGCCGCATGACGAGCGGGTGAAGAAACCCGGTCTGCATGGACGAAGTGGGTGAGGAAAACTACCCTCTCGTAAGGTTGCGGGGTAGGGACGATCTGCCCCTCGTCGGGCAGCCGGTCTGCCGATATCCGCTGCCAAGTATCCGCTCCCGCAGCTTTTTGATGTCCTCCTCCGTGATGCAGGATTTCATCCACTTGCCTCCCGCTCCGGACATGATTGGAGCGGTGTGAGGAGAAAGGTGCGAACTTGGGTGTTGGAGCTCGAGTGCGCGAGAATGGATGAGCAAGGAGGAAGAAGGCGTGGGTGAAAAAGGTGAACCCTTATCCCTTTATAAAGGCGGACGAAACTATACGCCCCACTAGCCTAGTAAGCTCGTTTATTCCCCAAGTGCCTTAATTGATGGCACGGTTGGGTTACTCACGCCGTATTGATGAGAATCATGTGATAAGGGGACACGATCTCTGCTTCGACAAGACGTGCCAAGGAAACCGCCTTGCAATATGCGCCAAGGCTGGTTGAGAAAAACAGTTCGAATAATGACCAGGCCGTGGTATGATGTCATGATATCAAGTGTGTCAGCAGATTAGATTTGTGGAAATATTATTCTCTCTATGGTGGTATGTGGAACTTGTTTTGCAGAGCCGGACACTATCCTTTTGTTCAAGATCTTCTATAGAGTATTTGGAGGAGGAACCCGCCTTGCAATGCCGAAGACAATCTGCGCGCCGGACTCATCGTCATTAAAGCCTGGTTCAGGGGCTACTGAGGGAGTCCTGGATTAGGGGGTATCCGGACAGCCAGACTATATCCTTTGGCCGGACTGTTGGACTATGAAGATACAAGATTGAAGACTCCGTCCTGTGTCCGTATGAAACTCTCCTTGGCGTGGAAGGCAAGCTTGGTGATATGGATATGTAGATCTCCACCCTTGTAACCAACTCTGTGTAACCCTAGCCCCTCCGGTGTCTATATAAACCGGAGGGTTTAGTCCGTAGGACAAGAACAATCATACCATAGGCTAGCTTCTAGGGTTTAGCCTCTATGATCTCGTGGTAGATCAACTCTTGTACTACTCATATCGTCACAATCAATCAAGCATAAAGTAGGGTATTACCTCCATCGAGAGGGCCCGAACCTGGGTAAACATCGTGTCCCCTGCCTCCTGTTACCATCCTCCTTAGACGCACAGTTCGGGACCCCCTACCCGAGATCCGTCGGTTTTGACACCGACACCTCCCCCGATGGAGGGCCACATCGGGGACCAGCCCCGTGAATTCTTCATCCGGCTGCGCCGGCCACCGCGTCGTCGTCTTCATCTCCCTACCCCATTTGCTCAGGAGATGGAGCTCGATCCGCCCTAGACCCTCAGGTTGCACATGAGGGGCTGCGGGAACGGCGGCACGCGGGTCGACGTCGACTTCCCTGCTCCTCATGTTATGTACCTCCATCGCGGATGGAATACGTTTGCTCGCATCCACAGCTTGATGGCGGGGCTCGTCCTCTACTTCAAGTTAATGGACGGCGGCCTTCTCTCCGTCCAGGTCTTTGGAGATCTTGGAACTCGCCTAAAGTGCTGCGTGGAGAGCTCCTCCGACGATGAAGATTCCTCCTCAAGCGAGAGTGACAAGGAGGACAGCGACAACAACGACGAGGGAGTCGAGCGGCGGGACGCCGACCCCGACTCCGACTGACCGCGTCGCCCCTCCCTCGGCCACGCGCCCTACCGAGGGCCTTCCTCATCAAGCTCTCCATTGGCACGCTCCCCGTCGTCTCCTTGGGCGGCTGGCATAGGTGGGCCGGCGAAGGCGAAGAAGGCGGGTGGCGGCCGTCAAGTCGGAGTATGCGGGCACCGACGACTTCGTCGCATATTGTCGGCATGCTGCCTCATCTTCCAGCTCCTCTCCTGGCACCGAGATGCTCTCTTGGTGCCTTCTGCACCTCGCACCTCGCCTAGGCGCTCTTTTTGACCTCCCGCTATCTTGTTCCACCTTCTAAGGAGAGGGACAAGAAAGGGATTACAGGCATCTCATCTCTTTATAGTTTGTTAGCCTGCGGACACTTGTTAGATTTAAAATTTGTAATCCCCTTGGTCATGTTTTTCATCCCGTATGAACTGTAACTATATCGGACGTTTTTAATGAAAAAGGGTGCTTGCCGGGTTTCTTTGCGCGTGAGCGAGGCCCATGCCAAGGGATGAGTCCTTGTTATTTTTAAGATAAACATTGTCGCCCGGCAACAGGCCTTACCGTCCCCCCACTTCAGTCGACCATTCTCGCACTCTTGGCGGAGGCAAGGGCGAAGTAGAGTTAGGCCCTTCGTTCATTTTCTTGCCACCGCGACTACGACCAAGTTCCGACCCAGGGGATAGCTCTTGGGTACAGGAAAAGGGGAGCACGGTGGTTTAAGAATATAAACGAGGTTTCACATGTCCCAGTTCCATACGGAAATGCATAACAGGGGATGAAAGACTTATCTGAATCCGCAGCCCCCGGCAACCTTGGCTTGTCGTGGTTGGATCCTTGTGTCTTCAGCCCTCGGCAGTCTTGGCTTGCCGGGGCCGGAGCACCGGTTTGTTCTCTTTCTTCCAAGTTGCTCAGCAGAAGTGTCCACATGCCTTACGAACCAAAGAGGACAGAAAGACGCACACTCGACCTCTAGGCTAGGGGTTACTCGCTGCTAAGCACTATCAACCCTAACCGAGGGAGAGACTTAACCTAGCATGCATGCTATAACTTAGGGCGCCAGCGCTTCATTTATTTATGCTCAGGGTCTGTGCTTGGCTTTGTACAGAGGGTTACATGCCTTGTCGGCAAGGCTTGTACAAAAGGTGGCTTGCCTGGGGGCCCGGCAACCGCGCCTTATGGGTAAAACTTGTCAAGATGTTCAATGTTCTAGGTGTTGCTAACCGGAATAGCATCTTCGGTCTCTGTAGGATCGCGCCGGCACAGTGACTCAGATACCCGATAAGGGCCTTCCCACTTCAAGGCCAACTTGTTGGAATTCTTATCCGATTGAACGCTACCAAGAACAAGGTCGCCTTCCTCAAAGCTTCTGCGTGAACCTTGCGGCTATGGTAGCGGTGCAAGGCTTCTTTGCCGGTAGCATGTCGCTCTAACAATTACCAAGACGATCTTCCTCAAGGAGTGTTGCGTCATCTTGCCGCAATTGCTCTTGCTCAAGATCGTCGTAAGCGAGCACTCGGGGTGACCCGTATATGAGTTCCATGGGGAGAACTGCTTCTGCCCCGTATACCAGGGCAAAGGGTGTGTGGCCGATGGCTCGTTTTGGCGTTGTCCTGATCGACCAAAGAACCGCAGGCAACTCATCAATCCAGCGCCTTCCGCTCTTGTGCAGCCTATCAAAAGTCTTTGTCCTCAGGCCTCTCAACACTTCAGCATTTGCCCTCTCCGCCTGGCCGTTGCTCCGTGGGTGTGCCACGGAAGCAAAACAGGTCTTGCTGCCGAGGTCTTGGATGTATTGCATGAAGGTGTGGCTTGTGAACTGTGTAACATTGTTAGTGATGACTCTGTTTGGTACACCAAAACGGCAAACTAGCCCCTTGAAGAACTTGACGGCTGACTTTGCTGTCACCTTCCTCACTGCTTCCACCTCAGCCACTTTGTGAACTTGTCGATTGCAACGTAGAAGTACTCAAAGCCCCCGACAGCGTGGGGGAAAGGGCCCAGGATGTCGAGCCCTAGTCCGAGAATGGCCTGGAAAGAGGAATTGTTTGAAGGGCTTGAGCTGGCTGATGAAGCTTCTTCGAATGGAACTGACACGCTTCACACTTGGTTACTAGTGTCGTTGCATCCTGGAGGGCAGTGGGCTAGAAAAAACCCTGCCGGAACGCCTTGCCAGCAAGGGCCCTCGACCCTATGTGGGAGCCACATATGCCTACGTGTATCTCTGCCAATAGCTCTAGTCGGGGAATGCACTTCAATTTCACACCGTTCGGTCTCTTCCTGTACATGACGTCATTGATGAACTGATACATAGCAGGCCGACGGCTACTTTCTCCGCTTCTTCCTGCTCCTCAGGAAGCTCCCCCGTTTGGAGGAATCGGATGGTATGTTGTGCCCATGCCGGAGCCTGGGGCTCGGCGGCAAGGACCAAAGGCATTTCTTCTGCCATGGGAGCGGCCGTCTCTACGGCTAGGGCTTGACGGCCTGCCGGAGTCAGTCACTCCTCGACAGGCTCAGAATCCATGGCAACACCCTTGCCGGCGGCCCCCCGGGGCTCAGTGGGAAAGTACTTGCCGGGACCTGATTTCCTCCGTTTGTTCTGCTCCGTCGATGGTTCGACGGATGGTTGAGTTAACCGAAGCAAAAAGTACCTAGTTCCACAGGTAGCTTGAATGCAGCGCGCTTTGACAAGTAATCGGTGATGTCGTTCTTCGCTCGGGGAACATGCTCCGCTTGTATATCATCAAAGCGCTCTTCCAGCTTCCTCACCTCATCTACGTAGGCCTCCATTAACGGGCTCTGATAATCTTTATTGACTTGTCTGACGACAAGCTGCGAATCACCCCTGACGATGAGCTTCTTAACCCCAAGGTCTGCCGCGATCCTGAGACCGGCAAGCAACCCCTCGTACTTAGCAGTGTTGTTCGTGGACATCTCCCTGGGAAAGTGCATCTGGATTACATACTTGAGGTGCTCTCCGGTGTGTGCGATGAGCAGCACTCCAGCACCGGCGCCTTGCAGCGAGAAAGCCCTGTCAAAGTACATGATCCAGTTGTGACTTGCTTCCTTGCCCGGGAGAGTGGTCTCCTGGATTTCCTCGTTAGGCGTTGAGGTCCATTATGCAATGAACTCAGCCAATACTCTGCTCTGGATTGTCTAAGTACTTTCAAACTTCAACCCAAAGCTTGATAACTCCAAGGCCCACTCCGCAATCCAGCTTCCGGTTGCGTCTGGGTTGTGCAGTATCCGTTGCAATGGGAGGCGGGTGACGACAGTGATCTCATGGGCTTGGAAGTAATGACGCAGCTTCCTCGAGGCCATAAGGAGGGAGCTGACAAACTAAATCGGGTGCTGCATCATCTTCTTCTTCTGCACCACTTCATTTGATTGCATGGGCCCTGTCCCGATGGCGTCAGACTATGCCGGGGGCCTTGCCTTGCCGGCATCGGGCCCTGTGGGGGGAATCTTTGGCTTGGCATCCGCCAATCCCGCCGTCGCCACTGCCTCTTCGTCGACCTCGCTCTGTGCAACTAGTGCGGCGCTGACCACTTGATTCGTCACCGCCAGATACAGCAGCAACGGCTCTTGTGGTTTAGGAGCCACCAGTACCGGTGTAGAAGAGAGGTATTTCTTCAGATCCTGTAGTGCTGCTTCGGCCTCCGGGGTCCACTCCATTGGGCCCGCCTTTTTCAAAATCTTGAAAAAGGGGAGGGCGCGCTCGGCAGACTTGGAGATGAATCGGCTCATGGCGGCAACGCAGCTAGTGAGCCGACGCACATCCTTGATCCGCTTGGGCGCCTCAATCTGCTCGATAGCCTTGATCTTGTCTGGGTTTGCCTCGATCCCACGCTGCGACACAAAGAACCCGAGAAGTTTGCTGGATGGAACGCCGAAGACACACTTCTCAGGGTTCAGCTTGAGGTTGATCTTGCGCAGGTTGGCAAACGTCTCTTCTAAGTCTTGTACAAGAGTTGCCTTGTCCCTGGTTTTGACCACTATGTCATCCATGTAAGCTTCCATATTTCTATGTAGCTGGGGCTCAAAACCAATTTGGACCGCCCTTGCAAACATCGAGCCAGCGCTCTTCAACCCGAAAGGCATCCGTAAAAAGCAATACGTACCACATGGGGTGATGAATGTTGTCTTTTCTTCGTCTTCTCTTGTCATGAAGATCTGATGGTAGCCCGAGTAGGCGTCAAGGAATGATAACAGATCACACCCGGCCGTGGAGACAATATGGTCGATGCGCGACAACGGGAAGGGGTCCTGAGGACAAGCCTTATTGATATCTGTGTAGTCAATACACAGCCTCCAGTTCCCATTTGCCTTGCGCACCACCACCGGATTGGCCAACCACGTCGGATGGAGCACTCCCCTCACCAAGCCTGCTGCTTCCAACTTCCTGATCTCCTCTGTGATGAACTCCTGCCGTTCCAAAGCTTGCTTCGTGACCTTCTGCTTGACGGGTCACGCATGGGGGCAGACAACAAGATGGTGCTTAATCACTTACCTGGGAACGTCGGGGATGTTAGATGCTTTCCATGCAAACACATCGACATTCGCCCGCAGGAAAGTGACGAGCGCGCTTTCCTATTTGCTGTCGAGGGTGGAGCTTATGGTGAAAGCTCCTCCCGTGCCATCCTCCTTGACGGACACCTTCTTGGTCTCTGGTGGCGCAACTCTAGATTTCTTGCTCTTGCTGGTGGAGCTCTCTGGCACGTCCTCGATGGTAGCACAACACTCCGAAGAGGTGCGCTTGCCGGAGTGGGTGCGAGAGGTCTTGTCGGTCTTCTTCTTCCCTCCACAGGGGCTTCAGGTGGCGAGAGCAAGTGCCTATGGCGGCAGGCCGCGCTGCTTCTTCCCGGTAGAGTAGGTCGGCGCAGATCAACACATCCTTCTTGTCGCAGGGAACGGTGATGATGGTCATGGCCCAGGCATCTTCAGCGTGTTGGCGTAATGCACCGCCGCCATAAACTTGGCTAGTGCCGGGCGGCCAAGGATCCCATTGTAAGGAAAAGGGATCTCGACTACATCGAAGACAATCCTCTCCGTCCTGTAGTTCAACTCGCCTCCAAACGTCATAGGCAACGTGACCTTCCCCTTCGGCTAGCTCCTTCCCGGGTTGACCCCTTGAAACGTGCCCGTCTCCTCGAGATCTCCGTCACGAATTTGCAGCCTTTTGATCACAACGGGTGAGATTAAGTTCAGATCGGCCCCAGCGTCAACCAGCATCTTGTTCACCTTGAGGTTGCGTATCATTGGTGAAACCAACAACGGCAAACACCCGACCGCAGTTGTGTGATCAGGGTGATCCTCCGTGTCAAAAATGATGGGCGTGCTGGACCACTTCAGCGGCTTCTGAGCGTCGAACGATGGCTCCACTGATGTGATTTCACGCCCACTGCTTGAGCTGGCGGTGAGAAGTGTGCAGCGATGCGCCACCAACGATGCACATGGCCTCCGTAGCCTTCTGAAACTCTTACTCGCCGGACTCATCGTCCTTGTCATGATCGTCGTCTTCCTGCTTCTTGTCGTGGCCCCGAGCGGGCCTCTCTTGTTGGTTATCCTTGCCGCGGCGGCCTCCTTGGCCGCCACGCTTCTTGCCGGATCCTTCGGCACCATCCTGACCCTTCTCCTTGTCCCGCCTCTCATACTCGGCCTTTTGCTTCTCAGCAAGCAGCTCGACTTGTCGGCAGTTCTGGAGGTCGTGGCCCTGGGTGTGGTGGATCTTGCAGTATTGCTTGTCGGAGCCTCCTGGCTTGTCGGCAGCCGCCAAGGCCCGGCAAGCGGCGCACCCGGCAATCTCCTTGCCGGGGTCGTCTACCTAGGCCTTCTTGGTAGCGCCGGTGTCATTGGATCCCTCGACAGCAAGCATGACCTTGCCCTTGCGTTACCTGTTGCGACACCGACCCTTCTTCGTCGGGGCGGTGGTGTCTTCGTCGGTAGAGTCGGTTTCCACGCCGGTGTCCTCACCGGGGTACTTCCTCCCCTATTCAGCCCGAGTGCATCTATCGTCCAGAACATAGAGTTCGGCCACATCCTTGACCTTGTTCATCGCCAGCTCTTCACGCATCTTGTGGTTGCGCACATTCTGATGGAAGGCGCTGATCACGGCGGCAGGATGAACATCTAGGATGTTGTATTGCACCCGGCTGAACCTCTGTTTGTACTTGCGCAGGTTTTCACCTTCCTTTTGGGAATGATATGCAAATCACTCGCCTGGCCATGAGCTTGGTGGCCTCCGGTGAGGGCACCAACGAACTCATGACACAGATCCGACCAAGAAGAAATGGAATCCGCCGGCAAGTGCATCAACCAATACATGACATTGGGTTTTAGGGCCAACAGGAAGTAATTGGCAAGCACCTTGTCTTCGCGAGCTCCAGCGGCTTGCATCGCGATGGTGTAAATGCTGAGGAACTCCGATGGGTGGGTCTTGCCGTTGTACTTCTCATCGACGTCGGGCTTGAACGTACGGTGGGACGGCCACTTGAACTGCCGCAGCTCACGGGTAAAGGTCGGGCAACCCACCTCGTAAGGTAGTCCGCCGGAGCCTCCCGGTGCTGGGTGGTCCATAGCGGGCCCCACCCGCCTATCTGACTGGTGGCGTGTATCGTGCCGGCGCTTGATGGTGGTTCGAGCATCTTCATCGGCTCGCTCCCGAAGAACTTGGCGCTGGTCGCGGTGGGTCCGTGTGTCGGACGACGCTATGGAAATGTTATCACAAGCGTCATCACGATGATCGACACCCGCGGTGGATGGCATGGAGGAGGAGAGTGCACCATGGCCGCAGCATCTCTGGCCCCTCCACCGCTGGTATGTGGTGGTTCGACGGAGCGCCGGCCTGAGGGCCCCACTAGCCGTGGCTCGTCTTGGTTGGCGAAGCCGACAAGGCTCCGGATGGTGGCCCTCCACTCATCGAGATTTTTCGCCGCAGGAGGGAAGTTGAGGAGTAGCTACGCGCGCGCCAAAGCTTCTGCTGGCG
Organism: Aegilops bicornis; assembly: GCA_021605145.1. Taxonomy (NCBI): domain Eukaryota; kingdom Viridiplantae; phylum Streptophyta; class Magnoliopsida; order Poales; family Poaceae; genus Aegilops; species Aegilops bicornis. Next base: position 441,472,795 of record CM038670.1, on the reverse strand, counting down.
TTGGTGGCGGCGAGAGCTGCGTGGACCGTGGCGCGCTTCGACTTCTAACCACGTTAGAGGGAGCTCTATCACGGCCCAGCGGCTGCGTGCCATTTTCGCCAGCACTTCGGCGGGCATGCTAGCCTCCTTCGTCCTGTAGATGATGCACAAGACTCTTCCCACGGCGGCGTCCGGGGTCTCCAGCGTGGTGGCGCTGCTCGTCGCGCACACCCTGGGAAGAGCGCGTTGTCGGCGCCCGTGTTGGCGTCTTGGAGGTTGCTGAGCCGCCCGTAGGTGGCGCAACGAAACCCCTGGAGGGCCCCGCGCCGCCTGCAGGGGGCGCATCCCCGTCTTTGGATTTGGCGGTGTGCGGCCCGTCGTCTTGCGCACGAACGATGCCACTCACCAGGCTCTTACTGCCAGAGCGATGCTGGTGCTCGCGGGCCACAGCTCGGGTTCTGTCTGCGACTGCCCCGCAGCTCACCCACACTGGTACGGGCCGTTCGGCTCCCGACGAGCCGATCGCCGTGATCGTCTTCTTCTTGGGAGCCATGGCGATGAAGAACTTCTAGGCTAACTGCTAGACCAGATTCTCACTGCGCCCCCTACCTGGCGCGCTAAACATGTCAGGGGAAACGACACCTATGGGATCATTGGAATCCCTTCTACGGTTGGTGGGCGCGGGGTTGTGAGAAGAGCAGGTTTAGGAGCTAGCACAAATATAATTTACCCAGGTTCGGGCCGCGAGGATGCGTAATACCCTAGTCCTGCTTTGGTGTGTATTTCAGAGTTTTCTGGAGCTCTCGAACTAACTACGGTGGCTGCGTCATTGCAAAGAGCCGAATCCTTCTCCTGGACGCCTCGGGCCTCCTTTATAGGCAAAAGGGGTCACCATAGTGGCACACAGGAGGTGGAAAGGTTTACAGTGGATGAGTCTATCCTCTGGCACCGTCGGACAAAAGCATTTAATGCGCTACTGACGTGCCCCTCTTACTTTATCAGGGACGGCAAGGAAGCACGTCCCAGCTGTCGCCGCCTCGCCCGGTTCCGACGCGCGTCCGTGCTGACGAGGCATTGCTGCGCCACGTTGGCTGGCTACTGGGCTGGCGCAGTGGTGGAGCCTTCACGAAGGGTCGCATGCCACCACGCAAGTGCTTGCTGAGTCGGTGTAGAGGCCGCCCGTCGCCACGCAGGTGCCTGCCCAGTTGGTTGAGCTAACAACTGCTTGGGGATGGCGGTGGAGTCTTGGCAGGCGCGAACCTGGCTATGGCCCCGCTGATGCCCTCGGCAAGGGTCTTGCCGGGGGGCCGGCAAGGGTCTTGCGGTGGCGTTGCGGTCGTCCCTGGCAAGGCGCTTGCCGGGGGTCTTATGGATTTCCTCGGCTAGGATCCCACCGAGGGTCGCCGTCTTCTGGTCCTCATCTAATCTTGTGTATTTATGATCTTGACAAAGATCTGCATGCCACCACGGAGGTGCCTCCCGAGCCCTGGTTCCAATGTAGTTGTTGACGGCGTCTGGAACCCTTGGGCTCAAGGGTGGCTCGCTCAGCTGGTGTTGGGCAAGTTGCCCCGGCAAAGCTCTTGCCGGGGCCGCGGAGGTCGTCTCAGCAAGGCTCTTGCCGGGGGGTCCACCTCGCCCCTTTGCTCTTTGTGTTTCTGGTCTTGGCGTTGCCTCGGTTGTCTTGTGGCTTCGGCTTCCCTCCTCTGCCCTTCTTAGTGTGGCCGTGGACACGGCTCCGACTGTCCGTGCACAAGTAAAGGGGCAAAAAAGAGTGCCCCTACTTTTGTACACCGACAATTCGTCTTTTCATTTGCTCGTGTGCTAGATTGCTTGCTTTGTCACGATGTCTCAAGAAAATACCAAGTTGTGGGAATTCTCCAATACTAATACTGATGATTTTATTAGTACTCCGATTGCTCCCGCCACTAGTGCAGAACCTTATGAAATTAATGCCACTTTTGCTAAATCTTGTTATGAAAGATCAATTTTGCGGCCTTCCTAGTGAAGATGCCGCATCCCATCTAAATACTTTCCTTGAGTTGTGTGATATGAAAAAGAAAAAAAGATGTGGATAATGATATTGCTAAACTGAAGCTATTTCCGTTCTCACTACGAGACCGTGCTAAAACTTGGTTTTCATCTTTGCCTAAAAATAGTATTGATTCATGGAATAAGTGTAAAGATGCTTTTATTTCCAAGTATTTTCCTCCCGCTAAGATCATCTCCCTTAGGAACGATATAATGAATTTTAAGCAACTAGATCATGAACAAGGTGCACAATCTTGGGAGAGGATGAAATTGATGATAAGAAATTGCTCTACTCATGGTTTAAGTTTATGGATGATCATACAAAAAATTTATGCCGGATTGAATTTTGCATCTAGAAATCTATTAGATTCGGCCGCGGGAGGTACTTTTATGGAAATCACATTAGGAGAAGCTACTAAACTCCTAGATAATATTATGGCTAATTACTCTCAATGGCATACCGAAAGATCTTCCACTAGTAAAGAAGTGCATGCGATCGAAGAAATTATTACTTTGAGTGGAAAGATGGATGAACTTATGAAATTTTTTGCTAGTAAGAGTTCTCCGATTGATCCTAATGATATGCCTTTGTCTACTTTGATTGATAATAATAATGAATCTATGGATGTGAATTTTGTTGGTAGGAATAATTTTGGTAATAACCCGTTGATCGCTCTCTGACTATAGCGCCAGAAAAGCTCCTGTCTACTAGGACTACGTCGGTATTTCCCCAAAGAGGAAGGGATGATGCAGCACAGCAACGGTAGGTATTTCCCTCAGTAAAGAAACCAAGGTTATCAAACCAGTAGGAGAACCAAGCAACACAACATAAACAGCACTTGCACACAAATAACAGCACCTCGCAACCCGACGTGTTAAAGGGGTTGTCAATCCCTTTCGGGTAACGATGCCAGAAGTTGGTAGTAGATTGAAATAATAGATCGCAAATAAAATAAAGTGCAGCAAAGTATTTTTGTATTTTTGGTTTAATAGATCTAAATAAAAATGCAAAGGAAAAGTAGATCGCAGGCAAATATATGAGAAAGAAGACCCGGGGGTAGTAGGTTTCACTAGTGGCTTCTCTCGAGAAAGATAGCAAACGGTGGGTAAACAAATTACTGTTGGGCAATTGATAGAACTTCAAATAATTATGAAGATATCCAGGAAATGATCATTACATAGGCATCACGTCCAAGATTAGTAGACCGACTCCTACCGCATCTACTATCATACTCCACACATCGACCGCTATCCAGCATGCATCTAGTGTATTAAGTTCATGGAAAAACGGAGTGATGCAAGAAGAACGATGACATGACGTAGACAAGATCCGTTTATCTATTGCGTAGATATAGATCCCATCTTTTTATCCTTAGTAGCAATGATACATACGTATCAGTTCCATTTCTATCACTGGGATCAAGCACCGTAAGATCGAACCCACTACCGGGCACCTCTTCCCATTGCAAGATAAATAGATCAAGTAGGCCAAACAAAACCCAAATATAGGAGAAGAAATACGAGGCTATAAGAGATCATGCATATACGAGATCATGCATATAAGAGATCAAAGAAACTCAAATAACTTTCATGGATATAAAAAGGTATAACTGATAATAAACTCGAAGTTCATCAGATCTCAACAAACACACCACAAAAAGAGTTACATCTTATGGATCTCCAAGAGACCGTTGTAATGAGAATTCAGCAAGAGAGATAAAGCCATCTAGCTGCTAACTACGGACCCGAAGGTCTACAAAGAACTAACGCATCATCGGAAAGGCACCAATGGAGGTGGTGAACCCCATCCGAGATGGTGTCTACATTGGATCTGGTGGTTCTGGACTCTATGGCGGCTGGATGAATATTTCGTCGACTGTTCTATGGTTCTGGTATTTTTGGGGTATTTATAGAGCAAAGAGGCGGTCCGGGGGGCACCCAAGGTGGGCACAACCCACCAGGGCGCGCCTGGGCCTCCTGGCGCGCCCTGGTGGGTTGTCCCCTCCACGGAACTCCCCCCAGGTGCAACCAGGGCCCAACTTCTTCCTTGTGTTCCATAAAAAATCATCGTGAAGTTTTATTGCATTTGGACTCCGTCTGATATTGATTTCCCGCGTTGTAAAAACATGGAAAAAACAACAACTGACACTTGGCACTATGTTAATAGGTTAGTAACAAAAAATGATATAAAATGATTATAAAACATCCAAGATTGATAATAAAACAGCATGGAACAATCAAAAATTATAGATACATTGGAGACGTATCAGCATCCCCAAGCTTAACTCCTGCTCGTCCTCGAGTAGGTAGTGATAAAAACAGAATTTTTGATGTGGAGTGTTGTTTATCATGTCATATCATATTCTTTTCTTTATAGCATGGACATTTGGACTTTTATGTGATTCAAAGAAATAGTCTAGTTTTGACATAATAATTTAGATACTCAAGCATATCAACGAGCAACCATGTCTTTCAAAATATCAACGCTAAAATAAGTTATCCCTAGCCCATCATGCTCAAGCATTGATCCATTCATGAAACACACTCGAATATTAGCTACACCCAATACTTAAGTATGATCATATTGCCTCCTAGTTGGTGCTTTTGTAAGAGAGGATGGAGACTCAAAACAAAAATAAAAATTGCACAAAGTAAAAGAAAGGCCCTTCGCGCAGGGAAGTAGGGATTTGTAGAGGTGCCAGAGCTCAAAGCGAAAAAATTAGAGATAAAAACATTTTGGGAGGTGTATCCGTCCCACCAATGAAAATGACTTAGAGTTCCGAACACTTTGCATGCTAGATATGCCATAGGCGGTTCCCCAACAGAAAATAAAGTTTATTCTATTTTCCACCATTCTTTCACTTTGCATGGCTAGCCGTATCCACGGGTGCCCTCCATACCAACACTTTCCAAGGAATTTATTATTTGACAACATAAAGTAAATTCATTTTTGCATTTCGGGACTGGGCATCCCTAAAACCTTTGCCTTACTCTCGTGCAATGACAAGTGAAGAAACACTCATCGTGAGAATAACACATCCAGCATGGAAAATATTAGCCACCCGTTACGGTTCCGCGAGCAAAACAAACACACAAAAGAGAAGTTTATTTTGAAAATTAGAGATGGCACATGCAAATTTGCTTAGAACGACAAAAGAATACCGCATGTAGGTAGATATAGTGTACTCATGTGGCAAAACTGGTTTAAAGGATTTTGGATGCACAAGTAGAGATCATACTTAGTGCAAAATGAAGGGTAGCAAAAAGATTGAGAAGCGACCAACCAAGAAACGAATAATCTCATAAGCAAGCATTAAGCATAATTAACACCAAATAATGCACCACAAGTAGGATATAATTTTCATTGCATGATTATTGACTTCCGTGGATGCGTAGGGAATCACGAACCTTAACACCGATATTCTTACTAAAGCACAATTACTCATCAACATAACTCACATATCACATCATCATATCTCAAAACTATTACCAAGAATCAAGTTTATTTTGCCCAATGATCCTAATGAAATTTTTTCTTTTCTTTTTCTTTATCCTTCTTGGATATCTATCACTTTGGGACTAATTTTCATGTGTTGCTTTTCATAAGCTCAAACAAATATAAGTGAAGATCATGAGCATAACAAATTTTCTTTCTCTCAAAATAATTTAGGTGAAGCAAGAGAGAATTTCTTCAAAATTTTACTAACTCTCAAATAAGTCTAAGTGAAGCAAGAGATCATTTCTCCAAAAATACTAAGCACACCGTGCTCAAAAAGATATAAGTGAAGCACTAGAGCAAGTCCTAGCTCATAAAAAGATTTAAGTGTAGCATAGAGAGAAATTCTAACAAGTCATGATATAATTTTGGCTCTCTCAAATAGGTGTGTCCAGCAAGGATTGATGACTTAAAACACAAAATAAAACAATCAAACACTCATATCATACAAGACGCTCCAAGCAAAACACATATCGTGTGACGAATAAAAATATAGCCTCGAGTAAAATACCGGTGGTCGTTAGAAGAAAGAGGGGATGCCACTCGGGGGCATCCCCTGGCTTAGTTGGTTGCTCATTCTTTGATAATAGCTTGGGATGCCGGGGTATCCCCAAGCTTAGGCTCTTCTATCCTTCATTCATCCATCTTAAGATAACCCAAAACTTGAAAACTTCAGTCACACAAAACTCAACAAAGCCTTCGTGAGATCCGTTAGTGTAAGAAAATTAAATCACTACTATAAGTGATGTATCAAACCAATTCTTATTCTGTTTTTGTATTATATCTACTATATTCCAACTTTTCTATGGCAAAAACTCATCAAAGGAAACCATAGAGCCGTCAGAATAAGCACACAACACAAAGAAAGCAGAATCTGTCAAAACAGAACAGTTTGTAGTAATCCGACTATTACAAATATTTCTGGAACTCCAAAAATTCTACCAAATTAGGACGACCAGGTTAATTTTTATATCAATCTTCTGGAAAAATAATCAGAGCAAAATCTCTTTTCTGTGATTTATGAAAATTATTTTCATGAGCGCAAAGTTTCTGTCTTATTCAACAAGATCAAACAACTATCACCCAAGAAGATCCTAAAGGGTTTACTTGGCACAAACACTAATTAAAACATAAAAAAACAATCATAAGAATAGCATAATTGTGCAAACACTCAAGAACAGAAAGCAAAAATAAAAAAAGTATTCATTGGGTTGCCTCCCAACAAGCGCTATAGTTTTATGCCTCTAGCTAGGCATAAGATTTTATCGATGCTCACATGAAAGATAATAATTGAAACACAAAGAGAGCATCATAAAACAAGTGACAAATAAATTTAAGTCTAACATACTTCCTATGCATAGAAATCTTAGGAAAACAAATTAGCAAGACAAGCAAGATCTAGCATATGCAAGGAAGAAGAAAGAAACAAAAGCAATCTCAACATGAAGAGAGGTAGTTTAGTGACATGAAAATTTCTACAACCATATTTCCCTCTATCATAATAATTACATGTAGGATCATATTAAAATTCAAGAGTATAGCTATCACATAACATATTCTCTATATGATCCACTTGCATGCAAAGTTGACACTCTTCCAAAATAGTGGGATCATCAAATAAAGTCATGACCTCTCCAAACCCACTTTCATCAAAAATTTCATAAGACTGAACACTCTCCAAATATGTGGGATTATTTTTAGCTAAAGTTGACACTCTTGCAAACCCACTTTCAATATTATCGCAAACATATTCATCAGGAGGCTTAAATATATTTTCAAGATCATAAGAAACATTATCACCCCAATCATGATCATTGCAATAAGTAGCAGACATAACAAAACAAGCATCCCCAAGCTTGGGGATTTGCATCTTATTAGAACAATTGACACTAATAGAATTTATAGTAATATTATTGAAATCATGCTTTTCATTCAAGGAGCTATCATGAATCACTTCATAAATTTCTTCATCACAATTTGCAGATTCATGAATCTCAAGCAAAACTTCATAAAGATAATCTAGTGCACTCAACTCACTAGCAATTGGTTCATTATGGTTGGATCTTTTAAAAAGATTACCAAGTGGATGGGGATCCATATCAATAGATTTTTAGCAAGCGAAGATGCAAGCATATAGAAGGCACATGGTAACACAAGCAAACAAAATATCTGATAAGAAAAAGGCGAACAAAAAAGAGGGGCGAATAAAACGGCAAATTTTTGGGAAGTGGGGGAGAGGAAAACGAGAGGAAAATGGCAAATAATGTAAATTGCGAGGAGATGAGATTTGCGATTAGGAACCTGGTTATGTTGAAGATCCTCCCTGGCAACGGCGCTAGAAGTTCCTTTTGATCGCTCTCTGAGCCAGAAAAGCTCCTGTCTGCTAGTACTACGTCGGTATTTCCCCAAAGAGGAAGGGATGATGCAGCAGAACGAGGGTATGTATTTCCCTCAGTGAAGAAACCAAGGTTATCGAACCAGTAGGAGAACCAAGCAACACAACGTAAACAACACCTGCACACAAATAACAACACCTCGCAACCCGACGTGTTAAAGGGGTTGTCAATCCCTTTCGGGTAACGATGCCAGAAATTCGTAGTAGATTGAAATAATAGATCACAAATAAAATAAAGTGCAGCAAAGTATTTTTGTGTTTTTGGTTTAATAGATCTGAATAAAAATTCAAAGGAAAAGTAGATCGGAAGCAAATATATGAGAAAGAAGACCCGAGGGCCGTAGGTTTCACTAGTGGCTTCTCTCGAGAAAGATAGCAAATGGTGGGTAAACAAATTACTGTTGGGAAATTGATAGAACTTCAAATAATTATGACTTTATCCAGGCAATGATCATTACATAGGCATCACGTCCAAGATTAGTAGACCGACTCCTGCCTGCATCTACTACTATTACTCCACACATCGACCGCTATCCAGCATGCATCTAGTGTATTAAATTCATGGAAAATGGAGTAATGCAATAAGAACGATGACATGATGTAGACAAGATCCATTTATTTATTGCGTAGATAAAGATCCCATCTCTTTATCCTTAGTAGCAACAATATGTACGTGTCGGTTCCCTTTCTGTCACTGGGATCAAGCACCGTAAGATCGAACCCACTACCGGGCACCTCTTCCCATTGCAAGATAAATAGATCAAGTTGGCCAAACAAAACCCAAATATCAGAGAATAAATACGAGGCTATAACAGATCATGCATATAAGAGATCTAAGAAACTCAAATAACTTTCATGGATATAAAAAGATATAACTGATCATAAACTCGAAGTTCAGTAGATCCCAACAAACACACCGCAAAAAGAGTTACATCATATGGATCTCCAAGAGACCATTGTATTGAGAATTCAGCAAGAGAGAGAAATCCATCTAGCTACTAACTACAAACCCGAAGGTCTACAAGGAACTAGTCACGCATCATTGGAGAGGCACCAATGGAGGTGGTGAACCCCATCCGAGATGGTGTCTAGATTGGATCTGGTGGTTCTGGACTGCGGCGGCTGGATGAATATTTCGTCGATTGTTCTAGGGTTCTGGTATTTTTGGGGTATTTATAGAGCAAAGAGGCGGTCCGGGGGGCACCCGAGGTGGGCACAACCCACCATGGCACGCCTGGGCCTCCTGGTGCGCCCTGGTGGGTTGTCCCCTCCTCGGGACTCCCCCAGGTGCAACCAGGGCCCAACATCTTTCTTTTGGTCCCTAAAAAATCATCATGAAGTTTCGTTGCATTTGGACTCCGTCTGATATTGATTTCCTACGATGTAAAAACATGAAAAAAACAGCAACTAGCACTTAGCACTATGTCAATAGGTTATTACCAAAAAGTGATATAAAATGACTATAAAATGATTATAAAACATCCAAGATTGATAATAAAAATCATGGAACAATAAAAAATTATAGATACGTTGGAGACGTATCACGCGTATAGAGGTAATTTCAACCCTAGGTAGTTTCCTAGTAGTTCCTCTAATAACTATGGTAATTCCTACAACAATTCTTATCAAAATTATAATAAGATGCCCTTTGATCTTGATAACAATATTAAAGAATTTATTAATTCGCAAAAGGTTTTCAATGCTATGGTTGAATAAGAATTGTTCAAGATTGATTATTTGGCTAGGTACGTTGATAGAATTTCACTTGAGATTTATTCTTTGAAAATTAGATCTATGCCACCCAAGCATGATATTAATGAATCTCTGAAAGCTATTAAAATTTCTATTGGTGAGTGCAAAGAAAGAACCGCTAGGATGCGTGCTAAGCGAGATTGGTTTGTAAAAGCGTGTTCTTTGGATTCTTGTGATAATAATGATGAAGATCTTAAAGTGATTGGTGTAACTCCTATTGAATATTTGTTTTCTAATATAAATCTTGATAAAGATGGGACTGGAGATGAGTCAACTTTAGCAAGAAGGCGTCCCAATGATACGGAGTTTATAGATGTTAATGCAAAAGTTGATAAAAGTGGGATTGAAGAGGTGATAACCCACAAGTATAGGGGATCGCAATAGTTTTCGAGGGTAGAGTATTCAACCCAAATTTATTGATTCGACACAAGGGGAGCCAAAGAATATTCTCAAGTATTAGCAGCTGAGTTGTCAATTCAACCACACCTGGAAACTTAGTATCTGCAACAAAGTGTTTAGTAGCAAAGTAATATGATAGTGTTGGTAACGGCAACAAAAGTAAAGACATCGAAAGTAATGTTTTTGGTATTTTTGTAGTGATTGTAACAGTAGCAACGGAAAAGTAAATAAGCGTAAACCAGTATATAGAAAACTCATAGGCACCGGATCAGTGATGGATAATTATGCCGGATGTGGTTCATCATGTAACAGTCATAACATAGGGTGACACGTAACTAGCTCCAGCTCATCAATGTAATGTAGGCATGTATTCCGTAAATAGTCATACGTGCTTATGGAAAAGAACTTGCATCACATCTTTTGTCCCACCCTCCCGTGGCAGGGGGGTCCTATTGGAAACTAAGGGATATTAAGGCCTCCTTTTAATAGAGAACCGGAACAAAGCATTAGCACATAGTGAATACATGAACTCCTCAAACTATGGTCATCACCGGGAGTGGTCCCGATTATTGTCACTTCGGGGTTGTCGGATCATAACACATAATAGGTGACTATAGACTTGCAAGATAGGATCAAGAACACACATATATTCATGAAAACAAAATAGGTTCTGATCTGAAATCATGGCACTCGGGCCCTAGTGACAAGCATTAAGCATAGCAAAGTCATAGCAACATCAATCTCACAACATAATGGATACTAGGGATCAAACCCTAACAAAACTAACTCGATTACATGATAAATCTCATCCAACCCATCACCGTCCAGCAAGTCTACAATGCAATTACTCACGCACGGCGGTGAGCATCATGAAATTGGTGATGGAGGATGGTTGATGATGACGACGGTGAAGAATGCCCCTCTCTGGAGCCCCGAACGGACTCCAGATAAGCCTCCCGAGAGAGATTAGGGCTTGGCGGCGGCTCTGTATCGTAAAACGCGATGGAACTTTCTCTCTGATTTTTTTCTCCCCGAAAGCCAATATATGGAGTTGGAGTTGGCGTGGGAGGGCCTGAGGGCCCACGAGGTAGGGCGGCGCGCCTGTGGGAGGGCGCGCCCCACCCTCGTGGACAGTGTGTGGGCCCCTGGTCTTCATCTTTGGGGAGGATTTTTATTATTTATTCTAAGATATTCCGTGGAGTTTCAGGTCATTCCGAGAACTTTTGTTTTACGCACATAAAACAACACCATGGCAATTCTGCTGAAAACAAATCGGTCAAGTTAGTTCCATTCAAATTATACAAGTTAGAGTCCAAAATAAGGGCAAAAGTGTTTGGAAAAGTAGATCTGACGGAGACGATCAACTCCCCCAAGCTTAAACCCTTGCTTGTCCTCAAGCAATTCAGTTGACAAACTGAAAGAGAAAAAGAAAAAAATTTACAAACTCTGTTTTCTCTTGTTGTTGTAAACATGAAAAGCCAGCATTCAAGTTTCAACAATTATTATGAACTAACCATACTCACAATAACACGTAAGACTCACAATTACTCATATCAATAACATAATCAGCTAGCAAGCCATAATAATAAAACTCGGATGACAACACTTTCTCAAAATAATCATAACATGATATAACGAAATGGTATCTCGCTAGCCCTTTCTGAGACCGCAAAACATAAATGCAGAGCACCTTTAAAGATCAAGGACTGACTAAACATTGTAATTCATGGTAAAGAGATCCACCAAGTCATACCCAATATAAACCAATCATAATGAATGCAAACGACAGTGTGCTATCCAGCGGGTGCTTTTTAATAAGAAGGGTGATGACTCAACATAAAAGTAAATAGATAGGCCCTTCGCAGAGGGAAGCAGGGATTTGCAGAGGTGCCAGAGCTCGATTTTGAAATAGAGATAAATTATATTTTGAGCGGCATACTTTCACTGTCAACGCAACAACTATGAGATGGTCAGTATCTTCCATACTACATGCATTATAGGCAGTTCCCAAACAGAATGGTAAAGGTTTATACTCCCCCTCCTCCACAAGCATCAATCCATGGCTTGCTCGAAACAACGAGTGCCTCCAACATTCAACGGGTCCCAGGGGAGTTTTGTTTAATTATTTTGATTTGCTTTGATCTTTTCGGATCATGGGACTGGGCATCCCGGTTACCGGCCCTTTCTCGTGAATGAGGAGCGGAGTCCACTCCTCTTGAGAATAACCCACCTAGCATGGAAGATATAGGCAGCCCTAGTTGCACATGAGCTGCTCGAGCATACAAAACAAAATTTCATTTGATGGTTTGGAGTTTGGCACATACAAATTTACTTGGAACGGCAGGTAGATACCGCATATAGGAAGGTATAGTGGACTCATATGGAACAACTTTGGGGTTTAAGGAGTTTGGATGCACAAGAAGTATTCCTGATTAGTACAGGTGAAGGCTAGCGAAAGACTGGGAAGCGACCAACTGAGAGAGCGACAACAGTCGTAAACATGCATTAGAATTAATTTACACCCCATACAAGCATGAGTAGGATATAATCCACCATGAACATAAATATCATGAAGGCTATGTTGATTTGATTCAACTACATGCGTGAACATGTGCCAAGTCATTCAAAGGAGTATACCATCCTATCATACCACATCATAATCATCTCAATAGCATGTTGGCACGCAAGGTAAACCATTATAACTCATAGCTAATCAAGCATGGCACAAGCAACTATAATCTCTAAATGTCATTGCAAATATGTTTACTTCATAATAGCTGAATCAGGAACGATGAATCATCATATTTACAAAAACAAGAGAGGTCGAGTTCATACCAGCTTTTCTCATCCCAATAAGTCCATCATATATCATCATTATGGCCTTTCACTTGCACAACCGAACGGTGTGAATAATAATAAGAGTGCACGTGCATTGGACTAAGCTGGAATCTGCAAGCATTCAACTCAAGAGAGAAGAAAAGTAATATGGGCTCTAAGTTAAATCAACAATCATGCATATGAGAGCCACTAATCATTTTCAATATGGTCTTCTCGACCCCCAAGGAAAGGAAAAGAAAAATAAAAACTATTTACACGGGAAAGCTCCCAACAAGTAAAAAGAAGGACAGGAAATATTTTTGGGTTTTCTTTTTAATTCTACTACAAGCAGGAAAAATAAACTACTACTAATTTTTTTGTTTTTCTTAAGGTTTATTAAACACACAAGAAGAAAGCAGGAAAAAGAAAATAAACTAACATGGATACTACAGTGAAAGAGTATGAGCACCGACATCTAGCAATGAGTGTGTGTGAACATAAATGTAATGTCGGTGGGAAATACGTACTCCCCCAAGCTTAGGCTTTTGGCCTAAGTTGGTCTATTGCCGAGGATAGCCTCACGATACCCGCAGTGTAGTCAGGTCGTCATGCGATGAAGAATAGTTGGGATCATAATGTGATGAAGAGGACTCGATCGCCATCGACCGGCAACCGCCTCAGATCCCAAGAATAAACAGACATTCGTGGAGGCTCATCTTGTGGCTCCGGTTCCGGTTGGTGCAGATTCCGATAGGCTTGAACAACAGCCCACGGAACAATGTAAGGACATGTAGACAAGTTAAACACAGAGGGAGCAGGCAAAGTAATAGTCTCAGGGTGATGTTTATCAAAGTACAATTTATATTTGAGCTCCCCTTCACAACTCTTAACAAGAAAATCATGCGCTAGCATACTCTTATAATCTAAATAAGCACGGGGCAGCGCTGTTTCTTCTTTCTCCTCATGCCTAATATGTATCTCAAAATATTCAGCTAGGCGTGAAGCATAAATGCCTCCAAAGATGGGGCCTTTAGTACGGTTCAGACTTAACCGTCTAGCAACAATTCCACCCATACTAACAGAGTTATTGCGGTATAAACCATGGAACAAAATGATAATATCATGAATGCTAAGGTTTCAACAGTTCCCGCGACCATTCAAACAATGACTAGCAAATAAGGCAAAGTAGCGCAAAACAGGAAAATGTATGCTAGTAATTCTTGCATCAGAAACCTTCCTGGTTTCTCCCACGGTGATAGTGTTAATAAAAGCTTCCACTTCATTATGGTGTGGTTCATCTAAGGTGCCCTCAAAGGATATTTTGCAAACCTCGCAAAATTCAGCTAATGGAATTTCCTTAACAATGTCATATAAATGAAACTCTACTGTTGGAGGTGATTTCTTAGGGAAAAAGTAGAAGTTCTGCACAAAAGTATTTGTGAGTAAGAGATACTGATGACGTTGGTCGCGGAGGAAGTCGGTGAGGTCGGCGTTCTCAATTAATAGATAGAAATCCTCATTAATCCCGGCTCTCCTCAAGAAGTCATCGGAAGGCCATTCACATGGCCAAACCTCCACGATGCGAGGCAAATGAAATTTGGGCTTCTGCTCTTCTTCCTTTTGTTTTTCCTTCGAGCTTCGGCTCGACGAGCCCCTCAAAAGTCTCTTCATTATTTCTGAAAAATCTGAAATTTTTAGTAACTTCAAACAAAAGTGAACCAACTTCAATAAAACTGATAGCAACTACTCATACAAGTGCCTAGAGCATATATCAAGCATTAGAACTACTTGGAACCATATAAATTTGACATGCAAGCTCAAGAACATGGTCACCTATGCAGCACAAATTTGCAATGAATAAAACACTAGAACAAAAACTAATTGGACCAATGGAGGAGTCACATACCAAGGAACAATCTCCCCAAGCAGTTTTATGAGAGGTGCTTTGAGCAAGGAGATCGAAAAATCATAGCAAAAGTGGTCGGAACACGAGCTTGAGTTGGTTTTTCGGGTTTGTGTGAGGCAGAGGAAGAAGATGGGTGCAGGGATAAGTGGAGGAGGGCCACCGTGGGCCCACGAGGCGTGGGCGCGCCCAGGGGGTAGGCGCGCCCTCCACCCTCGTGGCTAGGTGGCAGCTCCTCATGTAATTTTTGCACAGTAAATCCTCAAATATTCCCGAAAAAATCATATTAAATTGGCATGGCATTCTGAGCACTTTTATTTTCGGGATATTTTTATATTGCACAGATAAATCAGGAAACAGACAGAAAAATACTATTTTACTTTATTTCTACTAAAGAATAGAAAATATAAGGAGAGTACAGAAGATTGTGCTTCTAGTTTCATCCGTCTCATGCTCATAAAAAAGAATCCACTAACAAGGTTGATCAAGTCTTGTTAACAAACTCATTCCGATAATCATGGAACTGGAGAAATTTCGAATAACATCAGAAAGTTACCTCAACGGGGATATGGACATCCCCAATAATAAGTATATCATATTTCTTCTTAACAGTAGGGAGAGGAAATTCAAAACCTCCAAATATAATCAATGGAATTTTTCCAAGAGAGTTGATACTATAAACTTGAGGTTGTTTCCTCGGAAAATGTACCGTATGCTCATTACCATTAACATGAAAAGTGACATTGCCTTTGTTGCAATCTATAACAGCCCCTGCAGTATTAAGGAAAGGTCTTCCAAGAATAATAGACATACTATCGTCCTCGGGAATATGAAGAATAACAAAGTCCGTTAAAATAGTAACGTTTGCAACCACAACAGGCACATCCTCACAACTACCGACAGGTATAGCAGTTGATTTATCAGCCATTTGCAAAGATATTTCAGTAGGTGTCAACTTATTCAAGTCAAGTCTATGACATAAAGAGAGAGGCATAACACTAACACCAGCTCCAAGATCACATAAAGCAGTTTTAACATAATTTCTTTTAATGGAGCATGGTATAGTAGGTACTCCTGGATCTCCAAGTTTCTTTGGTATTCCACCCTTAAAAGTATAATTAGGAAGCATGGTGGAAATTTCAGGTTCAGGTATCTTTCTTTTATTTGTAACAATATCTTTCATATACTTAGCATAAGGATTTGTTTTGAGCACATCAGTCAATCGCATACACAAAAAGATGGGTCTAATCATTTCAGCAAAGCGCTCAAAATCCTCATCATCCTTTTTCTTGGATGGTTTGGGAGGAAAAGGCATGGGTTTCTGAACCCATGGTTCACTTTCTTTACTATGTTTCCTAGCAACGAAGTCTCTTTTATCATAACGTTGATTCTTTGATTGTGGGTTATCAAGATCAACAATAGGTTCAACTTCTACATCATTATCATTACTAGGTTGAGCATCATCATGAACATTATCATTAACATTTCCACTAGGTTCATGTTCATTACCAGATTATGTTTCAAAGATCAGACATAGAGATATCATTTGGATTCTCGTGTGGTTCAAAGAATGTGTTCACTAGAAGTTTGCACAGTTCTATCATTTTTCTTTTTCTTCCTTTTAGAACAACTAGGCATATCAATATTATTTCTCTGAGAATCTTGCTCGATTCTCTTAGGGTGGCCTTTAGGATACAAAGGTTCCTGAGTCATTCTACCAGTTCTAGTAGCCACTCTAACAACATAATCATTTTTCTTACTATTCATTTCATTAAGCACTTCTTTTTGAGCTTTAAGTACTTGTTCTACTTGAGTGGTAACCATAGAAGCATGTTTGCTAACAAGTTTAAGTTCACCTCTAATATTAGCCATATAATCACTCAAGCGTTTAATCATAAAGGTATTATGTTTCAATTGTCTACCAAAATAAGCATTAAAGTCATCTTGCTTAAACATAAAGTCATCAAACTCATCCAATCACTGACTAGCAATTTTAGTAGGAGGGACTTCAACTTTATCATATCTATAGAGAGAATTTACCTTTACTACCTGTGTCGGGATATCGGGAGGTTCTTCAATAAATAAGTAATTGAGATCATATACTTCTTCAACAGGCGGTAAATTAAGACCATGTATTTCTTCAATAGGAGGTAAATTCTTAACATCTTCAGCTTTAGTACCTTTTTCTTTAATAGATTTCTTTGCCTCTTGCATATCTTCGGGACTGAGAAATACTCCCTCCGTCCGAAAATACTTGTCATCAAAATGAACAAAAAGGGATGTATCTAGAACTAAAATACATCTAGATACATCCCCTTTTGTTCATTTTCATGACAAGTATTTCCGGACGGAGGGAGTAGAACACCTCTCTTCTTCGGAGTTGGTTTAGGAATAGGCTCAATAATTGGAGCAGGAGCTGGCTCAGGAGTTGGCTCAGGAGGTGCCCAATTATTTTCATTTTTCAACATATTATTCAATAGAATTTCAGCTTCATCCGGTGTTCTTTCCCTGAAAAGAGAACCAGCACAACTATCCAGGTAATCTCTGGAAGCATCAGTTAGTCCATTATAAAAGATATCAAATATTTCAGGTTTCTTAAGAGGATGACCAGGCAAAGCATTAAATAACTTGAGAAGCCTCCCCCAAGCTTGTGGGAGACTCTCTTCTTCAATTTGCAAAAAGTTGTGTACTTCCCTCAAAGCAGCTTGTTTCTTATGAGCAGGGAAATATTTAGCAGAGAAATAATAAATCATATCCTGGGGACTTTGCACACAACCAGGATCAAGAGAATTAAACCATTTCTTAGCATCACCCTTTAATGAGAACGGAAATATTTTGAGTAAATAAAGGTAGCGCAATCTCTCATTATTAGTAAACAGGGCAGCTACATTATTTAACTTACGAAGATGTGCCACAATAGTTTCAGATTCATAGCCATAAAAAGGATCAGATTCAACCAAAGTTATTATATCTGGATCAACAGAAAAATCATAATAATCCTGATCAGGAACACAGATAGGTGAAGTAGCAAAAGCAGGGTCGGGTCTCATCCTATCTCTAAAAGATTCTTTACTCCATTTAACTAGCAACCTCTTAAGTTCATATCTATCCTGGCAAGCAAGAATGGCTGCTGTAGATTCAGCATTGAAAAGATAGCCCTCAGGAATAGGAGGCATATTATCATTATTACTAACATCATCGTGTTCAGTTTCAATAATTTCTCTTTCTCTAGACCTAGAAATTTGTTCATCTAGAAATTGACCAAGGGGCACAGTAGTATCAAGCATAGAAGTAGTTTCATCATAAGTATCATGCATAGCAGAAGTGGCATCATCAATAACATGCGACATATCGTAACGAATAGCGTAAGCAGGTTTAGGTGTCGCTAGCTTACTCATAATGTAAGGTGAATCAAGTGCGAGCTAGATGGCGCTTCCTTACCTCCCCTCATAGTTGAGGGATAAATTTTTGTCTTAGCTGCCTTTCAAGTTCTTCGTAGTGTCCAGCAGATATAAATCCCAAGTGACTCAAAGAATAGAGCTATGCTCCCAAGAACGGCGCCGTAAAAGGTCTTGATAACCCACAAGTATAGGGGATCGCAACAGTTTTCGAGGGTAGAGTATTCAACCCAAATTTATTGATTCGACACAAGGGGAGCCAAAGAATATTCTCAAGTATTAGCAGATGAGTTGTCAATTCAACCACACCTGGAAACTTAGTATCTGCAGCAAAGTGTTTAGTAGCAAAGTAATATGATAGTGGTGGTAACGGTATCAGAAGTAAAGACAACGAAAGTAATGTTTTTGGTATTTTGTAGTGATTGTAACAAAGAGCAATGTAAAAGTAAATAAGCGTAAACCAAAGATATGGAAAACTCATAGGCACCAGATCGTTGATGGATAATTATGCCGGATGTGGTTCATCATGTAATGATCATAACATAGGGTGACACAGAACTAGCTCCAGTTCATCAATGTAATGTAGGCATGTATTCCGTAAATAGTCATACGTGCTTATGGAAAAGAACTTGCATGACATCTTTTGTCCTACCCTCCCGTGGCAGCGGGTCCTATTGGAAACTAAGGGATAGTAAGGCCTCCTTTTAATAGAGAACCGGAACAAAGCATTAGCACATAGTGAATACATGAACTCCTCAAACTATGGTCATCACCGGGAGTGGTCCCGATTATTGTCACTTCGGGGTTGTCGGATCATAACATATAATAGGCGACTATAGACTTGCAAGATAGGATCAAGAACACACATATATTCATGAAAACATAATAGGTTCAGATCTGAAATCATGGCAGTCGGGCCCTAGTGACAAGCATTAAGCATAGCAAAGTCATAGCAACATCAATCTCACAACATAATGGATACTAGGGATCAAACCCTAACAAAACTAACTTGATTACATGATAAATCTCATCCAACCCATCACCGTCCAGCAAGCCTACGATGCAATTACTCACGCACGGCGGTGAGCATCATGAAATTGGTGATGGAGGATGGTTGATGATGACGACGGCAACGAATCCCCTCACCGGAGCCCCGAACGGACTCCAGATCAGCCCTCCCGAGAGAGATTAGGGCTTGGCGGTGCTCCCGTGTCGTAAACGCAATGAAACTTTCTCTGATTTTTTCTCCCTGAAAGCCAATATATGGAGTTGGAGTTGGCGTCAGAGGGCCACCAGGGGGCCCACGAGGTAGGGCGGCGCGCCCAGGGGGGAGGGCGCGCCCCCCACCCTCGTGGATAGGGTGTGGGCCCCCTGGTCTTCATCTTTGGCGATGATTTTTTATTATTTATTCTAAGATATTCCGTGGAGTTTTAGGTCATTCCGAGAAATTTTGTTTTCTGCACATAAAACAACACCATGGCAATTCTTTGAAAACGTCGATCCGAAAGTTAGTTCCATTCAAATTATACAAGTTAGAGTCCAAAACAAGGGCAAAAGTGTTTGGAAAAGTAGATACGACGGAGACGTATCAAGAGGTCAAAACTTTAAGTAGCGATGAACCCACTCTTTTGGATTTCAAGAACTTTAATTATGATAATTGTTCTTTGATAGATTGTATTTCCTTGTTGCAATCCATGTTTAATTCTCCTCATGCTTATAATCAAAATAAAGCTTTTACTAAACATATCGTTGATGCTATGATGAAATCTTTTGAAGAAAAACTTGAATTCGAAGTTTCAATCCCTAGAAAGCTTTATGATGAGTGGGAACCTACAATTAAGATTAAAATAAAAGATTATGAGTGCTATGCTTTGTGTGATTTGGGTGCTAGCGTTTCCACGATTCCAAAAACATTCCAACAGCTCAGGTAAAAAAACATATTTGATCTGACCTGCTGGAATGTGATAAAATAATGTTTTTTTACACACGATTGATATATGAATTGCCTTGGTTGTCGTAGTTTTTAAGAACTTTTGGAATTACAGAAGTATACGAAGTTTACAGATTACTACAAACTGTTCTGTTTTTGATAGATTCTGTTTTCTATGTGTTGCTTTCTTATTTTGGTGAATCTATGGGTAGTATCGGGGGGTATGAAACATGGAGAATTTGGAATATAGTAGATATTACACCAATATAAATAAAGAATGAGTTCACAACAGTACCAAAAAGTGATGATTTATTTTCTTATACTAACGGATCTCATGAGTTTTGTGTTGTGAAGTTTTCAAATTTTGGGTAAAGATTTGATGGACTATGGAATAATGAGTGGAAAGAGCCTAAGCTTGGGGAATGGGGATGCCTAAGGAAACCCAAGGTAATATTCAAGGACAACCAAGCATCTAAGCTTGTGGATGGCCCGGATGGCATCCTCTCTTTTGTCTTCGTCTATCGGTAAATTTACTTGAGGCTATATTTTTATTCACCACATGATATGTGTTTTGCTTGGAGTGTCTTGTATGATATGAGTCTTTGATTTTTATTTTTCCACAATCATCCTTGCTGTACACACCTTTTGAGAGGAACACACATGAATCATGAATTTATTAGAATACTCTATGTGCTTCATGAAGGAAATATGCCCTAGAGGCAATAATAAAGTTGCTATTTATATTTACTTATATCATTATAAATGTTTATTTTTCATGATAGAATTGTATTAACCGAGAACTTGATACATGTGTGAATACATAGACAAAACAAAGTGTCCCTAGTATGCCTCTACTAGACTAGCTCGTTAATAAAAGATGGTTAAGTTTCCTAACCATAGACATGTGTTGTCATTTGATGAACGGGATCACATCATTAGAGAATGATGTGATGGTCAAGACCCATCCGCTAGCATAGCATTATGATCATTGAGTTTTATTGCTATTGCTTTCTTCATGACTTATACATGTTCCTCTGACTATGAGATTATGCAACTCCCGAATACCGGAGGAACACCTTGTGTGCTATCAAACGTCACAACGTGAATCGGGTGATTATAAAGATGCTCTACAGGTGTCTCCGAAGGTGTTTGTTGGGTTGGCATAGATCGAGATTAGGATTTTTCACTCCGAGTATTGGAGAGGTATCTCTGGGCCCTCTCGGTAATGCACATCACTACAAGCCTTGCAAGCAATGTGACTAATGATTTAGCTGCGGGATGATGCATTATGGAACGAGTAAAGAGACTTGCTGGTAACAAGATTGAACTAGGTATGATGATACCGACGATCGAATCTCGGGCAAGTAGCATACCGATGACAAAGGGAACAACGTATGTTGTTGTGCGGTTTCACCACTAAAGATCTTCATAGAATATGTAGGAGTCAATATGAGCATCAGGTTCCACTATTGGTAATTGACCAGAGAGGTGTCTCGGTCATGTCTACATAGTTCTCAAACCCGTAGGGTCCGCACGCTTAACGTTCGATGACGATTGGTATTATGAGTTGATGTGATTTTGAAGGTTGTTCAGAGTCCCAGATGAGATCACGGACATGACGAGGAGTCTCGAAATGGTCGAGACATAAAGATTCATATATTGGAAGGCTACATTCGGACACCGGAATGGTTCGGGTCGTTTCGAATAAGTTTCGGAGTACCGGGGGTTACCGGAATCCGCCCGGGAAGTTATTGGGCCTCATCGGCCTAGTGGTGGAAGAAAGGAGGCAGGCCAAGGTGTGGCGCGTGCCCCCTAGACTGAA
This sequence comes from Aegilops bicornis, assembly GCA_021605145.1. Taxonomy (NCBI): domain Eukaryota; kingdom Viridiplantae; phylum Streptophyta; class Magnoliopsida; order Poales; family Poaceae; genus Aegilops; species Aegilops bicornis. The sequence goes on along the minus strand of CM038670.1, from coordinate 441,450,876 downwards.
CCGAATTGAACTAGAGCTAGGGGGGCCAGCCCCCCCCCTTTCCTTCTCTTCTTCGTCTCCTTCCTTCTTCTCCTACTTGGACTAGGAAAGGGAGAAACCTACTCCTACTAGGAGTAGGAATCCCCCCCTTGGGCGTGCCCCTTGTGGCCGGCCCTCCTCCTCCTCCCCTCCTTTATATACGAGGGAGGGGGGCACCCCATAGACACACAAGTTGATCTTTAGCCGTGTGCGGTGCCCCCCTCCAAAGGTTTCCACCTCGGTCTATCGTCGTAGTGCTTAGGCGAAGCCCTGCGCTGGTAACTTCATCATCACCGTCACCACGCTGTCATGCTGACGGAACTCTCCCTCGGCCTCAGCTGGATCTAGAGTTCGAGGGACGTCACCGAGCTGAACGTGTGCAGATTGCGAAGGTGTCATGCGTTCTCTACTTGATCGGTTGGATCGCGAAGACGTTTGACTACATCAACCGCGTTACTTAACGCTTCCGCTTTCGGTCTACGAGGGTACGTGGACACACTCTCCCCACTCGTTGATATGCTTCTCCTAGATAGATCTTGCATTATCGTAGGATTTTTTTTGTTGAAATACTACGTTCCCCAACAGTGGCATCCGAGCCAGGTCTATGCGTAGATGTTATATGCACGAGTAGAACACAAAGAGTTGTGGGCGATAATAGTCATACTGCTTACCAAAGATGTCATACTTTGATTCAGCGGTATTGTTGGATGAAGCGGCCTAGACCGACATTACATGACCGAGTTCATGAGACTGGTTCTACCACCGTGATTTGCACACAGGTGGCTAGTGGGTGTCTGTTTCTCCAGCTTTAGTTGAATCGAGTTTGACTACGCCTGGTCCTTGTTGAAGGTTAAAATGACGAAAAATCGTTGTGGTTTTAATGCGTAGGTAAGAACGGTTCTTGCTAGAAGCCCGTAGCAGCCATGTAAAACTTGCAACAACAAAGTAGAGGTCGTCTAACTTGTTTTTGCAGGGCTTGTTGTGATGTGATATGGTCAAGACGTGATGATATATAAATTGTTGTATGAGATGATCATGTTTTTAACAGTTATCGGCAACTGGCAGGATCCATATGGTTGTCGCTTTATTGTATGAAATGCAATCACCATGTAATTGCTTTACTTTATCACTAAGCGGTAGAAATAGTCGTAGAAGCAATAGTTGGTGAGACGACAATGATGCTTCGATGGAGATCAAGGTGTCAAGCCGGTGACGATGGTGATCATGACGGTGCTTTGGAGATGGAGATCAAATGCACAAGATGATGATGGCCATATCATATCACTTATATTGATTGCATGTGATGTTTATCATTTATGGATCTTATTTTGCTTAGTACGGCGGTAGCATTATGAGACGATGTCTCACTAAATTTCAAGGTATAAGTGTTCTCCCTGAGTATGCACCGTTGCGACAGTTTGTCATCCCGAGACACCACGTGATGATTAGGTGTGATTAGCTCTACGTTCACATACAACAGGTGCAAGCCAGTTTTGCACACGCAGAGTACTCGGTTAAACTTGACGAGCCTACATATGCAGATATGGCCTCGGAACACTGAGACTGAAAGGTCGAGCATGAATCATATAGTAGATATGATCAACATAGTGATGTTCAACTTCTCCATCTCACGTGATGATCAGACATGGTTTAGTTGATATGGATCACGTGATCATTTAGATGACTAGAGGGATGTCTATCTAAGTGGGAGTTCTTAAGTAATATGATTAATTGAACTTTAATTTATCATGAACTTATTCCTGATAGTATTTGCATAACTATGTTGTAGATCAATAGCTGGTGATGTAGCTCCCTGTTTATTTTCATGTTCCTAGAGAAAAACATTGTTGAAAGTTGATAGTAGCAATGATGCGGACTAGGTCCTGATAATCCCCAAGTGCAAGGAATCATCGTAGCACTTTCCAAAGGTGGAAGTGATAAGTATGGAGCGTCGAACCCACAAGGAGCTAAAGGTAAGATCAATATTCTCTCAAGCCCTATCTGCCACTGATACGACTCTACGTGCACCGAACGTTTACTTCCAACTAGAAACGGGAAATAAAACTACGTTGTTGGTATGAAGAGGATAACTTTGCATGGTGTCGGGGAGTTAAAACATAAAAGTAGGTGTTGTTATCATAAAGTTAGAATATAATACTAAATAATATAAATAGCGAGTGTGGAATAATGGTGGATCAAAAGTGCGGAATTGTCCTAGGCAATTATTAACAAGACCGGTAATCACTATTGCAGTTTCATATGAGGGAGAGGCATAAGATAACATACTTTCTCTACTTGGATCATATGCACTTATGATTGGAACTCTAGCAAGCATCCGCAACTACTAAAGATCATTAAGGTAAAACCCAACCATAGCATTAAAGCATCAAGTCCTCTTTATTCCCATACGAAACAATCCCTCTTACTCGGGTTTGTGTTTCAGCCACTCACCAACCCACTATAAGCGAATCATGAACATATTGCAACACCCTACAGCGGGAATCCCTCACGCTTGCGTGACACGGAGGGCACCATAGGACAGCACCAAAGTAAAACATACAACTGATACCAATCTAGATCGTCAATCAACCCAAAGACAAAAGATATCTACTCAAAACATCATAGGATGGCAACACATCATTGGATCATAATATGTGGCATAAAGCACCATGTTCAAGTAGGGGATTACAGCGGTTTGCGGGAGAGTGGACCGCGTAAAAGAGATGAGGATGGTGATGATGATGGTGATGTTGATGAAGACGATCACCATGGCGATGATTCCCCTCCCGATGCCACTCCGGCGCCACCGGAAGAGAGGAGGAGAGGTTCTCCCCCTTGTGCTTCCACCTCCATGGCCTCCACCCTCTAGTCCTTGGCCTTCATGATGATGAAGACCCCTCCGGGATACTCCTCTATGGCCACCGGTGATGATGGCCCCCTCCGTCAGGGCGCCGGAGAGAGCCTAGATTGATTTCTCGTGGCTACAGAGGCTTGCAGCGGTGGAACTTCTGATCTAATCTCCGTTCTGGAAGTTTTAGGGTACGAGAGTATATATGGGTGCAGGAGGTACGTCGGTGGACTTCCGGGCTAGCCACGAGGTAGGGGGGCGCGCCCCCCACCCTCGTGGTCAGCGAGACTCCCCTGGTGAGCTTTCGGCACTCCATGGGCTTCTTCTGGTCCAAAAATAGGTTCCGTGGAGTTTCAGGTCTTTTGGACTCCGTTTGATATTCCTTTTCTTCGAAACACTGAAATAGGCTAAAAACAACAATTCTGGGCTGGGCCTCCGGTTAATAGGTTAGTCCCAAAAATAATATAAAAGTGGAAAATAAAGCCCAATATTGCCCGAAACAGTAGATAATATAGCATGGAGCAATAAAAAATTATAGATACGTTGGAGACGTATCAGGCATCCCCAAGCTTAATTCCTGCTCGTCCTCGAGTAGGTAAATGATAAAAATATATGCGGAATGCTAGTAAGTGCTTAAGTTTGATCAATGATAATTCCAATCACTTTTTCTAGCATCATTACATATCATAACTATAGCTCATCTCATAAAACTTTTCATGATCAAGTAACAAGCAAGTCACAATTTTAAAGTATGGATCATAAACTTTCTTGAAAACTAACAAACAATATTCTCAGCCATCAAACAATTGCAATTCATCCTATTTTCAGGAAGAGTCTATGTCAGAGATTTGATTTAGCAAACTTCACATACTCAACTATCATGTATTTTTTCATAATTGCTAACACTCATGCAATACTTGTGGTTATGGAGTTTTAATCGGACACAGAGAAATATAGGGGCTTATAGTTTCGCCTCCCAACCTTTTACCTCAAGCGTAATGTCAACAATAATAACTCATGCTCCCCCTACATCCAATTAGATATATATATATATATATATATATATATATATATATATATATATATATCAGGTTCTTTCCATCATGCTGGGCTTGCCAAAGGATAAAATGAAAAAGGAAAGGTGAAGATCACCGTGACTCTTGCATAAGGTGGAAGATAGTAATAGAAGATAAGCCCTTCGCAGAGGGAAGCAGTGTTGGGGAACGTTGCAGAAAATAAAAAAATTCTACGCTTTCACCAAGATCAATCTATGAGTTCATCTAGCAACGAGAGAGAGGAGTGCATCTACATACCCTTGTAGATCGCGAGCGGAACCGTTCAAGAGAACGAGGTTGAGGGAGTTGTACTCGTCGTGATCCAAATCACCGAAGATCCTAGTGCTGAACGGACAGCACATCCGTGTTCAACACACGTACGGTTGGAAGACGTCTCCTCCTTCTTGATCCAGCAAGGGGGAAGGAGAGGTTAATGAAGATCCAGCAGCACAACGGCGTGGCGGTGGATGCAATGATCTCGGCAGGCTTCTCGCCAAGCGTCTCCGAGAGGGAGAGGTGTAGCAAGGGGAGAGGGAGGCGCTAAGAGCATGGGTGCGGCTGCCCTCCCTCCCCCCTCTTTATATAGGCCCCAAGGGGCGCCGCCCCGAGATGGGATCTCCATGGGCGGCGGCGGGGTGGCTTCCCCCCCCAAGCCAGGTGGAGGCGCCCCCACCCCTAGGGTTTCCCAATCCTAGGCGCATGGGGGAGCCCAAGGGGGGACGCACCAGCCCACCAGGGGCTGGTTCCCCTCCCACTTCAGCCCATGGGGCCCTCCGGGATAGGTGGCCCCACCCGATGGACCCCCTGGACCCTTTCGGTGGTCCCGGTACAGTACCGGTGACCCCCGAACTTTCCCGATGGCCAAAGCCTGACTTCCTATATATTATTCTTTACCTCCGAACCATTCCATAACTCCTCGTGACGTCCGAGATCTCATCCGGGACTCCGAACAACTTTTGGGTTACTCCATACTCATATCTCTACAACCCTAGCGTCACTGAACCTTAAGTGTGTACACCCTACGGGTTCGGGAGACATGCAGACATGACCGAGTGTCGGGGGTTGGGTGCGACATATGCCAAAGGATGGCTTATCATGGAGGGGGCGAGTAGAACGTCGCTGGTGCCTGGAAACGGGATGAGGCGAAGACATGCACGCCGGCGAATCTTACCCAGCTTCGTGGCTCTCCGAGGAGATAACACCCTCTTGCTGCTGCGGGGTCTCCGCATGATCACTATGGCAAAGTGGGCACAAGAGGCTCCTTGAGCTGTTCGGGGTGAGGAAGGAGAAGGGCACGACTTGCTCTTCTCTCCCTCTATGTGTGTGTCTAAAACTACTAGCTTCCAACCCTTTGCATGGGTGCCCAGGGGGGTTTATATAGGTCTACCCCCCGGGGGTACAACGGTAATCCGGCTGGGTGTGGGTCCAAGCCGTCATCTCTAAGTCGCCGTCTTCTCCGCCGACTCCCAGGGCCCGCCGACCATCGGGCCCCGCCGACAGCTCCAAAGATGGGGCCGACAGCCCTTGTCCACATGGCGGGTCTTGCCGCTGCAGACATCAGAGCCGTGCTTCTAATGACGCTGAAGCTTGGTCATGGGGTTATGGCAACAAAGCCGCCGCTGGCGGGCGATCACTGTTGCCATTCCCCGTCTGGTCTGGTGAATGGCGCGTGGATCCCGCGGGAGGAGCCGGCCGACTCCCGGAGGCTGACTCCATCGGGTCCGTCCTTGGGGTGCGCTCGCCGTCTTGGTACTCCGCCGACAGCGGGTCCCGCCGTCTTCGGTCGTCTGAGACATGCCAACGCGTGGCTGGAATCTGCCCACTTGCGATGTCAGGGCCGGCATGGAAATAGTGCTGCGCCGGACGGAGATCTCCGTCGGTACGGCGCTCTGTAGCCATACCTGCCCTTTATGGACTGGGCGGGGATGGGCCGCAAGGCGGCTTTACCTCATAGTCGCCCAAGCGTGAGGTGGTGGAGGTCGCGGGCCGACTCCTTGTAGCCGACCTCATTTGGAGGTCACCGCTTGGAGTCGGCTTGTCCTGAAGGCGGCCTCTGGGACTCGGCCCAGAGGGGTAGTCGGCGACTCTGTTGCCGACTATCTGAAGGCGGCTCTTTGTCTTGGGGTCTTGAGGGGCGCAGTCTGCCCCGATGTTTTGAAAGGTTCAGGGGCTCGGGTCTGCCTACCCGTAGTCCATTACTCCGACAGTAGTCCCCGAAGCTAGGGAGGCGCCGAGGGCAGCCCGTCGAGGAGCCTCGACAGCTTCATCCCTTTGATGGAAGAATCTGGAATCGGCCCGCCGTCTCCGCCTGGGGTCGGCTTTGCAGGGGGCCGTCTTGCTCTTCAAAGGTTTCGAAGGTCGCAGCGGGATCCGGGCGGCATGCCTGATAAGCTTCCCGGCAGCCGCCCGTCGTGGGCCCGCCACGCGACGCCACGCGGCAGGGCCAGTCTGCCAGCCCACGCGCGTGACAAGACAGGCCCGTCAGGCGGGGCCCGCCACTACCATGCCCCGGCGCGCAGCGGATCCGCTGCGGTCGTGCGGGCGGTTGGACTCCCCACGCCGTTACTGCTTGTAGTAACGTCGTGGGTTAAATCATGGGTTAAATCGTGGGGGCGTGAGGGCGTGGGCGCAGTTAATCCCACGCCCGCCCCCTCGGCTTCGCAGCCTAGGCGCCTATAAGTAGGCGGGGGGAGGGAGGGGGCGGCGACGCACGCGCACTCTCTCATCCCCGCTCCCTGCCTCGTCTTCTTCCTTGCTCCACCGCGTCGAGCCTCGTTTCTTCCTCGCCGCAGAGATGAGCTCCTCGTCAGCTGCCGCGCCTCCCACCGTGCGCTTCGGCGTGTGGGGACGGCTCCATCATCGGCATTTACGACATAATCGAGTTCGCCGTCAGACGCGCGCATCCCCGGCAGCCACCTAGTGCGAGCCCGCGCCCACGGAGGGCGAAATCACGCCGGCGCGGAGGAGGGCGGCGGGTGATCTTCCGCCGCACCTCACGCTGCGGCTGGGGCTGCCAACGAGCGGCTTCTTCCGCAGCGTTCTTGGAGTTCTTGGGCTCGGCCGCACCACCTCACCCCCAACACGGTGGTGCTGTTGGCCGCCTTTGCATCCTTATGCGAAGGTTTCCTCGGAGTTCTCCCCACCATCGAGCTGTGGGGGGAGTTCTTTCAAGCGAAGCTCGGGACCCACGTCGCTCGCGTGCCGGCTCTGTGCGGCACATTCATCGCCAAGAGGAGGCCGGTGCGAGAATCGCTTCCTGCCATCCCCTCATCAAGTCGGTGAAGATGTGGCAGCGCCGTACTTCTCGTCAGAACGTCGCCTCCGAAGACGACCGGGTCAACTTGCCGCCCTACGTGGGCGGCGAACTGGCGGGCCGACCCACCAGCTGGTCCTACAGGGCCCGGACGCTGACCCTCGCAGGCACCGCCGCCGTCGCGCGGCTCCGCGTGATGATACAGTCGGAGGGCCTGACTGGAGCAGACTTGCTGGCCGCCTTCATGGCGCGCCGAGTTCTCCTTCTTCAGGGCCGCCCTCATCTCGATCTGCGGATGAGCGGCCGCCGGGACCCCAGCCGTCTGTGCTCCAAGGACATGCCCCACGCGGAGGTGGTGGACACGGTGAACTTCTTGGCGAACTGCGACCTCACGGAGGAATGGCGTTTCGGCAAGGAGCCACACTTGCGCGCCAATCCCCCGCCGATGGTAAGTCGTCTCTTGCTTCTCTGTTTCCTTCCTTAGCCGGATCCGGCTCTTACTTTCCTTGGTCCTTTCTGACTCAGAATCCTCTCATGCCGCCCTCGACCGGCGCCGCGGGGCCGGCTCGCGACTTCGTCCCCGACCGGGCGGAGAGTGACGCCGACGACCCCGACTTGGGCGTGGCGGCAATGGAGGCCGATGCCGAAGGAGGGGGAGGGGCTGACGACTTCAGGCCCTCGGCCACTTTTGCAGACTGGCCTGATGATGAAGTCGCCCCCCGCCGCCAGCAGAGAGCCGACTATCCAGGCGCGAGCTCCTCCGCCGCCTTGGGGGGCCGAGGCGGCGCGAAGAAGCACCGGGCCGGGCCGAGTCAGCCAGGCGGCCAGGCCAAGAGAATCAGGGGAGCGGCCGCCGCGACTCAGCGCGAAGAAGCGGTCGCGAAGGCTAACCGCTTCCGCAAGGAGGTGAAGAAACCACCGCTGGTCTCCGCGTAAGTATCTTTTTATTCTGTCCTATTTTCTTCCGTCCGTCTTGCCCAAGTCTTCTCATGTCCTTTTTCTCATCAGGGCTCCCCTCACTTTGGAGAGGGTCGCCGCCGCCTCCGTCATGGGGTCGGCGGAGACGTCCGCCAGCAGTCGGCGGGTTGACCCTGCGGCCGCCCTCCGGGAGGCAACAGAGCGGAATGCACAGGAGAAGCGCGACGAGGAGGCGGCCGCCCGTCGAGAGAAGGCGGCGGCCGAGAAGGCGGTCGAAGCCGCAACAGCAGCAAGAAGGCAAGCCGAGGAGGCCGCGCGCCTTCAATCGGCGCTGCTTGTCACTCCGCTGAGCTCAGCGCCACCACCGCCGGAGTTCACGGGGCAGTCGGAGGGAATCGGTGGTGAGGTCCCCGTCGCAGGGAGGGAAGGCGGCGAGGTCTCTTCGCCGAGCGCGGCCGCACCACCTCCGCCGCAGTCTCAGGTCGCGCGAGGCAAACAGCCGGCGGACCCACCCGTGCCGCCGACCGACGATGAAGTCGTGGCGTAGCTGCTTCTTCAAGTCGCCTCGCCAGTGCGGCGCCGTCTTGAGAAGGCGGACTCGGTGCCGCGCCCCTTGGAGACCGGCGCCGCCAGCTCGGCCATCCCCGACGCTGAAGCGACAAGCGCCCGCCGCCCAGCTGGTTGGGTGCGAGGCGGCGCAGGCCTGCTGAACACGGCGCTCTGGGCGTCAGCGAAGCGTGGGCGAGGCGCCGCCCTCAGAACCTTTCAAAGGCGCACTGAGTCGCGATCCGCCCGTCTTGGTATGTTTTATTTCGAATTTTCTTTGATCTTCTTCGTGAAGGCGCCAGCACTCCACTGGTGTAGTCTCGAAGTTTCGGGTCGGCCGAGCAAAGTGCCCGGAACTTTATTTGCTTACTTCCAAGTTTTTATCTGTGTCTGGAATCCTTGTTACAGGAATATCACAACCTCCACGCTACCGCCTTCAACCGCAACGTTGAAGAGCTGAACAAGCGGGCTGCTGACCTGGCGAGGAGCCGAGGTGAGTTTTCTTCTTCACGGGGGCGCGCTTGCGCACCCGCGGGCTATAGTCCCCGAGATTCGGGCCGATCGCGCAATCGGGCCGGGATCTTCCTGGCGACCTTCTTAACTGACGACTTCACGTCCTTCTTCTTTTTATTCTTCATAATCCAACGCCGCTCTGCGGGAGCAGCTGGGTACGGCCGAGACCGCCTTGCGCGCCAAAGAGGAGGAGTGCGGCAAGCTCGCCGCAGAGCGCGACCTGCTGGCTACGCAGCTGGCGGAGCAGAGGGAGCTGCTCAAGGCGGCGCGGGCCGAGGCGGAGAAGAAAGAGGCCGCCCTCCTGGCCGAATTTGAGAGCGAGCGCCTACCGACCGGCAGAGGCGCAGCCGACCTCCGGTTCCATGAAATCGAAGATATCGTCGATGGTAAGTTTGCTTTACTTTCTCTTTTGGGTTGCCGACTATGGGTTAAGCCGGCTCCTGTTTTTCTAACTTGCTTTTTCTTCTTCTTGGCAGACTTCTTCCCTGGTCACACGCAGCGCCAATCAGGCCATCAAGGCCGAACGCGAGGCGCGGAGGGCGGGTGGCGCCGAGATCGCAGCCAACGCCCCCCGGACCCTTGACGAGCAGCTCCTGAGCATTGAGGCTCGTCTGCGGCCGGAACATCGGATGATGCGCCGTCTTCAGCGTGTCGTGGCCCAGGCGATTGCTGCCCTGTGGCCGGACATGCCGATTCTGCGCACTCCCAGCCGGACCGCTGACTGGCTGGAGGTCGCGGCTGGGCGTCTTGAGGCTTGGAAGGGCTCCGCGGCTCGGGTGGAGCTCGCCGAGCCCTCGAGTTCGTCAAGGCGTGGTATCCAGGGCTTGACCTGGACCGGCTGGCCGCGTTCGGCCGGCTCAAAGCGGAGCTGCGCAGCGCGGAGGGTGCCCTCGTTGGCGTCTGGCGGCGATCGCCGACTATACGGACACCAGTGTCTTCGTCCGGGCGGGCTGAAGACGGTGGGGAGGCGCCACGCGAGTGGTTGAGATGAACCCGGACTACGGCGAGGACTCGGCGGAGGTGGTCGACTCCAGCACCGAGGATGAAGACGACGCGGAGGACGGAGACGGCATGGAGGCGTCCGAAGACGGAGCGCGCGGCCAGCCTCAGCTCGACCGCGCCTCCAGAACGAGCCGCGCCCATCTGAGCCAGCCGCTGCCAGAGACGATCAAACCGAGATCGGCCTTGACCCAGCCCGGCGCGTGACGCCGCCGCCGCCTCCGACCTTCCAACCCCATCCGCTGCTTCTTAGGCCGCTGCCTTGGCTTTATTTTATCTGCTTGTTAGTCTTTCGAAAGAACTTTGTTAATTCGCACAATTCCACCCGCGGGGTGTATTCTGAACCTCTGTTCGAAGATCCGGCCGCCTAAGTTTGTGTAAATATTATTCTAATTTCATGTTTCCTTGCTTAGTGCTCTTGTGGCTTTTCCCTTGCCGCCTTCCCTTAGATGCCGCCTTGCCCGTCGGGCAACCGCTCTGCGGATTGCCGTCTAGGTCAAGTGCTTGGCTACTTTGAGAAGGCAAGTACTTGGCCATTTTAGAGTCGTTTAAGCGAGTTGGGTAGAAAACGGCAAGCCGGCTTTTTAAGAGTCGGTTTCACGAAACGGGCTGGGAGCCGATTTAAACTATGTTTATGCTTTGGGTCCTTAGCCCTTTTTTCGTGTGGGCGCCCGTTCTACCTTACTCCTGCCCACCAAACAGTCGCTCATGAACAAGCTTCGACGAGAGACGGCTTGAGCACTGCACGCTACTTGTCGACTTCGTGAAGCACTTCATAGCTCAAAAGCGGCGAGTCCCCGGGCCGACTAGTCGAGCCCGGGGCCAAACAGCATAATAAAAGGGTAACATACCCAAAGGCATAATTCTTATCATACAGATAACAAAAGAGGGCATCCCCGAGCTCGTCTCGAGGGCCCCGGAGTCTTGGTATTTCAAACACAAAAGGGTAGCATGGTACATACCGCATCAATCAGAAATCTTGAGGAGATTCGCATTCCATGGCCGCTCCGTCTCTTTGCCGGAGTCGTCCCTCTTATGCGTGCTCGGGCTTCGAAAGGCCGATCAGGTAGTAGGAGTCGTTGACCAGCACTTTACTGATGATGAACGGTCCTTCCCAAGGCGCCGACAGCTTGTGCTGGCCGGCTGTTCGCTGGATGAGCCGGAGCACAAGGTCGCCTTCTAGGAATGATCTTGGCTTGACCTTCTTGTTGTAGTAGCGGTGCAGGCTCTGCTGGTAGATGCTGGAACGGCTGAGTGCTAGCAGTCGGCCCTCTTCCAGCAGATCGACGCCGTCTTGACGTGCTTCTTCTGCTTCCTCCTCGGTGTACATGGTGACTCGCGGGGAGTCGAACTCTATATCCGTTGGGATGACGGCTTTGGCACCGTGAGACGAGGAAGAAGGGTGTGAAGCCAGTTGACTTGTTTGGAGTCGATGCAGACTCGAGAGGACGGTAGCAACTCCTCAAGCCAGCAGCTGGCCGAACGTTCCAGTGGTTCGACCAGACGTGGCTTGATGCCAGACAAGATGAGGCCGTTCGCTCGCTCCACCTGGCCGTTTGACTGCGGATGGGCAACGGACGCTAAGTCCAATCGGATGCCCTGCATCACGTAGAAACGGGCCAGGGCGCCCTTGGCGAAATTTGTGCCGTTGTCGGTGATGATGCTGTGTGGTATGCCGTACCGAGTCGTGATGTCGGCGATAAAAGTCACTGCCGTAGGACCGTTCAACTTCTTGATGGGTTTTGCTTCTATCCACTTGGTGAACTTGTCCACCGCGACAAGTAGGTGAGTTAGGCCACCTCGTGCCGTCTTGAATGGTCCCACCATGTCCAGGCCCCAGACAGCAAAGGGCCAGGCGATGGGGATAGTCTTGAGCGCTGAAGCGGCTTGGAGCGGAACACCTGGCACCCCTTGCATTTTTGAACTAATTCCTTGGCTTCTTCTAGGGCAGTCGGCCAGAAGAAACCGTGTCGGAAGGCTTTGGCGACGAGTGCTCTGGAGGCTGCGTGATGGCCGCACTCGCCCTGATGGATGTCTTCGAGGATTGCTTGGCCTTGCTCTGATTCGACGCAGCGCTGGTAGACACCGGTGACGCTGCGCCTGACCAGCTCTCTATTTTTTATAGTATAGGCTGCTGCTCGGCGTTGCACTTGCCGAGCCAAGGTTTCATCAGTTGGTAGCTCTCCGCTTACCAAAAACTTCAAGATGGGCTGGGCCCGTGAGGGTGCTGCTATTTCTTCGACTGCCAGTACTGCTACTTGGACGAGGGCGGCTGGGCTGGGAGGCGGCGGGTTGGAGTCTGTAGCAGCTTGCTGCCTTGAGGAAGTCCCCGGGCCGATTGGCGCAGTCCCCGGGCCGAGTACTGGAGTCTTTGCAAAGTTCGCCGCAGTCCCCGGGCCGGGTTCCGAAGTCCCCGGGCCGGCTTCGACTGCCGCGTTCTTGGGGGCGTCTTCAAGGATTCTTGTGCCGTCTGCCGAGGCTCTGGAGTCGGATTTGCCTTCTTCAGGGGGAGCCGGCACAAAAATGGAGTCTGATTCTGGCGACGGTTTGACGGATGGCTTGAGAAGGCGCCGAAGGGCGACGCCGGATGGTATTGCCTGTCGGGTGGAACCGATTCTTGCCAGGGCATCTGCTTGGTCGTTGTCGTTCCTTGGTACATGGAGGAATTCGCATCCCTCAAAATATCCACTCAGCTGCTGCACCAGAAAGCGGTAGCTCGCCATATTTGCATCTTTGGCATCCCAGTCGCCGGATGACTGTTGGACCACCAAGTCGGAGTCGCCATAGCATAGGATCCGGTGAATGCCGAGTTCTTTGGCAAGCCAGAGCCCGTGGATGAGCGCCTCGTATTCGGCAACGTTGTTGGAGGCGGCGAAATGGATCTGCAGCGCGTACTTGATCTTGTCGCCTTTAGGGGAAGTGAGGACCACGCCGGCTCCCAAGCCGGTGCGCATCTTGGAGCCATCAAAGTGCATCCGCCAATGGGTGGAGTCGGGCGCTGGCGGCAGATACTGGGTCTCGGCCCAATCGACGAGGAAGTCGGCCAGTGCTTGTGACTTGATGGTGGTGCGGGGCTGGTAAAAGATGGTGTAGGGGGCCAACTCTATGGCCCATTTGGCCACTCGGCCTGAAGCATCTCGGCTTTCGATGATCTCTGCTAGTGGGGCCGTGCAAACCACGGTGATTGAATGCTCTTGAAAGTAAGGCTTCAACTTCTTGGCGGCAAAGTGCACGCCGTAACACATCTTCTGGTAGTGGGGGTAGTTCTGCTTGGAGGTCGGCAATTACCTCGCTCGTGTAATATCTTGGTCTCTGAATAGGTAGCGCCTTGCCTTCCTCCTTGCGTTCAACCACAATAAGCATCTTTGACTACCCTCTTTGGTGGCGGCAATATACAGGAGCATGGGCTCCTTTGGAGTCGGAGCTGCCAGCACTGGGGGAGTAGTCAGCATTCTTTTCAACTGGAGAAAAGCTTCGTCCGCCTTGGAGTTCCATTCGAAGAAGGTGGTCTTCTTCATAAGCTGGTACAGAGGAAGGGCTTTCTCACCAAGCCGGCTGATGAATCGACTGATAGGCGTAAGCGGCGGTGAACTTCGCACATCCAGCGATCGGCGGGGCACTTCCATTCTCTCAATTGCCTTGATCTTCACGGGGTTGCACTCTATGCCGCGTTCGGATACCAGGAAACCAAGGAGCTGGCTGGCTGGTACTCCGAAGACGCATTTCTCTGGGTTGAGCTTGATCTGGAATCGGCGCAGGTTTTCAAAGGTCTCTTTGAGGTCTTCCAACAGCGTTCCTCGCCTCTCCGTCTTCACCACCACGCCGTCCACGTAAACGTGGGCGTTTCTGCCAAGCTGCTTGAGGAGGCACTTCTGCATGCAATGCTGAAAGGTGGCGCCGGTGTTCCTCAAGCCGAACGTCATGGTCAGGTAGCAGAAGGCTCCAAATGGCATGATGAAGGCGGTCTTCAATCTGTCTGCCGGGTTCAGCTTGATCTGATGATATCCTGAATATACATCTAAGAAGCTCAACAGCTCGCATCCGGCTGTGGAGTCTATCACCTGATCAATTCTGGGTAGAGCAAACGGGTCCTTGGGACAGGCTTTGTTGAGGCTTGTGTAGTCAATACACATCCGCCACTGCTTGTTCTTCTTTAGTACCAGGACCGGGTTCGCCAACCATTCTGGAAAGAAAACTTCCATGATGAAACCGGCTGCGAGGAGCCGGGCTATCTCTTCTCCAACAACTCTTCTTTTCTCTTCTGACAGGCGGCGCAAGGGCTGCCTGACGGGCTTCACATCAGATCGGACATGTAACTTGTGCTCGGCGAAATCCATCGGTACACCTGGCATGTCTTTGGGAGACCATGCGAAGATGTCCCGATTCTCACGGAGGAAATCGACGAGCTTCGCCTTCCTATTTCTTTGTCGAGGTTCGCACCTATGACAGTATTTCTCTGGGTGCTCGGGTCCAAGGGTATCTTCTTGGTCTCTTTGGCTGGCTTGAACGAGCCCTCGACTTCGACTCCTTGGGGTCGGACGATATCTCCTGGCTTCTTGCCGCCATCGCCACGACCCGATCCAGAACCGCTTCTCATTTCGATCACTGTGGACTCGGCTAGCCATTGCTTTCGGTACCGCAGTCAGACGACTTTCTGTAGTCGCCGGCTACGGTCAGAATCCCCTTGGAACTCGGCATCTTCATCTTGAGGTAGGCGTAGTGGGGGACCGCCATGAACTTGGCCAAAGCAGGTCGGCCAAGCAAGGCATGGTAGGGGCTCTCGAGGTCCACCACTTGAACCAGGCCCGGCTCTCGTGAAAGTGATCCTTGTCCCCAAAGAGGGCGTCTATCGGGATCTTGCCAATCGGTGAGCGGGAAAGGCGGTACAATTCCGTGGAACACGGTCCGACTATCTTTGAAGCTGCCTCTGCTGATTCCTAGCTTCTCCATCGTATCCTTGTACAGGATGTTGATCTTTGTTGCCTCCGTCTATCGATACTCGCGAGAAGCGAGCGGCCCATATCCGTGGCAAGGGTGGCTCCCAAGACCAGGCGTAGGAACCCGGATTCGCATCACCTCTGGGTGATCGGCACGGCTCGGTGATGGGCTTCTCGGACGATGTATGAATTCCGGGCGTTTGATGCTACGGCATTCACCTCTTCTTCTTCTTTGCCGCTTTCTTCGGCGATCATCACCACGCTGGTAAACACGACATAGGCGCCGTGCTCTTCGGTAATCGTCTTGTCTTTGCCGGTGGCCGGACAGCCGGCTCTTTGAAGTGGTGGTGGGAGGCGGCGGCCAAGGAGGAGGGCAAGGCCGTCTCCCTTAGCGATCTGGTGAGCGATTGGCACTTCGGGTGGTGTGATTTGGCGGCTTCGGCTGTGGAACTTGCGAGGTCCGTCCGAGTGCGCTTTCGTAGAGAAGGCTGGCAACCAGTTGGACTTGCCGCCTTTCGCCGCTTGGCAGGAGGCTGCCCCTCGGCTGCTGGTCTTATTTGTCGGCACACTGCCGGCTGTTGGAAGCCGCTGCGGGACCTTGCGCTTGTGATCATTCTGCTGCATCATTGCTGGTCAAGGCGTCGCCACCGGAGTTCTGGGAGCACGAGGAGCTACTTTGCCGTCGCATCGACTTTGATCTCCGTCTTCATGGAGGAGTCGGCAGTGGCGTACTTGTCTGCTATGACTAGCAGCTCGTCGAGGGTCTCCGGCTCGTCGCAAAGGAGCTTGTGCTTGAGGAGGGTGCTGTCGGGGGAGGCTGATCTGGCCCACGAACACCTATGGGACCGGCGGACCGAGCCCCTTTTGGTTCGGCGGGGGGCGGAGGTCGCACGAAGAGCAGATCGAGGCGAAGCACACGAGCGGTTTACCCAGCTTCGGAGCTCTCCGGAGAGATAACACTCCTACTGCTGCATGTCTGAGTGTATTGAGTTCTTGCTCGGGAGCGCTGAGTGCTACAGTACACACAAGTTGCTAACGAGACCGAGCGTGGGGAACCCTTTTTGGAACCCCCCTCTACGTTGCGCATGGGCCTCCTTTTATATGCTAAAGGGGTCTCCGACAGGTGGCAACGTAGACAAGGGTAAAAATGGAAAAGGAGTGGTTGGTACAGCTACTTGTACAGTGTATCATACCTAACCACGGCGGCGGGGACAAAGGCATTAAATGCCCGTCTCGTCGCCCTAACAAAGGTCAGAAAGGGGCCGTCGGGGCGCCACCGCTTGCCGATGGCAATCTTGTCGATGCCGCTTGCTACCGCGCTCACCGTCGGCCGCCTGACCTCTTGCCACGCGCTGGAAAAGTCCTGCAGGCGACACGTTAGTGGATGTGCTTTGCGCAGTACTGAGTGGTGGTGATGCCGCGGCAAGCGCCTTGTCATGATTGTTGTCTTGTCGCGTCCGAAGCTTATCACTCATCGGGCCTTCCCGGCAAGCTCCTCTTCTTGGGGCCTTGTCTCCTAGGTGCCTTGGGTGGCCTTCCCGGCAAGCTCCTCTTGCCGGGCCTTGTCTCCTTGGCTTGAATACTTTGTTCTTGAATGGCTCCAAAGGAACCATGGAGGACCTTGGCGGTCCCAGTAAGCCTTGCAGCGGAGGGCTGCAACTGCCCGTGCACAAGTTCGGGATACTAGGCTACCCCTACTCTAGTACACCGATAGGAGCCCCGGCACTGGGCCACACCTGCAGTGCCCGCTGTTGGGCGAGGCCCAAAAGCAGGCACGGCACTCGCGGCTGGGTTATGCCGTAACTCACCCCGGACCCACCACGCCCTCCTGAGCAGCACGCGTCGAATGCGGCGTCGTGTGAGAGATCGTGGGCGAGATCGTGGGTGGTTTCTTTATTTGAAAAAACGGAACGTCCGCCCCCTCCCTCTTTATAAGCAGGGGAAACAGGGGCAGTCCGCCCATCTCTCCAGTTGCTGTCCAATCTCGAAAAACCTCCGTTGCTCCCCCTTCTTCCCAAGACTGAAGAGAGAGCAGCGCTCCGCCCCCCATCGCCACCAACGCCGTCGATCTCCCTCACCACCTCCGCCATGGCTCCGAAAGCCGACAAGGGGAAGGCCGTGAAGTCGGCCGAGGCGCAGCGCGGCTTGGCGGCGCCGGAAGGAGCGGCATCTCCCCCCTTGCCGCGAGGGAGCTGAGGGAGCACTACTACCTCTTCTGGTCGACGGAGACGCGAGCGCATCCGCGCACGAAGGTACTCCCAGCTGCTGCTTCGGAACTGGCTCCGAATGGGTACCCTTTCTTCGCAACTGCTCTTGCTCAAGCTCATCATAAGCGAGCACTCGAGGTGATCCGTATACGAGTTCCGTGGGGAGAACTGCCTCTGCTCCATAGACTAGAGCGAAAGGTATCTGGCCAGTGGCTCGATTTGGCGTCGTCTGATCGACCAAAGAACCACCGGTAGCTCCTCAATCCAGTTTCTTCCGCACTTGTGCAGCTGTCGAAAGTTCGGTCTTGAGCTCGCGCACTTCAAAGATTCGCCCTCTCCGCTTGACCGTTACTTCTCGGATGAGCAATGAAGCGAAGCAGACCTTGGCGCCAAGATCTTGGACGTACTGCATGAAGGTGCGGCTCGTGAATTGCGTGCCGTTGTCGGTGATGATCCTGTTAGGGATTCTGAAACGACAAACAATCGACCTAAAGAACTTGACTGCTGACTGTGTTGTCACCTTCCTCACTGCTTCCACTTCCGGCCACTTTGTGAACTTGTCGATTGCAACGTACAAGTACTCAAAGCCCCCGACAGCTCGGGGAAAGGGGCCGAGGATGTCGAGCCCCCAGACCGAAAATGGCCAGGATAAAGGGATCATCTGGAGAGCTTGAGCTGGCTGGTGTATCTGCTTGGAATGGAACTAGCACACTTCACACTTGGTTACTTGTGCAGTTGCATCCTGGAGGGCTGTCGGCCAAAACAAACCTTGCTTGGGCAGCTTTGCGGCAAGTGCTCTGGCGCCAATGTGGTGACCACATATGCCTCCATGTATCTCTGCCAACAGCTTTGTCCATCTTCCGGTGAATACACTTCAATTTCACACCGTTGAGTCTTCTTCATGCAGTGTGTTGTCGACAAACTGGTACATACTTGACCGCCGGGCTACTCTTTCCGCTTCTTCTTGCTCTTGGGAAGTTCTCACGTCTGAAGGAAGCGGACAATCTGTTGTGCCCATCTGGAGCTTGCGGCTCGACAACAAGGACTAAAGGCACATCTGCTGCTGCGGGAACATCCGCTTCTCTGGCGAGAACCTGCTCGCTCGGAGCTTGATGTTCCCGGCAAGCTTGCCGGAGCAAAACTTGTCGGGGCGTCGCTGCTTCAACGTAAACAAACCCTAGGGCTTGTCGGAGCAGACTGCTCCTCAAAGATCAAGCAGTGTTGATCTTGGGGACCTTCTTGGCGGCGGCTTCGGGAGCCTCTGCCGGAAAATAGTCGCCGTAAATCAACTTCCTCTTCTTGCTCTGTCCAGCTTGATGGCGTTACAGACGGTTGAGTCGGCTTGAGCACAAAGATCCCTGGTTCCATTGTGTAACTTAAGTCGGCGCACTTTGACAGAGCCATCAGCAATGTCGCTTACGAGCTCTTGGAATATATTCCATCTGTGAGGCCGTCAAAGTGCTCTTCTAGCTTTCTCACTTCATCAACATAAGCTTCCATCAACGGACTCTGATAATTCTTGTTCACTTGGCGGATGACAAGCTGTGAGTCACCCCTGACAATGAGCTTCTTGATCCCAAGGTCTACTACGATCCTGAGACCGGCAAGCAAACCTTCATACTCTGCAGTATTGTTTGTTGCTTGCTCCTTGGGAAAGTGCATCTGGACTACGTACTTGAGGTGCTCTCCGGTGGGTGCAACAAGTAGCACACCCGCACCGGCGCCTTGCAGCGAGAAGGCACCATCAAAGTACATCAGCCACTCTTTGCTTGCTTCCTTGACGGGGATGCTCGTTTCTGGAATTTCTTCATCTTGTGTTGGCGTCCATTCTGCTATGAACTCCGCCAATGCTCGGCTTTGGATAGTTGAAGTGCTCTCAAACTTGAGGCCAAAGCTTGACAGTTCGATGCCCACTCGACAATCTTGCCTGTTGCCTCTGGATTTTGAAGTATCCTCTTCAGCCGGAAAAGCAGTGGCGATCGTGATCTCATGTGCACAGAAGTAATGGCGCAGCTTTCTCGAGGCCATGAGGAGGCCGAAAAAAGCAATTTCGCACACCGTAGTACCTTGACCTAGCCCCCTGCAGAAGGGGCCGACAAAGTAAACTGGCGCTGCACCATTCTTTTCGCATCTTCTCATGCGCTGCGCAGATCCATCCTTGTCGGGACCCGAGCTTGCCGGTGAAGCCCCCACCTTTCGTCAGGATGCACCTGCCATGGTCGCTAGCTCATCATCCGCCTCCCTCTCCGCTACTAATGCAGCACTAACCACTTGATTGGTTGCCGCTATATATAGCAACAACTTCTCTTGTGGCTTAGGTGCGACAAGTGTTGGAGTGGAGGGCGGTATCTCTTCAAGTCTGCGGCGCAGCCTCCGCTTCGAGTCCATTTCATCGGACCTGCCTTTTTCAAAATTTTGAAAAATGGCGTAGGCGCTTCAGCAGAACCTAGAGATAAACTCGCTGAGAGCAGCTACATAACCCGGCAAGTCTTCGTACATCCTTGACGCGCTTTGGTGCTTCAATCTGCTCAATGGCCTTGATCTTGTCGGGATTGGCCTCAATTCCCCGCTGAGACATGAAGAACCCGAGATGCTTGCCGGAAGGGACTCCAAACCCACACTTCTCAGGGTTGAGCTTGAGGTTGATCTTGCGCAGATTTGCAAAGGTTTCGTCTAAATCTTGAATCAGAGTTGCCTTGTCCTTGCTTTTGACCACTATGTCATCCATGTAGGCTTCCACATTTCTGTGCATTTGCGGCTCAAAAGCGTCATGGACTACTCTTGCAAATGTTGAACCAGCATTCTTTAATCCGAAAGGCATCCGTACGAAACAGTATGTGCCACATGGGGTGATGAATGCGGTTTTCTCCTCATCCTCTTCTGACATGAAGATCTGATGATATCCTGAGTATGCATCCAGAAATGAAAGCAAATCACATCCGGCCGTGGAGTCAACAATGCAGTCGATGCGCGGCAAGGGAAATGGGTCTTTGGGGCAAGCCTTATTGACATCGGTAAAGTCGATACAAAGCCTCCATTTCCCGTTTGCCTTGCGTACAACTACAGGATTGGCCAACCACGTAGGATG
This sequence comes from Aegilops bicornis, assembly GCA_021605145.1. Taxonomy (NCBI): domain Eukaryota; kingdom Viridiplantae; phylum Streptophyta; class Magnoliopsida; order Poales; family Poaceae; genus Aegilops; species Aegilops bicornis. The sequence continues at coordinate 441,430,494 of CM038670.1, read as the reverse complement.
GAGCACCCCTATGACAAGGCCTGCTGCTTCCAGTTTCTTGATTTCTTCTGCAATGAATTCTTGGCGCTCCACTGCCTGCTTCCTGACTTTCTGCTTAACGGGCCGTGCATGAGGACAAACGGCAAGATGGTGCTCAATTACTTTCCTGGGAACACCGGGGATGTCAGACGGTTGCCACGCAAACACGTCGACGTTTGCCCGCAGGAAAGCAGCGAGCGCGCCTTCCTATTTAGGGTCGAGTGGCATCGATGGTGAAGGTACCACCGATGCCGTCCTCCTTGGCGGACACCTTCTTGGTCTCAGGTGGAGCTGCCATCGTCTTCTTACACTTGCCGGTGGAGCTCGATGGTGCGTCCTCGACGGTAGTGCAGCACTCCGAAGAGGTGCGCTTGCCGGAGTGGGCATTAGAGCTCTTGCCGGACTTGGTCCTCTTCTTCGCCCCGGGAGCTTCAGCGGCAAATGGCTTGCAATCCGCTGCAGCTGCTGCTTCCCGGTAGATCTTGTCGGCGCAGATAAGAGCATCCTTCTTGTCGCCAGGGCGTAGATGACACTTATCGGGCCTGGCATCTTCGAGATGTTGTATGCATAGTGAGAGGCTGCCATGAATTTGGCGAGTCTTTGGGCGGCCAAGTATCCCATTGTAAGGCAATGGAAAGTCGACAACGTCAAAAGTGACCCTCTCGATCCTGAAGTTTAACTTCGCTGCCAAATGTCACCGGCAACGTGATCTTTCCCTTGACTTGCTCCTTCCCGGAATGATTCCTTGGAATGTGCGGTCTCTTCGAAGCTTCGCCATCGTGGATCTGGAATTTCGAGCACCGCGGAGGAGATCGAGTTCAAGCCGGCCCGCCGTCAACTAGCATCTTAGTGACCTTGAGGTTGCGGATAGTTGGTGAAACCAACATCGGCAAGCACCGACCGCAGCTACGCCGATCGTGGTGGTCCTCAATATCAAAGATGATAGGCGTCTTTGGACCATTTCGCAGGTTTGCGTGACTCGATGGATGGTTACGCCGCATTGACTTCCCGCATCCACTGCTTGAGCTGGCGGTGTGAAGTATGCGCAGAAGCACCGCCGTCAACGCCTGTGACCTCTCGTGGCTTTCTGGAACTCCTGCTCATCAGTCTCGTCATCATCCATGTCTTCATCATCGTCGTCGTCTTCATCCTTGTCGAGGCCACGGGGAGGTCTGTCTCCTTGCCGCCGCTTGGCCTTGCCGCGGCGTCCTCCTCGGCCGGGACGTTTCTTGCTAGCTCCTCCAGCACCTTCCTGGGCTTTCTCCTTGTCGCGTCGTTCGTATTCAGCCTTCTTCTGCTCGACAAGCTGCTCGACCTTTTTGCAGCTCTGGAGGTCATGGCCCCTGGTGCGGTGGATCTTGCAGTACTGTTTGTTGGAGCCGTCCTGCTTGTCGGTGACCGCCATAGCCTGGCAGTTGGTGCCAACGGCAACCTCCTTGCCGGAGCTAACAACTTTGGCTTTCTTGGCGCCACCTTCGTTGCCGGACTGCTCAACAACTAGCACATCTTTGCCTTTCTTCTTCCTGTTGCTCCGCCGGTTTTTCTTTGCGGGCGGTCTCCTCACTATCGATCCTCCCGCTTGAGATTCTCTCCGGGAGTCTCCTCCCTTCCTCAAAGACGCGTGCACACTTGTCGGCCGGGGCATATAGCTCATCGACGTCTTCGATCTTGCACATCGCCATCTCCTCCGCATCCTGCGGTTTCGCGACGCTCGATGGAACGCAGCGATTACCGCAGCGGGGTGGACATTTGGGATGTTGTCTTGTCGCGGTGAATCTCTGAATGTACTTGCGGGGGCTCTCCTTCCTTCGGGCGGCAGATGAAGGTCGCTTTCTTGGCCATGGGGCTTGTGGTCGCTGTAAAGCGCCGACAAACCGATGGCATAGATCTGCCCAAGAGGATATGGAGTTGTCCGGCAAGTGCATGAGCCAGATCCGACATTGGGCTTGAGCACCGGTGAAGTAGTTGGCGAGGATCTTGTCGTCTCGCCCGGCATCTTGCACCGCGATGGTGTAGATGCCGAGGAACTCCGACGGATGCGTCTTGCCGTCGTACTTCTCTGCACGCGTCGGCTTGAAATTCTTCTTCTTGGGCCATCGACTTGCCGCAGCTCACGGTGAACACAGGCAACCTACAGCGTCTGACAAGTCGCCTGGTTCCCCTGGCGCATGCATGTCGACAGAGGGCCAAGCGCTGGTCGGATTGACGCGCCGCTTCTCTTGGCGCCGATGCGAAGTTCGAAAGGCGTCTTCTTCTTGCTGTCGTTCATGAAGAACTTGGCGCTGATTGCGACGAGCTCGTGGATCTGATGATGCGGTGGAGTCGCTATCGAGGTGGATCCGGCGAGTCGGCGATCTTGGCCTTCGGGGCGGAGAGTGCATGGTGGTTGCACCCCCACCGGTTTCGTCGCCACCGGCTCGTGTTTGGCAGTCCTGCCGCGGCAACGATGCACTCGGCTGCCGCGGAGCGTCGCCGTTGGCAAAGCCGATGAGACTCTGAATGGTGGCCCTCCATTCATCGACCTTGTCGGCTGTTGGAGGGTAATCCGGGAGTAGTTGAGCTCTCGCCAAAGCTTCTGCTGGAGTGGTGGGTGGCAGTGGCGAACGGCGCGAGGAGTGGGATATGCTCGGACTTCTAACTATGTTAGAAGGAGCAGTATCCCGTCCAGGCGACCGTGCCTCGCTCGCGCCAGCATGTTGGCGTGCATGCTGGTCTTGAGCATACCGAGATCCACCAGCTCGATCTTGGTCCAACGAGCGTATGGTGTTGTGAATACCATGAAGCTGTCGGTCCCGCGCCTCCTGAGACGGGCGCGGTGCATGTACGGATGCCGAGGTCTGCGCAGCCTTGTCCTTGGACTTGGCAGCACCGTGGGCTCCCCCATCGACGTCCATTCTCCCGCCGGCGTCTACCCCACCACCCGTTTGCTCCGGTGGTGGTGGGTTCGACTTGGACGGAACATCTGCCGCCGAAGCCTTCTTCTTCGGTGGCATGTCGATGAAGATGATGAAGATCTAGCTCGTGTGGACGCCGGATCAGGTTCACACAACCTCGACGCCCCTACCTGGCGCGCCAAAGATGTCGGGGAGGCTGATCGCCCACGAACACCTATGGGATCGGCGGACCGACCCCTTTTGGTTCAAGGGGCGGAGGTCGCCGAAGAGCAGATCGAGGCGAAACACACGAAAGCGGTTTACCCAGCTTGGAGCTCTCCCGAGAGATAACACTCCCTCACTTTGCATGTCTGAGTGTATTGAGTTCTTGCTCGGGAGCGCTGAGTGCTACAGTACACACAAGTTGCTAACGAGACCGAGCGTGGGAACCCTTTTTGGAACCCCCCTCTACGTTGCGCATGGGCCTCCTTTTATATGCTAAAGGGTCTCCGACAGGTGGCAACGTAGACAAAGGGTAAAATGGAAAAGGAGTGGTTGGTATAGCTACTTGTATGCAGTGTATCATACCTAACCACGACGGCAGGGGACAAAGGCATTAAATGCCCGTCACGTCGCCCTAACAGTGCGAAAGGGGCCGTCGGGCGCCACCGCTTGCCGGATGGCAATCTTGTCGGCCGCTTGCCACCGCGCTCCGTGGCCGCGACCTCTTGCCAGCGCTGGAAAAGTCCTGTAGGCGACACGTTAGTGGATGTCTTTGGAGCCTTGATACGAGTGGTGATACGCGCGGCAAGCGCCTTGCCGCGGTTGTTGTCTTGTCGCGTCCAAGCTTATCGCTCATCGGGCCTTCCGGCAATCTCCTCTTGCGGGGCCTTGTCTCCTAGGTGCCTTGGGTGGCCTTCCCGGCAAGCTCCTCTTGCCGGGCCTTGTCTCCTTGGCTTGAATACTTTGTTCTTGAATGGCTCCAAAGGAACCACGGAGGACCTTGGCGGTCCCCAGTAAGCCTTGCCGCGGAGGCTGCAATCGCCCGTGCACAAGTTCGGGATACTAGGGTACCCCTACTCTAGTACACCGACAGTGCCTTCTCTGCACCAGCGGTGAAGTACTCGATTACTGCACCTCGTGCACTCCTTCGCAGAGTTCCGGAGCTCGCCCCAGTAGCGTGAGGTAGTCGCGAGTGGACTCGTTGGGGCCTTTGTACGCACAAGGACAGCTGACGAGGCTTGGGAGGTCGCTTGTATGTGCTCGTGAAGTTGCGGACGAAGGCCTCGGTGAAGTCGACCCAGCCGTTGATGCTGCGGGGCTTCAAGCTGTTCAACCATGTCCGGGCGTGCCACGAGCATGAGGGGAACATACTTTACGGCAACGCGCTTGTTGCCGTTCGCTATCTTGTGGCCGTGGAGTAGTCCACCGGCCAGTCCTCCGGCTTCACGGAGCCGGTGTATTTGGGTGTGTCTCGGGGAGTGTGAATCCTCGGGAAGGGCTTGTCGCGGATGCGAGGTCCAAACAGGTGGGCCCAACTCATCTTCTTCTTCTAGCGCCGAGATCGGTGGAGTCGCCGATCCGGTGGCGGCGTCGTTCTCTCCGACTCCCTCTCGGCGGCCAAGGCGGTCGCCGAGAGTCGGATGCTCGACGAAAGTGGCGGGAGACTTCGCCTTTCTCTGAGGAGGAGGAGGTCGATAGTCGCCCCGCCGCTCCACCGCCTGAGGCGGCCGTCTTCGTCGCGTTCGATGGAGATGCGAAGTCCGGCTATGGCTGACGGCGAATCCTGGTTCTTTCTTCTGCGGACGCCGACAGTCGGCGTCCGAGATGTCGCGCCTTGATCTCGGCGAGGAGGCAAGTCGCCGTGTTGTCGCTGTGGCGCCTCCGTGCGGCAGCCGGCTTCGTCTTGCGCAGCGGCCGCGTCGAGGAGCTGCTGGACTCGCTCCGTCATCAGGCGGCGCTCCTCGCCCTCGAAGTTATCCAGCTCGTCCGCCGCCGCCTGGGCAGCGCGAATGTTCTCCGCTGGCGTGGCGTACACAGGGCGACCGGCCCCAAACAGACTGGCGAGGGCCGCGCCGCGCTGCCGGACCGTGCCTAGGCGGCTAGGCCCAGTCGGAGCCGGCGAGCCGCCCACAGCGCGATCCATCTCGCGCTGATAGGCTTCCGACAAGCGTCTCATGCTTGCCAGCTTCTGTGCGCCCACGAGGAGCTGAAGGCGGCGCGCCTCTAGCGTTTCGGCGTCCTCCGGAATGGAGGCGGTCAGTCTTGTAGAACAGCGTCGAGAGGGTCACGAGCTCCCCGCCGGAGGGCTCACCGTGGTGATAGCGAGTACTTACGTGGCGGTGCTCCGCCGCTCTCCGTGCGAGGAGAGGCTCGTCGTGAACCACCACGTTGGTGGGGAATTGCGTCGAGCGGCAGCGGTGTCGGAATCGACCAGCATCGGGTCGGTGGAGCCTAGGGACTCAGTCGGCGGCAGGCTCGCCCGTCGACGTGGAGCTGCTCGAGGAGGCCCGCGAGGAGGCTTTCGGGCCGTCCGTGCACAATGTCGGATGCAGGCTCGTCGGAGAGGCGAACCTCGCCGACAAGTTCGGGCGAGGCAACTTCGCCGCTACAGTAACCTCGGGCGCCATGCAGCGGCGTCGCAAACTCCATCTGGCGTCGGGCCTGGCTGCACTACGCCAGGAGGAAGAGGGTTCCGTCGGGCAGTGTATCCAGACGACGGTGCACCAGCCCCACGGTGGGCGCCAAATGTCGGGGTTGGGTGCGACATATGCCAAAGGATGGCTTATCATGGAGGGGTGAGTAGAACGTCAGCTGGTGCACAGAAAGCGAGATGAGGCGAAGACATGCACGCCGCGAATCTTACCCGGCTTGAGGGCTCTCCGAGGAGATAACACCCCTCGCTGCTCTGCGGGGTCTCTGCATGATCACTATGGCAAAGTGGGTACAAGAGGCTCCTTGAGCTGTTCGGGGTAAGGAAGGAGAAGGGCACGGCTTGCTCTTCTCTCCCTCTATGTGTGTGTCTAAAACTACTAGCTTCCAACCCTTTGCATGGGTGCCCCGGGGGGTTTATATAGGTCTACCCCCCGGGGGTACAACGGTAATCCGGCTGGGTGTGGGTCCAAGCCGTCAGTCTCTAAGTTGCCGTCTTCTCCGCCGACTCCTGGGGCCCGCCGACTAGTGGGCCCCGCTGACGGCCCAGCATGGGGCCGACAGCCCTTGTCCGCCGCGGGCTTGGTCATGGGGTTATGGCAACAGTGCCGCCGCCTGGCGGGCGATCACTGTTGCCATTCCCCGTCTTGTCTGGTTAATGGCGCGTGGATCACGCGGGAGGAGCCGGCCGACTACTGGAGGCCGACTCCATCGGGTCCGCCCTTGGGGTGCTCTCGCCGTCTTGGTACTCCCGCCGACGGTAATCCCGCCGTCTTCGAATTCGTGACAGACAGAATAGCGTGGGTACAGAATCTGCCCGCAGTCGATGTCGAGGCCGGCATGGCAACAAGGTCTTTGCGCCGGATGGAGATCTCTCTGTCGATGCAGTAGCTCAGATACCTGCCCTTTATGGACTAGGCGGGGATGGGCCGCGAGGCAGCTTTACCCCATAGTCGCCCAGGCGTGAGGTGGTGGAGGTCGCGGGCCGACTCCTTGTAGCCGGCCTCGCTGGAGGTCGCTGGCTTGGAGTCGGCTTGTCCTGAAGGCGGCCTCTGGGACTCGGCCCAGAGGGGTAGTCGGCGACTCTTTTGCCGACTATCTGAAGGCGTCTCTTTGTCTTGGGGTCTTGAGGGGCGCAGTCTGCCCCGATGTTTTGAAAGGTTCAGGGGCTCGGGTCTGCCTACCCGTAGTCCATTACTCCGACACCGAGACGCCTCTCCAGTCAATAACCAACAGCGGGATCTGGATACCCATGTTGGCTCCCACATGCTCCTCGATGATCTCATCGGATGAACCACGATGTCGAGGATTCAAGCAACCCGTATACAATTCCCTTTGTCAATCGATGCGTTACTTGCCCGAGATTCGATCGTCGGTATCCCAATACCTCGTTTAATCTCGTTACCGGCAAGTCACTTTACTCGTACTGTAATGCATGATCCCGTGACCAGACACTTGGTCACATTGAGCTCATTATGATGATGCATTACCGAGTGGGCCCAGAGATACCTCTCCGTCATACGGAGTGACAAATGCCACTCTCGATTCGTGCCAACCCAACAGACACTTTTGGAGATACACGTAGTGTACCTTTATAGTGACCCAGTTACATTGTGACGTTTGGCACACCCAAAGCACTCCTACGGTATCCGGGAGTTGCACAGTCTCATGGTCTAAGGAAATGATACTTGACATTTGGAAAAGCTTTAGCTAAACGAACTACACGATCTTTGAGCTATGCTTAGGATTGGTCTTGTCCATCACATCATTCTCCCAATGATGTGATCCCGTTATCAATGACATCCAATGTCCATAGTCAGGAAACCATGACTATCTGTTGATCAACGAGCTAGTCAACTAGAGGCTCACTAGGGACACGTTGTGGTCTATGTATTCACACGTGTATTACGATTTTCGGATAACACAATTATAGCATGAATAATAGACTATTATCATGAACAAAGAAATATAATAATAACCATTTTATTGTTGCCTCTAGGGCATATTTCCAACAGTCTCCCACTTGCACTAGAGTCAATCATCTAGTTACATTGTGATTAATCGAACACCCATAGAGTTCTGGTGTTGATCATGTTTTGCCCTAGGGAGAGGTTTAGTCAACGGATCTGCTACATTCAGGTCCATATGTACTTTACAAATATCTAAGTCTCCATCTTGAACATTATCACGAATGGAGTTGAAGCGGCAACTTGATGTGCCTGGTCTTCTTGTGAAACCTGGGCTCCTTGGCAAGTGCAATAGCTCCAGTGTTGTCACAGAAGAGTGCGATCGGCCCCAATGCATTGGGTATGACTCCTAGGTCGGTGATGAACTCCTTCACCCAGATTGCTTCATGCGCTGCCTCCGAGGCTGCCATGTACTCCGCTTCACATGTAGATCCCGCCACGACGCTTTGCTTGCAAATCGCACCAGCTTACGCCCCACCATTCAAAATAAACACGTATCCGGTTTGTGACTTAGAGTCATCCAGATGCGTGTCGAAGCTAGCATCGGCGTAACCCTTTACAACGAGCTCTTCGTCACCTCCATAGACGAGAAACATGTCCTTTGTCCTTTTCGTGTACTTCAGGATATTCTTGACCGCTGTCTAGTGTTCCTTGCGGGATTACTTTGGTGCCTTCTCTGAAACTTACGGCAAGGTTTACATCAGTGCAGTACACAAGATGGCATACATAATAGATCTTATGGCTGAGGCATAGGGATGACACTCATCTCTTCTTTATCTTCTACCGTGGTCGGGCATTGAGTCGAGCTCAATCTCACACCTTGCAATCTGAGCAAGAATCCTTTCTTGGACTGATCCATATTGAACTTCTTCAATATCTTATCAAGGTATGTGCTTTGTGAAAGACCTATGAGGCGTCTTGATCTATCCCTATAGATCTTGATGCCTAATATGTAAGCAGCTTCTCCAAGGTCCTTCATTGAAAAACATTTATTCAAGTAGGCCTTAATGCTGTCCAAAAGTTCTATATCATTTCCCATCAAAAGTATGTCATCTACATATAATATGAGAAATGCTACAGAGCTCCCACTCACTTTCTTGTAAACGCAGGCTTCTCCATAAGTCTCAAGATAAACTAAGCAACGCTTTGATCATCTCATCAAAGCCCATAAATGGATTCTTTGGAGCTTGCATACCTTGTTAGCATTCTCAAATTCGACAAAACCTTCCGCTGCATCATATACAGTTCTTCCTTAAGATGGCCGTTAAGGAATGCCGTTTTGACGTCCATTTGCCATATCTCATAATCATAGTATGCGGCAATTGCTAACATGATTCGGACGGACTTTAGCTTCGCTATGGGAGAGAAAGTCTCATCGTAGTCAACCCCTTGAACTTGCTGATAACCCTTAGCGACAAGTCGAGCTTTATAGATGGTAACATTTCCATCCGCGTCCGTCTTCTTCTTAAAGATCCATTTGTTTTTTCTCACTCGCCGATCATCGGGCAAGTCTATCAAAGTCCATACTTTGTTTTCATACATGGATCCTATCTCGGATTGCATGGCTTCAAGCCTATTGTTGGAATTTGGGCCCGCCTTCGCTTCTTCATAGTTCGAAGGTTCACCGTTGTCTAACAACATGATTTCCAGGACAGGGTTGCCATACCACTCTGGTGTGGAATGTGTCCTCGTGGACCCTCTGAAGTTCAAGAGTAACTTGATCCGAAGTACCTTGATCATCATCATTAACTTCATCTTGATCGGTCTTTGGCACCACAGAACATCTTCTGAGCTGCGCTACTCACCGGTTCAAGAGGTAGTACTTCATCAAGTTCCACTTTCCTCCCACTTACTTCTCTCGAGAGAAACTCTTTCTCCAGAAAGGACCCATTCTTGGCAACAAAGATCTTGCCTTCGGATCTGAGGTAGAATGTATACCCAATGGTTTCCTTAGGGTATCCTATGAAGACGCATTTTTCCTCGACTTGGGTTCGAAGCTTTTCAGGTTGAAGTTTCTTGACATAAGCATCGCATCCCCAAACTTTTAGAAACGACAGCTTAGGTTTCTTCCCAAACCATAATTCATACGGTGTCGTCTCAACGGATTTATACAGTGCCCTATTTAAAGTGAATGTAGCTGTCTCTAGAGCGTATCCCCAAAATGATAGCGGTAAATCGGTAAGAGACATCATAGACCGCACCATATCCAATAAAGTGCCATTACGACGTTCGGACACACCGTTACGCTGAGGTGTTCCAGGCGGCATGAGTTGTGAAACGATTCCACATTTCCTTAAGTGCGTACCAAATTCGTGACTTAAATATTCTCCTCCATGATCTGATCGTAAGAACTTTATTTTTCGGTCACGTTGATTCTCTACCTCATTCTGAAATTCCTTGAACTTTTCAAAGGTCTCATTCTTGTGTTTCATCAAGTAGACATACCCATATCTACTCAAGTCATCAGTGAGAGTGAGAACATAACGATATCCTCCGCGAGCCTCAACGCTCATTGGACCGCACACATCAGTATGTATGATTTCCAATAAGTTGGTTGCTCGCTCCATTGTTTCGGAGAACGGAGTCTTGGTCATTTTTCCCATGAGGCATGGTTCGCATGTGTCAAATGATTTATAATGAGAGACTCTAAAAGTCCATCAGCATGGAGCTTCTTCATGCGCTTGACACCAATGTGACCAAAGGCGGCGATTACCACAAGTATGTGGGACTATCGTTATCAACTTTACATCTTTTGATATTCACACTATGAATATGTGTAACATCACGTTCGAGATTCATTAAGAATAAACCATTGACCATCGGGGCATGACCATAAAACATATCTCTCATATAAATAGAACAACCATTATTCTCAGATTTAAATGAGTAGCCATCTCGTATTAAACGAGATCCAGATACAATGTTCATGCTCAAAGCTGGCACTAAATAACAATTATTGAGGTTCAAAACTAATCCCGTAGGTAAATGTAGAGGTAGCGTGCCGACAGCGATCACATCGACCTTGGAACCATTCCCGACGCGCATCGTCACCTCGTCCTTCGCCAGTCTCCACTTATTCCGCAGCTCCCCTTTGAGTTACAAATATGAGCAATGACACCGGTATCAAATACCCAGGAGCTACTACGAGTACTGGTAAGGTACACATCAATTACATGTATATCACATATACCTTTAGTGTTGCCGACCTTCTTGTCCGCTAAGTATTTGGGGCAGTTCCGCTTCCAGTGTCCGCTTCCCTTGCAATAAAAGCACTCAGTTTTAGGCTTGGGTCCATTCTTTGACTTCTTCCCGACAATCGGCTTGCGGGTGCGGCAACTCCCTTGCCGTCCTTCTTGAAGTTCTTCTTACCCTTGCCTTTCTTGAACTTAGTGGTTTTATTCACCATCAACACTTGATGTTCCTTCTTGATCTCTACCTCCGCTGATTTCAACATTGAATATACCTCAGGAATGGTCTTTTCCATCCCCTGCATATGAAGTTCATCACAAAGCTCTTGTAGCTCGGTGGAAGCGGCGAAGGATTCTGTCAATAATCAAGGCGTCATCCGGAGATTAACTCCCGGTGAGTTAAGCAGTTGTGCAACCTGCATATTTTGAGTATGTGCTCACTGACAGAACTATTTTCCTCCATCTTACAGCTAAAGAACTTGTCGGAGACTTCATATCTCTCAACCTGGGCATGAGCTTGGAAAACCATTTTCAGCTCTTCGAACATCTCATATGCTCTGTGTTGCTCAAAACGCTTTTGGAGCCCCGATTCTAAACTGTAAAGCATGCCACACTGAATGAGGGAGTAATCATCAGCACGAGACTGCCAAGCGTTCATAACGTCTTGGTTCTCTGGGATGGGAGCTTCACCTAGCGGTGCTTCTAGGACATAATCTTTCTTTGCAGCTATGAGGATGATCCTCGTGTTCCGTGAGCCATCCGTATAGTTGCTGCCATCATCTTTCAACTTGGTTTTCTCTAGGAACGCGTTGAAGTTGAGGTGGACATGAGCGTTGGCCATTTGATCTACAAGACATATTTGCAAAGGTTTTTAGACTAAGTTCATGATAATTAAGTTCATCTAATCAAATTATTTAATGAACTCCCACTCAGATTAGACATCCCTCTAGTCATCTAAGTGATACATGATCCGAGTCGGCTAGGTCGTGTCAGATCATCACGTGAGACGGACTAGTCATCATCGGTGAACATCTCCATGTTGATCGCATCTTCCATACGACTCATGTTCGACCTTTCGGTCTCGTGTGTTCCGAGGCCATGTCTGTACATGCTAGGCTCGTCAAGTTAACCTAAGTGTTTATGCATGTGTAAATCTGTCTTACACCCGTTGTATGTGAACATTAGAATCTATCACACCTGATCATCACGTGGTGCTTGAAACAACGAACTTTATAGCGGTATGAGTTAGGGGAACACTTTCTTGAAATTATTATGAGGATCATCTTATTTACTACCGTCCTACTAAGTAAACAAGATGCAAAAACATGATAAACATCACATGCAATCAAATAATAGTGACATGATATGGCCAATATCATATAGCTCCTTTGATCTCCATCTTCGGGGCTCCATGATCATCTTCGTCACCAGCATGACACCATGATCTCCATCATCGTGTCTCCATGAAGTTGCTCGCCAACTATTACTTCTACTACTATGGCTAACGGTTCAACAATAAAGTAAAGTAATTACATGGTGTTGAATCAATGACACGCAGGTCATACAATAATTAAGACAACTCCTATGGCTCCTGCCGGTTGTCATACTCATCGACATGCAAGTCGTGATTCCTATTACAAGAACATGATCTCATACATCACATATATATCATTCATCATTCATCACAACTTTTGGCCATATCACATCACAATCACATGCTGCAAAAACAAGTTAGACGTCCTCTAATTGTTGTTGCATGTTTTACGTGGCTGCAATAGGGTTCTAGCAAGAACGTTTTCTTACCTACGTAAAAGCCACAACGTGATCTGTCAACTTCTATTTACCCTTCATAAGGACCCTTTTCATTGAATCCTCTTCAACTAAAGTGGGAGAGACAGACACCCGCTAGCCACCTTATGCAACAAGTGCATGTCGGTCGGTGGAACCTGTCTCACGTAAGCGTACGTGTAAGGTCAGTCCGGGCCGCTTCATCCCACAATACCGCTGAAGCAAAATAAGACTAGTAGTGGCAAGCAAGTTGACAACATCTACGCCCACAACAAGTTTGTGTTCTACTCGTGCAAAGAGAACTACGCATAGACCTAGCTCATGATGCCACTGTTGGGGAACGTTGCAGAAAATAAAAAATTTCTACGCTTTCACCAAGATCAATCTATGAGTTCATCTAGCAACGAGAGAGAGGAGTGCATCTACATACCCTTGTAGATCACGAGCGGAAGCGTTCAAGAGAACGAGGTTGAGGGAGTCGTACTCGTCGTGATCCAAATCACCAAAGATCCTAGTGCTGAACGGACAGCACCTCCGTGTTCAACACACGTACGGTTGGAAGACGTCTCCTCCTTCTTGATCCAGCAAGGGGGAAGGAGAGGTTGATTAAGATCCAGCAGCACGATGGCGTGGTGGTGGATGCAGCAGCGATCTCGGCAGGGCTTCACCAAGCGTCTGCGAGAGGGAGAGGTGTAGCAAGGGGAGAGGGAGGCGCCAAGAGCATGGGTGCGGCTGCCCTCTCTCCCCCTCTTTATATAGGCCCCCAAGGGGGGGGCGCCGGCCCTGGAGATGGGATCTCCAAGGGGGGCGGCGGCCAGGGGGTGGCTTCCCCCCCAAGCCAGGTGGAGGCGCCCCCACCCCTAGGGTTTCCCAACCCTAGGATCAGGGGGCCAAGCGGGGCCGCACCAGCCCACCAAGGGCTGGTTCCCCTCCCACTTCAGCCTATGGGGCCCTCCGGGATAGGTGGCCCCACCCGGTGGTCCCGGTACAATACCGGTGACCCCCGAAACTTTCCCGATGGCCGAAACCTGACTTCCTATATATTATTCTTTACCTCTAGACCATTCCGGAACTCCTCGTGACGTCCGGGATCTCACCTGGGACTCCGAACAACTTTCAGGTTACTGCATACTCATATCTCTACAACCCTAGCATCACCGAGCCTTAAGTGTGTAGACCCTACGGGTTCGGGAGACATGCAGACATGACCAAGACGCCTCTCCGGTCAATAACCAACAGCGGGATCTGGATACCCATGTTGGCTCCCACATGCTCCTCGATGATCTCATCGGATGAACCATGATGTCGAGGATTCAAGCAACCCCGTATACATTTCCCTTTGTCAGTACGTTACTTGCCCGAGATTCGATCATCGGTATCCCAATACCTCGTTTAATCTCGTTACCGGCAAGTCACTTTACTCGTACCGTAATGCATGATCCCGTGACCAGACACTTGGTCACATTGAGCTCATTATGATGATGCATTACCGAGTGGGCCCGAAGATACCTCTCCGTCATATGGAGTGACAAATCCCGATCTCTATTCGTGCCAACCCAATGTACACTTCGGAGATACCCGTAGTGTACCTTTATAGTCACCCGATTCGTTGTGACGTTTGGCACACCCAAAGCACTCCTACGGTATCCGGGAGTTGCACAATCTCATGGTCTAAGGAAATGATACTTGACATTTGGAAAAGCTTTAGCTAAACGAACTACACGATCTTTGAGCTATGCTTAGGATTGGGTCTTGTCAATCACATCATTCTCCCGATGATGTGATCCTGTTATCAATGACATCCAATGTCCATAGTCAGGAAACCATGACTATCTGTTGATCAACGAGCTAGTCAATTAGAGGCTCACTAGGGACACGTAGTGGTCTATGTATTCACACGTGTATTACGATTTCCGGATAACACAATTATAGCATGAATAATATACTATTATCATGAACAAAGAAATATAATAATAACCATTTTATTATTGCCTCTCGGGCATATTTCCAACAAGCAGAGGTTGCCATGCGCTTTTAAGGTTGGACGCACAAAATCTCAATGTGAAAGAACGTCACTTTATATTGCCCCTTTTGATATGAACCTTTATTATGCAGTTCGTCGCTTTTATTACTTCCACATCACAAGATCGTATAAAGCTTATTTCTCCCACACCAATCAATCATACATATTTAGAGCAATTTTTATTGCTTTGCACCGATGACAACTTACTTGAAGGATCTTACTCAATCCATAGGTAGATATGGTGGACTCTCATGGCAAAACTGGTTTAATGATTTTGGAAGCACACGTAGTATCTCTACTTGGTGCTAAGAATTTTGGCTAGCATGAGGGGGAAAGGCAAGCTCAACATGTTAGAGGATCCATGACAACATACTTTATCTCAGATATAAGAAAACATAACTCATTACGTTGTCTTCCTTGTCCAACATCAACTCTTTAGCATGTCATATTTTAATAAGTGCTCCCAATCATAAAAGATGTCCAGGATAGTATATTTATATGTGAAACCTCTCTTCCTTCAATATTCTTTCATGAATTGTTCAAGTGACCAATTCTACGTTTACTAACTTTCAATAAGTTTACTACCTATACATATTATGTGTCAAGTCATTACTCCCCATGTTATAAGAATATGAAACATATATAAATTCAGGTTTATGACATTCAATTTATTCAACCATTTACTCATAGGATATACATGAAGCACATGAGCAATTGACAAACTACTCCAGAAGATATGAGTGAAGAGCACTGAGTAGTAAAATAATTAACCAGCCATGGGCGGATTCTTTTTCATTCAATATTTCAGATCCAATGATTTTATTCAAACAGCATGTAAAATTCAAAACACGCTCCAAGCAAAACACATATCATGTGATGAATAAAATATAGCTCCGAGTAAAGTATACCGACAGTTTTGAAGACGAAAGAGGGGGTGCCTTCCGGGGCATCCCCAAGCTTAGGCGCTTGAGTCTTCCTTGAATATTATCTTGGGGTGCCTTGGGCATCCCCAAGCTTAGGGTCTTTCCACTCCTTATTCTCCTCATATCAATATCTCAACCAAAACTTGAAAACTTCAATCACACAAAACTTAGCCAAACTTCGTGAGATAGGTTAGTATGATAAAGAGCAAACCATTCACTTTGGTACTGCCAAAGACAAGGTTCATAATTTTTTTCACACAATGCCTACTGTACCATATCGTTTCCACAAATTATATTGAGAAATATAAGCCATAGAAACTAGAAAACAAGCAGACTATGCAATGAAAACAGAATCTGTCATAAACAGAACAGTCTGTAAAGATCTGAACAATAACTATATTTCTGCTACTCCAAAAATTATGAAATAAATTGGTGGATATGAGGAATTTGTCTATTAATCTTCTGCAAAAATAATCAACTCAAAATCACTCTTCTATAAAAAATGACATATATTCTCGTGAGCGCAAAGTTTCTGTTTTTTACAGCAAGATCACATTAACTTTCACCCGAGTCTTCCCAAAGGTCCTACTTGGCACTTTATTGAAACAAAAGATATAAAACATGATTACTACAGAAGATTAATCATGTAAACACACAAAAACAGTAGGGGTAAATATTGGGTTGTCTCCCAACAAGCGCTTTTCTTTAATGCCTTTTAGCTAGGCATGATTATTTCAATGATGCTCACTTTAAAGATAGGAATTGAAACACAAAGAGAGCATCTTGAAGAATATGACTAGCATATTTAAATCTAACACACTTCCTATGCCTAGGGATTTTGTGAGCACACAACTTATGGGAACAAGAATCAACTAGCATAGGAAGGCAGAACAAGTATAACTTCAAAACTTTAAGCACATAGAGAGGAAACTTAATATTATTGCAACTCCTACAAGCATGTATTCCTCCCTCATAATAATTATAAGTAGTATCATGGATAGCAACTTTGTTCTCATACTCAATTGGAACCTCTTCCGAAATAGTGGAATCATTACTAGCTAAAGTTGACACTCTTCCGAATCCACTTTCATAAATATCACAGTAAGATTCAACATCCTCCAAAATAGTGGGATCACTAATTCCTAAAGTTGACACTCTTCCAAACCCACTTTAAATGATAGTATTATTCATACTCCAAAAGGTATAAGTGAATTTCATGGAGCATTCTACAACTGACCAATATCCAAGCTCAAAATGTATAAGTGAAGCACATGAAGCATTTTATAAAACCATACTCAAAAGATTTAAGTGAAGCACAAAGAGTAATTCTATAAGATCATACTTAAAAGATTTAAGTGAAGCACATGAAGTATTCTATAAATAAATGAAGGGCTATCTCATGCTAGCATGGTTCTTGAAGAAAAGGAAAAACACAAAGGACACAAATCATGTGAACAAAACAAAAATCAAGGTATACCGATATTTGTTGAAGAAGAAAGATGGGATGCCAACCTGGGCATCCCCGAGCTTAGAAGCTTGAGTATACTTTGAAATATTTACTTGGGGTGCCTTGGGCATCCCCAAGCTTGAACTCTTTCCTCTCTTTATTCTTCTCATATTGATAGATCCTCGACCTTCAGACACTTCATCCACACAAAACTTTAACAAAAACTTGTGAGATCCGTTAGTGTAATAAAGCAAATCATTACCTTTAGGTATTGTAGTGAACTCATTCTTTATTTGTATTGATGTTAAATCTACTGTATTCAAACTTCTCTATGGTTCATACCCTCCGATACTACTCATAGATTCATCGAAATAAGCAAACAACACACGCAAAACAGAATCTGTTAAAAAAAGAACAGTCTGTAGTAATCTGGAAGTTTGTCAAACTTCTGTAACTCCTAAACTTATAAACTAAATTTTACAAATTTGAAAAATTTGTACAGAAGTAATGTTCAAAAAGTTTCAGACACATTTGACTTTCCAGTAAAAATGTAAATTCACGCACTACAGCCAAAGTTTCTGTTTTTGATTTGCACATAGTAAACAAGCAATCTAATCATCCTAAACCCAAGGCTTGGCACATTATTTTTATAATACAATGAATATATAAAAGGGGATAATTATTTACAAAGAAACTTCCATGAAAAATTCTACATTGTTTCCGTGAGCATGAGCACAAGTGCTCAAGGTCGACCCTCACTTCTTCAATGCAAAACCTTCCAATCACTTCTCTTTTTGAAAAACTTTTTAGGCATGAGAGGGAAGTAATAATTTTTTTTGTATTTTCATTTTTAATTTTTTTTGTATGTTTCACCCCAACTAAACAGAAACAAAAAAGGAAAAACAAAATCTACTTAGTGAAGGAAGCAAACAAGCACACATGAGAATATTAACCCCACGCTATTGCTCCCCGGCAACGGCGCCAGAAAAGAGCTTGATAATCCCCAAGTTGCAAGGAATCATCGTAGCACTTTCCAAAGGTGGAAGTGATAAGTATGGAGTGTCGAACCCACAAGGAGCTAAAGGTACGATCAATATTCTCTCAAGCCCTATCTGCCACAGATACGACTCTACGTGCACCGAACGTTTACTTCCAACTAGAAACGAGAAATTAAACTACGTTGTGAGTATGAAGAGGATAACTTTGCATGGTGTAGGAGAGCTAAAACATAAAAGTAGGTGTTGTTATCATAAAGTTAGAATATAATACTAAATAATATAAATAGCGACTGTGGAATAATGGTGGATCGGTGTGCGGAATTGTCCTAAGCATAAGCTAACATACTTTCTCTACTTGGATCATATGCACTTATGATTGGAACTCTAGCAAGCATGCGCAAATACTAAAGATCATCAAGGTAAAACCCAACCATAGCATTAAAGCATCAAGTCCTCTTTATTCCCATATGCAACAATCCCTCTTACTCGGGTTTGTGTTTTAGTCACTCACCAACCCACTATAAGCGAATCATGAATGTATTGCAACACCCTACAACGGGAATCCCGCACGCTTGCGCGACACGGAGGGCACCAGAGGACAGCACCAAAGTAAAACATACAACTCATACCAATCTAGATCGTCAATCAACCCAAAGACAAAAGATATCTACTCAAAACATCATCGGATGGCAACACATCATTGGATCATAATATGTGGCATAAAGAACCATGTTCAAGTAGGGGATTATAGCGGTTTGCGGGAGAGTGGACCGCGTAAAAGAGATGAGGATGGTGATGATGATGGTGATGTTGATGAAGACGATCACCGTGGCGATGATTCCCCTCCCGATGGCACTCCGGCGCCACCGGGAGAGAGGAGAGGTTCTTCCCCTTGTGCTTCCTCCTCCATGGCCTCCACCCTCTGGTCCATGGCCTTCGTGATGATGAAGACCCCTCCGGGATACTCCTCTATGGCCATCGGTGATGATGGCCCCCTCCGACAGGGCGCCGGAGAGGGCCTAGATTGATTTCTCGTGGCTACAGAGGCTTGCGGCGGCGGAACTTCTGATCTAATTTCCGTTCTGGAAGTTTTAGGGTACGAGAGTATATATGGGTGCAGGAGGTACATCGGTGGACTTCCGGGCTGGCCACGAGGTAGGGGGCGCGCCCCAGGGGGGTGGGCGCACCCCCACCCTCGTGGGCAGCCCGGGACTCCCCTGGTAAGCTTCCGGTACTCCATATGCTTCTTCTGGTCCAAAAATAGGTTCCGTGGAGTTTCAGGTCTTTTGGACTCCATTTGATATTCCTTTTCTTCGAAACACTGAAATAGGCTAAAAACAACAATTCTGGGTTGGGCCTCCGGTTAATAGGTTAGTACCAAAAATAATACAAAAGTGGAAAATAAAGCCCAATATTGCCCGAAACAGTAGATAATATAGCATGGAGCAATCAAAAATTATAGATACGTTGGAGACGTATCAGGTTCGTGATTTGAGGATTATCCTCATTGTTTCACAGAAGAATTATGTCCTTGATGCACAACTAGGTGACAGATCTATTGCAGGAGCAGATGCAGACATTATGAACGTTTGACAAAGCTCGGTATGATGACTACTTGATAGTTTAGTGCACCATGCTTTACAGCTTTGAACCAGGACTTCAAAAACATTTTGAACGCCACGGAGCATATGAGATGTTCCAAGAGATGAAATTGGTATTTCAGTCCCATGCCCATGTCGAGAGGTATGAGACCTCTGACAAGTATTTTGCCTACAAGATGGAGGAGAACAGCTCAACCAGTGAGCATGTGCTCAGAATGTCTGAGTACTACAATCGCTTGAATCAAGTGGGAGTTAATCTTCCAGGTAAGATAGTGATTAACAGAGTTCTCTAGTCTCTATCACCAAGTTACTGGAATTTCGTGATGAACTATAATATGCAAGGGATGACGAAAATGATTCCCTGAGCTCTTCGTGATGCTGAAATCGGCGAAGGTAGACATCAAGAACATCATCAAGTGTTGATGGTTGACAAGACCACTAGTTTCAAGTAAAAGGGCAAGGGAAAGAAAGGGAACTTCAAGAAGAATGGCAAGCAAGTTGCCACTCCCATGAAGAAGCCCAAAGCTAGACCCAAGCCTGAAACTGAGTGCTTCTACTGCAAAGGAAATGGTCACTGAAAGCAGAACTGCCCCAAATACTTGGCGGATAAGAAGGATGACAAAGTGAACAAAAGTATATATGATATACATGTTATTGATGTGTACTTTACTAGTGTTCATAGTAGCCCCTGGGTATTTGATACTGGTGTAGTTGCTATGACTAGTAACTCGAAACAGGAGTTACAAAATGAACAAATACTAGTTGAGGGCAAGGTGACGATGTGTGTTGGAAGTGATTCCAAGGTTGATAAGATCACCATCGCACACTCCCTTTACCTTCGAGATTAGTGTTGAACCTAAAATAAATGTTATTTGGTGTTTGCGTTGAGTAAAATATGATTGGATCATGTTTATTGCAATACGGCTATTCATTTAAGTTAAAGAATAATTGTTATTCTGTTTACATTAATAAAACCTTCTGTGGTCATACACCCAAGGTGAATGGTTTATTGAATCTCGATCGTAGTGATACACATATTCATAATATTGGTGCCAAAAGATGCAAAGTTGATAATGATAGTGCAACATATTTGTGGCACCGCCGTTTAGGTCATATTGGTGTAAAGCGCATGAAGAAACTCCATGCTGATGGGATTTTGGAATCACTTGATTATGAATCACTTGATGCTTGTGAACCATGCCTCATGGGCAAGATGACTAAGACTCCGTTCTCCGGAACAATGGAGCGAGCAACTGACTTATTGGAAATAATACATACTAATGTATGAGATCCTATGAGTGTTGAGGCTCGTGGCGGGTATCGTTATTTTCCGACCTTCACAGATGATTTGAGCAGATATGGGCCGGTATATCTGCTTGATGAAACATAAGTCTGAAACATTTGAAAAGTTCAAAGAATTTCGGAGTGAAGTGGAAAATCATCATAAAAATAAAATAAAGTTTCTACGATCTGATCACGGAGACAAATATTTGAGTTATGAGTTTGGTCTTCATTTGAAACGATGTGGAATAGTTTCGCAACTCATGCCACCTGGAACACAACAGCGTAATGGTGTGTTTGAACGTCATAACCATACTTTATTAGATATGGTGTGATCTATGATTCTCTTACCAATTTATCACTATCGTTTGGGGTTATGCATTAGAAGACATCTGCATTCACGTTAAATAGGGCACCATCTAAATCCGTTGAGATGACACCATTTGAACTGTGTTTTGGCAAGAAACATAAGCTGACATTTCTTAAAGTTTGGGGCTGCGATGCTTATGTGAAAAAGCTTCAACCTGATAAGCTCGAACCCAAATCGGAGAAATGTGTCTTCATAGGATACCCAATGGAGACTGTTGGGTACACCTTCTATCACAAATCCGAAGGCAAGATATTCGTTGCTAAGAATGGATCCTTTCTAGAGAAGGAGTTTCTCTTGAAAGAAGTGAGTGGGAGGAAAGTAGAACTTGATGAGGTAATTGTACCTGCTCCCTTATTGGAAAGTAGTTCATCATAGAAATCAGTTCTGGTGATGCCTACACCAATTAGTGAGGAAGCTAATGATGGTGATCATGAAACTTCAGATCAAGTTACTACCGAACCTCGTAGGTCAACCAGAGTAAGGTCCGCACCAGAGTGGTATGACAATCCATTTCTTGAGGTCATGTTACTTGACCATGACGAACCTACGAACTATGAGGAAGCGATGATGAGCCCAGATTCTGTAAAATGGCTTGAAGACATGAAATCTGAGATGGGGATCCATGTATGAGAACAAAGTATAAACTTTGATTGACTTGCCCGATGATCGGCGAGCCATTAAGAATAACCGGATCTTCAGGAGGAAGACGGACACTGATAGTAGTGTTACTATCTACAAAGCTCGAAATTTTCACAAAAAGTTTTCGACAAGTCCAAGTTGTTGACTACGATAAGATTTTCTCACTCGTAGCGATGCTTAAGTCTGTCTGAATCATGTTAGCAATTGCCACATTTTATGAAATCTGGCAAATGGATGTCAAAACTTCATTCCTTAATGGATTTCTTAAAGAAGAGTTGTATATGATACAACAAGTAGGTTTTGCAATCCTAAAGGTGCTAATAAAGTGTGCGGCTCCAGCGATCCATATATGGATTGGTGCAAGCATATCGGAGTTGGAATATACGCTTTGATGAGTTGATCAAAGCATATAGTTTTATACAGACTTGCGGTGAAGCCTGTATTTACAACAAAGTGAGTGGGAGCACTACAACATTTCTGATAAGTATATGTGAATGACATATTGTTGATCAGAAATAGTGTAGAATTTTCTGGAAAGCATAATGGAGTGTTTGGAAGGAGTTTTTCAAAGAAAGACCTTGGTGAAGCTGCTTACATATTGAGCATCAAGATCTATAGAGATAGATCAAGACGCTTGATAAGTTCTTTCAATGAGTACATACCTTGACAACATTTTGAACTAGTTCAAAATGGAACAGTCAAAGAAGGAGTTCTTACCTGTGTTGCAAGGTGTAAAGTTGAGTAAAGACTCAAAACCCGACCACGACAGAAAATAGAAAGAGAATGAAAAGTCATTCCCTATGCCTCAGTCATAGGTTCTATAAAGTATGCTATGCCGTGTACCAAACCTATTGTGTACGTCAACATGAGTTTGGCAAGAGGGTACAATAGTGATCTAGGAGTGGATCTCTGGACAACAGTCAAAATTATCTTTAGTGGAATAAGGATATGTTTCTCGGTTATGGAAGTGACAAAAAGGTTCGTCGTCAAGGGTTACGTCGATGCAAGCTTTGACACTGATCCGGATGACTCTAATTCTTAATATGGATACATATTGAAAGTGGGAGCAATTAGCTAGAGTAGCTACATGCAGAGCATTGTAGACATAGAAATTTGCAAAATACATATGGATCTGAATATGGCAGACCCGTTGACTAAACCTCTCTCACAAGCATGATCACACCTTAGTACTCTTTGGGTGTTAATCACATGGCGATGTGAACTAGATTACTGACTCTAGTAAACCCTTTGGGTGTTGGTCACATGGCTATGTGAACTATGGGTATTAATCACATGGTGATGTGAACTATTGGTGTTAAATCACATGGCGATGTGAACTAGATTATTAACTCTAGTGCAAGTGGGAGACTGAAGGAAATATGCCCTAGAGGCAATAGTAAAGTTGTTATATATTTTTTCTTATATCATGATAAATGTTTATTATTCATGCTAGAATTGTATTAACCAGAAACTTGATACATGTGTGAATACATAGACAAAACAAAGTGTCCCTAGTATGCCTCTACTAGACTAGCTCGTTAATCAAAGATGGTTAAGTTTCCTGACCATAGACATGTGTTGTCATTTGATGAACGCGATCACATCATTAGAGAATGATGTGATGGACAAGACCCATCCATTAGCTTAGCATTATGATCGTTGAGTTTTATTGCTATTTCTTTCTTCATGACTTATACATGTTCCTCTGATTATGAGATTATGCAACTCCCAAATACCGGAGGAACACCTTGTGTGCTATCAAACGTCACAATGCAACTGGGTGATTATAAAGATGCTCTACAGGTGTCTTCGAAGGTGTTTGCTGGGTTGGCATAGATCGAGATTAGGATTTGTCACTCCGAGTATCGAAGAGGTATCTTTGGGCCCTCTTGGTAATGCACATCACTATAAGCCTTGCAAGCAATGTGACTAATGAGTTAGTTGCGGGACGATGCATTACGGAACGAGTAAAGAGACTTGCCAGTAACGAGATTGAATTAGGTATTATGATACCGACGATCGAATCTCGGGCAAGTAACATACCAATGACAAAGGGAACAATGTATGTTGTTGTGCGGTTTGACCGATAAAGATCTTCGTAGAATATGTAGGAGCCAATATGAGCATCCAGGTTCCGCTATTGGTTGTTGACCGGAGAGGTGTCTCGGTCAAGTCTACATAGTTCTCGAACCCGTAGGGTCCGCACGCTTAATGTTCGATGACGATTGGTATTATGAGTTTATGTGATTTGATGTACCGAAGGTTGTTCGGAGTCCCGGATGAGATCACGGACATGATGAGTAGTCTTGAAATGGTCGAGACATAAAGATTCATATATTGGAAGGCTACATTCGGACACCGGAATGGTTCGGTTCATTTCGGATAATTTTCGGAGTACCGAGAGTTACCTGAACCCCCCCCCCCCCCAGCGGGAAGTTATTGGGCCTCATGGGCCTAGTGGTGGAAGAAAGGAGGCAGGCCAAGGTGTGGCGTGCGCCCCCCTAGCCCAAAATGAATTGGACTAGGGCTAGGGGGGCCGCCCCCCTTTCCTTCTCTTCTTCCTCTCCTTCCTTCTTCTCCTACTTGGACTAGGAAAGGGGGAAACCTACTCCTACTAGGAGTAGGAATCCCCCCCTTGGGCGCGCCCCTTGTGGCCGGCCCTCCTCCTCCGCCCCTCCTTTATATACGGGGGAGGGGGCACCCCATATACACACAAGTTGATCTTTAGCCCGTGTGCGGTGCCCCCCTCCACAGCTTTCCACCTCGGTCATATCGTCGTAGTGCTTAGGCGAAGCCCTGCACCGGTAACTTCATCATCACCGTCACCACGCCGTCGTGTTGACGGAACTCTCCCTCGTCCTCAGCTGGATCTAGAGTTCGAGGGACGTCACCGAGCTGAACGTGTACAGATCGCGGAGGTGTCGTGCGTTCGGTTCTTGATCGGTTGGATCGCGAAGTCATTCAACTACATCAACCGTGTTACTTAACGCTTCTGCTTTCGGTCTACGAGGGTACGTGGACACACTCTCCCCGCTCGTTGCTATGCTTCTCCTAGATAGATCTTGCGTGATCGTAGGATTTTTTTTTTGAAATACTACGTTCCCCAACACTTCACTTATATCTTTTGAGCTAGGCAATTTTGCTCTAGTGCTTCACTTATATCTTTTTAGAGCATGGCGTGACTTTATTTTATAGAAATTGTTGAACTCTCATGCTTCACTTATATTATTTTGAGAGTCTCTCTAAACAACATGGTAATTTACTTAGGGTATGAATTAGTCCTAATATGATGGGCATACAAGAGGGATATAATAAAATCTTTAATATAAAGAGCGTTGAATACTATGAGAAGTTTGATTCCTGTAGCATGCATGTGTAATTGTGAATTTATAGAAATACTTGTGTTACATGATTCCCGTAGCATGCATGTATGGTGAATCATTATGTGATGAAGTCAGAGCATGATTTGTTTATCGACTGTCTTCCTTATGAGTGGCGGTCGAGGACGAGCGATTGTCTTTTCCTACCAATCTACCCCCCTAGGAGCATGCGTTTAGTACTTTGTTTTGATAGATAATAGACTTTTGCAATAAGTATGTGAGTTATTTATGACTAATGTTGATTCCATGGATTATACGCACTCTCACCCTTCCACCATTGCTGCCCCCTTTAGTACCGCGCAAATTTCGCCGGTGCACTACACCCACAATATACCTTCCTCAAAACTGCCACCATACCTACCTATTATGGCATTTCCATAGCCATTACGAGATATATTGCCATGAAACTTCCACCGTTCCGTTTATTAGGACACGCTTCATCATTGTCATATTGCTTTGCATGATCAAGTAGTTGACATAGTATTTGTGGCAAGGCCACCGTTCATATTTTTTATACATATCTCTCTTGATCATTGCACATCCCGGTACACCGCCGGAGGCATTCATATGGAGTCATATCCTTGTTCTAGTATCGAGTTGTAATTCTTGAGTTGTAAGTAAATAAAAGTGTGATTATCATCATTATTAGAGCATTATCCCATGTGAGGAAAGGGTGATGGAAGCTATGATTCCCTCAAAAGTTGGGATGAGTCTCCGGACTTTACAAAAAATAAAAGAGGCCAAAAGAAACCCAAACTAAAATATTAGAGAAGATAGAGAAGGGCCAATGCTACCATCCTTTTACTACACTTGTGCTTCAAACTAACACCATGATCTTCATGATAGAGAGTCTCCTATATTGTCACTTTTATATACTAGTGGGAATTTTTCATTACAGAACTTGGCTTGTATATTCTAATGATGGGCTTCCTCAAATTGCCCTAGGTCTTCGTGAGCAAGTGAGTTGGATGCACACCCACTTAGTTTCTTTTTGAGCTTTCATAAACTTATAGCTCTAGTGCATCCATTTCATGGCAATCCCTACTCACTCACATTGATATCTATTAATGAGCATCTCCATAGCACGTTAATACGCCTAGTTGCACTACAAAAAAATACCTTTCCATGATGATACATGTTTGTCACAGTAGGTCACGTTTTCTGTCATGCATGTACATCCATGCCGATTTTACGACAGAATCAAGATAGTCATACATGTGCTGTCGTAGAAGTGTTCCATGACATTACCAAAATTATCATCACGGAAGTGTCCACTTCCATGACGATAAATTGCGCGTCATGGAAGTGCTTTCGTCAAGGGTGACCGACACGTGGCATCCACCGTAACGGGTCGCCATTAAGCTATTGGGTCCGTTTTTGGATCCGATAACCCATTAACAGCCCAGAGCAATGAGGATTTTCCCTGTGTAAAATTGTCATTGGCCGGAGGAAACACGTCTTGGCTCACCGTTGGGACAGATGTCATCCATTCATTGGACATGAGGCGCCTATGATAGGTCAACACGTGGCACGACCCAATAGAGGCCCATTCCGGTGAAAAGGCCGGCCCGTTTGACTTGGTCAAAAGGTAACGGCCCGGCCCACGGAAAGCCTGTTAACGGCATGTTCGTATATAGCCCATTTACGGCCCGCTAACTCACGGCCCGTTACGGCCTATCGGAATTAAGCCCAGTAGCTTCATATGGGCCGTCCAATATGATTCCAGCCCATTGTAACCTCCAGCCCATGTATGGCCCATGATGTCTTTCGGCCCATACGAGGCGATTTGTAACTCTTGGCCCATTAACGACCCGTGGTGAATCTGGCCCGCAATGAATAGTGTTTCACTTTATCCCCATTAATGACCCATTATTCCATTGGGCCATTTCCAACCCATGTTATCTTTCGGCCTTCTCAGGGCCCATTTATTCTTGGGCTTATTTCCAGCATTCGGTTACTTACGGCCACATCTTGGCCTTTTTCTCGCTAGGGCCAAATTCAGCCCGTGGTTACATTCGGCCCGTTTGCGGCCCATTAATCCGTTGGGCCGTTTTCATAGCGTTATCAAATACGTTCGATTAATGATGGCCCGTTATGGTCGGCCCATGAACGGGCGATTCCAAATCTAGCCCATTTACCACCCATAATGCGGCATGTTATTGGCCCATGTTTGGAAGATCGATCATACGGCCCGTAGAAGGCCCATTGATGTACGACCTGTAGAAGGCCCATTGTTTTTATGGTCCTTAGAATGCCCATTGTTACTACGGCCCGTAGGAGGCCCATGGTAATTACAGTAAATATGTAGCCCATGGTTATTGTGGCCTAGTTTGAAAAAATAGGTTATTGCGGCCACTAGCAAACCGCGGGAAAAGAACTGCACTGACTACAAGCAAACAAATAAACAAGACAACAAGGAAATAAATAAGCAAGAAACTTACACTAGGCTATCACGGCTATTACACATATTACATCTACTAGGCATCAAAGTTTGCCACCAGTGCAAATATAGGGAACAAAGCAGCATATCATATAAACTGGTTGTCAAAGTTGGTGACCAGTGCAAATAAACGCCGCAGCAAAACAAGTCCAGAACTGAAACCACTTCAGAAGAGCTCAAGAAACAATATCCTGGTGTCACGCCCAAGATGCGACCCTATCCTAAGGGAACTCGAAGGTCCCACCAAGGATAGAAGCGCATCTTGAAGACGCTTTTGCAAGGTGGATATCATTACATCAACATTACATAATAGTGGGGATACATCCAATACATACAATGTCACATAAATACAACAATACATCATACATAAGATAAACATCCGACTACGGATGAAACATAAATGTAAACTCAAACAATATCCACCTGCTAGCCCAGGCCGACACAGAACCTACCCCCTGATCGAAAAAGCAGAAGAAGAACTCCAAAACAAGCAAACATCGCTCTCGCGTCATGATCATCGCAAAACCTGCACCTGCAACTGGTGGTGTAGTAATCTGTGAGCCACGAGGACTCAGCAATCCCATTACCATGGGTATCAAGACTAACAAAGCTTAAAGGGAAAGGAAGGGGTAAAGTGGTGAGGTTGCAGCAGCGACTAAGCAGAGTAAGGCGGCTAACTTACGCAAATGAGAGCGAGAAGAGAAGCAAAGGAACAGTCGTCAACTAGTAATGATCAAGAAGTGATCCTGAACTCCTACTTATGTCAGACATAACCCAGAAACCGTGTTCTCCTCTCGATCAACCCCGAAAAGAGACACTCACGGTTACACACATGGTTGGTGTATTTTAGAATAGTTTACTTCAAGTTTACTACAACCGGATATTAACAAATTCCCATCTGCCACATAACCGCGGGCACGGCTTTCGAAAGTTCAAACCTCGGGGGTGTCCCAACTTAGCCCATGATAAGCTCTCGCGATCAACGAAGGATATTCCTTCTCCCGGAAGACACGATCAGTCTCGGAATCCCGGCTACAAGACATTTCGACAAAGAATAAAACAAGACCAGCAAGACCTCCCGGCGTCGACATCCCGATAGTAGCCGCGTGTATCTCGTCTCGTGCCACGACCGGATGATGAGCGACGTACAACTAGAACCAGCCCTCAAGTTTCCCGAGGTGGCGCGCAAGTGGCTCTAGTTTGGACCAACACTTAGACAAGCATTGGCCCGGGGCTAAAATAAAGATGACCCTCGGGATGCGCGACTCCCAAGGGAAAAGGTAATAGGCTGAGGCAAATGTAAAACCAATGTTGGGCCTTGCTGGAAGAGTCTTATTCAAAGCGAACTGTCTAGGGGGTCCCATAAATCACCCAACCGCGTTAGGGACGCAAAATCCAGGAACATAATACCGATATGACGGAAACCAGGGCGGCAAGAGTGGAACAAAACACCGTGCATAAGGCCGAGCCTTCCACCCTTTACCAAGTATATAGATGCATTAATAATATATATAAGAGATATTGAGATATCCCAACATGAACATAATCCAACATGGAGCAATCTTCATCTTCACCTGCAACTAGCAATGCTATAAGAGGGGCTGAGCAAAAGCGGTAACATAGCCAAACAACAGTTTGCTAGGAAGGGTGACAAAGGTTAGAGGTTCATGGCAATTTGGGAGGCTTGAAAAGCAAGTGGTAGGTAACGCATGCATAGCAATAGCATCGAGGCAACTAGCATAGCTATGATAGTAATGAGATCCAAGGTGACGGTCATCTTGCCTGAAATCCCGCTAGGAAGAAGAACGAGTCCATGAAGAAGATGAACGGAAGTAGTCAAACGAATCCTCACAATCGCAACATTACCGGAACTAAGAAGCAACACCTGAAAGAAACAAACAACATGGTAAATGCACAAGCATAAACATGGCATGATGCACAATCAAGTATGATGCATGTCCGGTTTAATGAGGCATGGCAAAACACCACATAGACATATTTAGTTTAATCTCGTTTAAGCTACCAAACAATGTTAAATGTTGTTAAACATGGCAAGAGGTGAAGCATAATTAAACCACCTATCTAGGCAAGTTTAAATGAGGCCGGAATAAAAAACAACAATTCCGGAAAATCCTCATATGCAATATTCGAATTTGGTACTGTTCTGCCCTAAACACAATTTTAATGTTGTTAAACAGAAAAATAAAGTGTACCATGTTAAACTAGGCATTTTTCCACCCCATTTACATATAAAGTTTATTTAAAACCGAGCTACCGTTATTTAGTTATGAAATAATCATTATAACATGGCATTTGAGCAAATTTAAACAAACATCATTTTAAACATTTTAACCATGGATGAAAGTGGCATATTATGAAACTAGAGTAAATTCTAAGCACTTTACATACATAAATTATTTTAAACCGATGCACCATTTGTGAATTATTAATGCATGAACATGGAGGGGTTTTCTGCAAATCTGGCATCTCTGGATAATAGCTAAAATCACAGATCTGTAAAAAAACACATCGGGCCGAAATCTGGTTGAACTGCTGGGCTAACAGAGAGGGCTCTGGGCGCTCACCCATGGGCTTCAGCCACTGGTGGAGCGGTTGGGCTTGATGCGTGTGAGGAGGCTGGCCTTGGCGCAAGAAGCGGCCTGTATGGCCAAGGGTCAACGAAGCTGGCGAAGGAAGCCCTCTCGCCGATGCAGAGAGCAGAGGCCGGCGCTGGGATCAATGAAGGCCGGCCTCTCCGGCAAGGCGAGGACGGGCGGAGGAGCTGAGGCGGCAGGCGTCGGCCCTGGAGGAGGAAGCAGCGGGCCCCTGCAGCAGATGCACGCGAAGCAGCGACGCTCGACCTGCCGCTCGATGCAGATGAAGCGAGGGCTCACAGACGGACAAAGAACGGCAACAGGGGACTTAGGCGCGATGCAGAGCTGCGGGAGGCCAACAGACGGCGAGGTCAGGCGACACGACATCGAGATCCCGGCGTGGGGTTCCGTTTCCGGCCCGGAATGGAGGCGGATGCATCAACATGGAGCTTGGAGCTTGGCTCCCATGGCGGTGGCTGTAGAACAAGAGATAGAGAGATTAGAGAAAAGAGGGAGCAGCGGAGGGAGGAAGGAGAGATGGGGCGGCGCTGGGCTGGCTGGGTGTTGAGGTCGCCAAGGGCTGGGTCAGCCGGAGCGACGCGGGGTCGCGAGGCCGAGGCAGGGGGCTCGAGAAGAGGAGCAGATGCTCCTGGACGAGGGGAGGTGCAGAAGATCGGGCGCCGTGGTGCTCTACTCCCCGGCGAGCTCAAGCGAGGCAGAGGGGATCCATGGGCGCGTGGGGCTGCACTGGTTGGTCGGGGATGCAAAACGAGGAGGTGGCGGTGGTCACGGGTGGACTGGATGGATTGGATCGGGGATCCCGAGGAAGGGGGGAGACCAGGTGGAGCTAGTGGCGGCGGAGAGGAGGGTGGATGGGACAAGCCCCTAGGATCTAGGGTTAGGCTGATATTTATATCAGATGAATTTAGTTAGGTTGATTAGCTGAGGGCAAAACAGACTCTTAGATTAGAATTAAACGGTCGAAAATAAACAGGCTAGGGAGTCCAAATAAAAAAAGGAGATGTTTTATAGATGTTTGGGGATGATCCGGACCCAACGGTCACGACAGCCCGGTTCGGGTTCAGGACAGCTTTCGGACGCGCGCGAGGGGTCAATGCACTGGCAAGAGAGGTTAGGTGGTCACGGTCAAAAGGGGAGCGAAAACCCGATTGGACTCGGATCGGTCAACGAAGGCAAGGGGGGAACGCGACAACTACGAACGGATGCAAGCTTTATGAAAACATGCAGATGCAATGCGCATGATGCTATGAGATGAGATGCATGACATGAAAAAAATGCAAAAAAAAGACAAAAACCCAACCACGGAGGAAATAATATATCGCATCTCCGGAAAAGGCAAGAGTTGGAGTTACGAATATGGAAAGTTACATCCGGGGCGTTACAACACTCCACCACTACGAGAGGATCTCGTCCCGAGATCTAGGATGGCGCCGGAGAGAAAATGGAAGAGGAAGAGAGGAGGTAAAACTAAGTTGCTTCTTCGACAAACGAGTGAAACCATGAACCTTGAGATGTTGAGCAAAATGAAAGAAAGAAAACAACGAAGATGAGCAAAGTTGAAAACACTCCGTTAGAAAAGAGGAACAAGGGATACGACGAGAACCAAGAGTTTTAGTGATAAGATAGATATTGAAACCACTCCGGTTAAAACAAGATAGGAAGGAATAAGAATGATATAATTTGGGCAGCACTCCAACTAAAAGAAGAAGGAAAACTAGAAAAGATGATAAGAACTTGAAGAGATGACACAACACTCCGGTTAAATGGATAAGCAAGGAAAAGAACACGGTCCTCACAATTCGAGATGATGAGTGAAGAGAGCAACATCACCATGCCTCCGGAAGAAATAATAGAAGATAGATCATTGGAATAACAGAATGGAGTAGAGAATGCCAACTTCTGCCACAAATGAGCTTGGAAAGCACCCTTCCAAGAAGGTTATAACGGAGTTGTTGGAAAACCAACAATGAAAAATAATAAGCTTCTAGTGGGCTTATGGAAACATCTCAACACTTGAGGTGAAATTATGCCACTAACGAAAAACAATTGCTTGTTTGAGATCAAAGATGAAAACTTCTTTCGCCGAGAGGATAGGAGAAAACTTCGGATCATTGATAAGCACCACAAATAGCAACATTCCTTAGGGAAGGCTTTAGGTGAAATCTATACCAAGATAACTCCAAAGAAGAGATTGATGGATTTAAAATACCTCATTCTTGACAATATGTGAATCATGAAGCACGAGGAGAAATTGCCAAGGATGACATAACACCATCTCAAAAGATAAGGTAGAAAGAATTGCACTTCGAAATGCAAAAGAAGAATACTTGAAATCCTCAAAACAAAACATGTGTTGATCACCATGTTTAATTTTGAGTATAGCTTGGCGGATCATAACTTCGAGAAAATGTTGAAGAACAACTGAAGAATGAAAAGAATCCTTGACAAACCATCATGTAGAGCCTCCATGAAGAACTCCGGTAATAAAAGGATGATAAAAAGAAAGAGAAGTTGAAGACACAAGGTGAAACCTTGCAATGATTTAGATGGAGCTTCGCGATTATATAACCGAGAGGACTTGGAACTCCGGAAAAGAAAAGATGAAAACACTTAACTAGAATTACTTCATCATGAACAATCTCCGGAAGAAAAGAATTAACCAACTCGAGGAAACAAGAATAAGATTTATTGTATGCTTATCCTTCATCAAATTAAATTGATGACAAGCAATGGATTTGGCATACTACTTATTCCCGTAGAAAGGATTAAGAGAGATATAGCGCAAACTTGAGAAGGTATTGATGGAACCACGGTGAAATTTGGAAACAACGAATGAATTGATATGATAACGAAGGAAGTGAAATCTTGAACGAACCACCATAAGAATTGAAAATGAACATAGCAAAGGCACAATTCACCGGGAAGAATTGGAAAACGAATGAAGATGCTTGAGAGAATTTAGATACAAGAGAATGAAGAGATCATGAACTGATTAGAGGATATATGAACGATTCACCGGTAAGATTTGGAGAATGATAGCTACACGCTGAGAATGAAGAATTATGACATGATGACCTTCGGAGGAAAGAAATGGAAACAACTCATGAAATGCTCTGGATGGGTAAAAAGAATTCCCACAATCTAAAACAATTATGAGAGAATGGCATCAAGCTAGAACCATGAATCTTGAAGAGAATGGAGCAAGATTTAAGAGAAACTCTTCTTCGGTCTTCAAATGTTGAGAATGACGATGAAAAACATCACCATGAATTGTTGAGATACTCCGGGATGAAAATTAGAAAGGTTGAACCAACGATGAAAAGAATTTGGAAGATCTTGGAGAAAGACATTTGACTCATGATAACTCATTCTTACGTCAAACTTTGAAAAGAATTTTAGAAGCTCCGGGAAAATTAGAAGAGTCAGGTAAGATCCTAGGAAAAGACCTGTGGGTTAGGGCCCACTCAAAAGAAAACATCGTTGAACAATTTTAAAGAGAGGTTGCACCGGTTGAATTAAATGGCTTGAATGAGATAACAAGCTCAAAATAACTTGAACGGACCTGGAATGAAAAGACGAGCCTTCCGAGATATCTTCAACACTCCGTAACAAATGAATAGCGAGAAGTGAATGATTAAGAGGTGCATCGGCAAGAGAAAGCATTTGCAACAAGGAAAGGAATATGATGAATATCGAAAGCTTGAATTGGATCCACCGGAGAAGAAACAACAATGAAGGATGATGAACTTGAAACTGTTGAGCATCTTCATGGGAAATCACCGGATAAGAACATTGAAAGAAAAGAATGAAGAGACTTCCCACAAATAAAAGGATACATGATTAAGAAATCCGAGTCCTTGAAGAAAAAGGGGTGGGAGGGCGGGAAAACAAAGACAACTTGGGATGGATGAAACAAACACCGTTGAGAAAACTTAGAATTGATCTCGCAGATGTTGAAAATGATCGGATCCACTTGAAGAGAAGCACGCGGTTGGAAAAGAATTAACATGACGACCTCGATGATCAAAAGGATTAGTATTCATATAGCAATATGAGAACACCGTTTAGGAAAGGTATGGATTCAACATTTGACTTGAAGCAACTCGAATACCACAAATAAAACAAAACAAAGGATTTGGCTTGCGAATAAGCGAACAAATACATATGATAGAGTTTTACCCAATCTCATATCATGCATATGTCGGAAAGATATTCTAGGATCTATTTGAATTCCCACCTATATACTCCCGAAACTTTACGGTTATGCAATCTGGTGTTGGGGATCTGAGGGACACAAAATATATCACCCAAACTAACAATACCTAGATCCAAATTGTATCCATCCGTCAACACATAACCAAGAAACCTTCGAAATCGTGTACCTCAACCTTGAAAAGCATCCGTTATAATGAAGTTATGGCAATACTCCCGAACTCCCCAGTACCGGGTGGCGTAGAGGTTATCTCACCAACAACTGCATAAAAGAGATTTTCGATGTCGGCAAAACTCAGGTATTCCAAAACTGCAACGATAAAATTGTGACGACAACACCTCGGAGCTCAACTCCACGGGACACTGCCACAACCCCTAAATGTCAGGAGGCACCAAGAACAATGTTCTCGTCACAAGACTATCGGAACGATCCCAAGATACCCGCGTGATCCTAAATAAATTTCGTGAAATTTGAGGAGAGAAAAGACAAAACATCTACGTCAGGAGGCCTCACCAGAGCGACGAAGGGACTGAGGAGTAAAAAGAATCCTACTCTCCGATATATATAATCCTAAGACTCAAAATAGTTTTCTTCTAGACACAACAACGGCCAACAAACAAGGGGGCTCCTATGGTCGGTCGAGGCTCTGATACCAACTTGTCACGCCCAAGATGCGACCCTATCCTAAGGGAACTCGAATGTCCCACCAAGGATAGAAGCGCATCTCGAAGACGCTTTTGCAAGGTGGATATCATTACATCAACATTACATAATAGTGGGGATATATCCAATACATACAATGTCACATAAATACAACAATACATCATACATAAGATAAACATCCGACTACGGATGAAACATAAACAGAAACTCAAACAATATCCACCCTGCTAGCCCAGGCTGCCGACCTGGAACCTATCCCCTGATCGAAGAAGCAGAAGAAGAACTCCAAAACAAGCAAACATCGCTCTCGCGTCATGATCATCGCAAAACCTGCACCTACAACTGGTGGTGTAGTAATCTGTGAGCCACGAGGACTCAGCAATCCCATTACCATGGGTATCAAGACTAACAAAGCTTAAAGGGAAAGGAAGGGCTAAAGTGGCGAGGTTGCAGCAGCGACTAAGCAGAGTAAGGCGGCTAACTTACGCAAATGAGAGCGAGAAGAGAAGCAAAGGAACGGTCGTCAACTAGTAATGATCAAGAAGTGATCCTGAACTCCTACTTACGTCAGACATAACCCAGAAACCGTGTTCTCCTCTCGATCAACCCCAAAAGAGACACTCACTTTATTACGCACGGTTGGTGTATTTTAGAATAGTTTACTTCAAGTTTACTACAACCGGATATTAACAAATTCCCATCTGCCACATAACCGCGGGCACGGCTTTCGAAAGTTCAAACCCTGCAGGGGTGTCCCAACTTAGGCCATGATAAGCTCTCGCGATCAACGAATGATATTCCTTCTCCCCGGGAAGACCCAATCAGTCTCGGAATCCCAGCTACAAGACATTTTGACAGCAATAAAACAAGACCAGCAAGACCTCCCGGCGTGCCGACATCCTCATAGTAGCCGCGCGTATCTCGTCTCAGGCCACGACCGGATGAGCAGTACGTACAACTAGAACCAGCCCTCAAGTTTCCCCGAGGTGGCGCTGCAAGTGGCTCTAGTTTGGACCAACACTTAGACAAGCATTGGCCCAGGGGGGCTAAAATAAAGATGACCCTCGGGATGTGCGACTCCCAAGGGAAAAGGTAATAGGCTGAGGCAAATGTAAAACCAATGTTGGGCCTTGCTGGAAGAGTCTTATTCAAAGCGAACTGTCTAGGGGGTCCCATAAATTACCCAACCGCGTTAGGGACGCAAAATCCGGGAACATAATACCGATATGACAAGTATATAGATGCATTAATAATATATATAAGAGATATTGAGATATCCCAACATGAACATAATCCAACATGGAGCAATCTTCATCTTCACCTGCAACTAGCAATGCTATAAGAGGGGCTGAGCAAAAGCGGTAACATAGCCAAACAACGGTTTGCTAGGAAGGGTGACAAAGGTTAGAGGTTCATGGCAATTTGGGAGGCTTGAAAAGCAAGTGGTAGGTAACGCAGCATAGCAATAGCATCGAGGCAACTAGCATAGCTATGATAGTAATGAGATCCAAGGTGACGGTCATCTTGCCTGAAATCCCGCTAGGAAGAAGAACGAGTCCATGAAGAAGATGAACGGAAGTAGTCGAACGAATCCTCACAATCGCAACATTACCGGAACTGAGAAGCAACACCGAAAAGAAACAATCAACATGATAAATGCACAAGCATAAACATGGCACGATGCACAATCAAGTATGATGCATGTCCGGTTTAATGAGGCATGGCATGGAAAAGTGCAACAAACAATGCTACAAGTTAAGTGGAGCTCGATATGCAACGAGTTGCATATTGACAACACACCACATAGACATATTTAGTTTAATCTCGTTTAAGCTACCAAACAATGTTAAATGTTGTTAAACATGGCAAGAGGTGAAGCATAATTAAACTACCTATCTAGGCAAGTTTAAATGAGGCCGAATAACAAACAACAATTCCGGAAAATCCTCATATGCAATATTCGAATTTGGTACTGTTCTGCCCTAAACACAATTTTAATGTTGTTAAACAGAAAAATAAAGTGTACCATGTTAAACTAGGCATTTTTCCACCCCATTTACATATAAAGTTTATTTAAAACCGAGCTACCGTTATTTAGTTATGAAATAATCATTTTAACATGGCATTTGAGCAAATTTAAACAAACATCATTCTAAACATTTTAACCATGGATGAAAGTGGCATATTATGAAACTAGAGTAAATTCTAAGCACTTTACATACATAAATTATTTTAAACCGATGCACCATTTGTGAATTATTAATGCATGAACATGGAGGGTTTTCTGCAAATCTGCATCTCCGGATAATAGCTAAAATCACAGATCTGTAAAAAAAAAACACATCGGGCCGAAATCTGGTTGAACTGCTGGGCTAACAGAGAGGAGGGCTCAAGGCTCACCCATGGGCTTCAGCCCAGTGGTGGAGCCAGTTGGGCAATCTTGAGGGGAGGGGCTGGCCTTGGCGCAAGAAGCCAAGAAGTGGCCTGTGGCGCGGCGCGGTCAACGAAGCGAGCCAAGCCCTCCGCTCGATCTGCAGAGAGAGCGAAGGCAGCCGCTGGATCGGCGAAGGCCGGGCCTCTCCGCAAGGCGAGGACGGGCGGAGGAGCTGAGGCGAGCAGGCGTCGGCCTGGAGGAAGCAGTGCCCTTGCAGCAGATGCACGCGAGAGCGCAGCGCCGACCACCGCTCGCCGATGCAGATGAAGCAGGGCTCAGACGGACAACAACGACGACAGGGACTTAGGCGCGATGCAGAGAGCAGCGGGAGGCCAACAGACGGCGAGGTCGGGCAACACGGCAGCGAGATCCAGCGCCGTGGTTCCGTTTCCGGCGCCGGAATGGAGGCGGGATGCATCACGGCGGAGCTTGGAGCTTGGCTCCCATGGCGGTGGCTATAGAACAAGAGACAGAGAGATTAGAGAAAAGAGGGAGCAGCAGAGGGAGGAAGGAGAGATGGGGCGGCGCGGCTGGCCTGGTGTTGAGGTCGCCGGCCGGGCTGGGTCGCCGGAGCGACGCTGGGTCGCGAGGCCGAGGCAGGGGCTCGGCAGGAGCAGATGCTCTGGGACGAGGAGGTGCAGAAGATCGGGCGCCGTGGTGCTCTACTCCCAGCGAGCTCAAGCGAGGTAGGGGATCCACAGGCGCGATGGGGCTGCACTGGTTGGTCGGGGATGCAAAACGAGGAGGTGGTCGGGTCGGTCGGGTGGACTGGATGGATTGGATCGGGGATCCCGAGGAAGGGGGATACCAGGTGGAGCTAGTGGCGGCGGAGAGGAGGGTGGATGGGACAAGCCCCTAGGATCTAGGGTTAGACTGATATTTATATTAGATGAATTTAGGTAGGTTGATTAGCTTAGGGCAAAACGGACTCTCAGATTAGAATAAAACGGTCGAAAATAAACAGGCTAGGGAGTCCAAATAAGAAACGGAGATGTTTTATAGATGTTTGGGGATGATCCAGACCCAAAGGTCACGACAGCCCGGTTCGGGTTCAGGATAGCTTTCGGACGCGCGCGAGGGGTCGATGCACTGGCAAGAGAGGTTAGGTGGTCACGGTCAAAAGGGGAGCGAAAACCCGATTGGACTCGGATCGGTCAACAAAGGCAAGGGGGGAACGCGGCAACTACGAACGGATGCAAGCTTTATGAAAACATGCAGATGCAATGCGCATGATGCTATGAGATGAGATGCATGACATGAAAAAAATGCAAAAAAAAGACAAAAACCCAACCACGGAGGAAATAATATATCACATCTCCGGAAAAGGCAAGAGTTGGAGTTACGAATATGGAAAGTTACATCCGGGGCGTTACACCTGGGTACCCACAATGCAGGCAAGATGCTTAGCAAGCTTATTAACTTTCTCTTGTTTGGCGCTTAAATCCTCCAGCGCTTGTTGTTGCACAAGAAAGTATGCATCTGAATTATGCAGGGACTTCCCCAGTCCTTTGACTTCTTGCCGCAGCGCAGTTAACTGATGCCTCTCAGCTTGTAGCTGATACTAAAGAAGCCAAAGTGCTTCAGGCAGTGAGTTCAAAGAGCGTGTGCCAGCGTTACCGGCCAGTAACTCGAACACTACATCAATGCAGGACTGTGGGGTTTTCTCACCGTCTACAAGATCGTTTTTATCACCTTTCTTGGAGATCAACAGGGTTGTCTCACTATCTTGAACCTTATCTGCATTACTTTCTCTACCATTGCATAGTGGGGTGCTCTTCTCCAATATTCTGTTTGCATTCTAAAAGAGAAAGAAGCAGACACATCACAGGTTTAGCATGTAGTATACGAACCTCATTTTGGTAAACCGGTTCAGTAGTAAGGTGGACAGGATAACTGCATGAAACAAACATATATCTATGTACTATGGTCATTGTATTTTCCATATCATTCTAGTTTATGTTGCCAAATCAAGATAGAGACACAGTTCAACTCATATATTTTTAAGACACAACAACATAGATAAATATAAGTGTGAGAAACTACACAACATTGGCAACACTTGTAATGTGCACCACATGAGAACATAACTGTTTATACAACTGAAACTGAAATCAACATAGAGACAAGAAGTTAGAACAACAATACAGTTAGGGAAATAGGTTTAAAACATACCTATTGCGCCATTGGAGTTTCAATTGGATCCTTCAAATTCAAAAGTAGTTGGTATGAGTAAATACAGTGATGCAAAAGCAAAGGAGTATGAACCATAGCTATAGAATCTGACCTGAGAACAGTTGCTCTTCTGCTTTAAACGTGGAGTTTGGGTTTGCTGTGGTGGTCTTCGTGCTTTGGGCACTGCAGTTGCTTTACAAACTGCTCGTGTGGGGGTACTCTGTGGTGGACATGGTCCTTTGTCAACTAGAAGTGGGTTACTATCCACTGGGGTTGGGGTTAGATGGGTTGTAGCTAGTTCTCTGCCCAACGTTGCGAGTGTGCAATCTGGAAGAGTCTCGCTTATGTGTGGTTGGGCTAGTTTGTGGGCCAGTACAACTATGGTTCTATCTGCACCAATGGGTAGCGCTGTCTTTTGTGAAGAACGGGTTTTTGCTCCCTTAGATACTGCCATCACCCCCTCCAATTCAAATGGCTGATAAACAAGAAAAGAAATTGAACGTACAAACATTGTATGATAGACATATGTGGTAATTCACATATATGTTATCTAACCAAACAGACAGCATGACACAATTTCACATATATGATGCCTAACTAAACAGGACAGCATGACACAATTTCAGATATATGATGGATAACTTAACAGGATATAATGGCATAATTCAACATATGATGAGTATCTAAATAGGATGACATGACAAAACTATATGATGTCTTTCTAAAATAGGTTGGGATGAAATAATTCACATACATGTTGTCTAAGTATACAGGATGGCATGATATAATTGATATAATTGATTCATATACTAAGCAGCTGGCACTCGCATGTATGATCTCTAAACTAAGTAGATGGAATTCAATATTGTTCATATGATGTCTAAACTAAGCAATGCAAGACAACATATGCATGATATGAGAAATATAAACATTGCAACTTATAGCATACACCTCAGGTGGGATATAGGACTGGTCATCTGTCTCTGAATCCTCCTATGAGGAGCTCCCTGTAACCATCGAGATATATGCTTCAACAGGTACCATTACCTTCTCTGAAGACCTTGTTTTCACTCCTGATTTTTCCATAACCGGCTCAAATGGCCGATACACATGAAGATTAGTTCAATATACACTGATTGTCGACAAATGGAATATGTAATGAAAAAAGATGGCATGAGATAATTCACATATATGATGCTTGTGGCGGTGCATAATTCACATATATGATAACTGGCTGAAAAACATGGCATTGCATAATTCACATATCTGATATAGAAAGCAAACAGGAGGCATTCACACAAAGCATGTCTAATCTAAGCAGATGGCATGGCAATGCAAGACACTATATGCATGATATATGGCTGATGCACAGGAAGGGTAGATGAATGTATAAACATTGTTGACAAATGGAATACATTATGAAAAAAATGGCATGATACAATTCACTATACGATGACTGGCTAAACAGGTTGGCATTGCATGATTCACGTATATGATGCCTGGCTAAAGAAGATGGCATTGCATAATTCCCATATACTCCCTCCGTTCCTAAATATTTGTCTTTCTAGAGATTTCAAATGGACTACCGCATACAGATGTATATAGACATATTTTAGAGTGTAGATTCACTCATTTTGCTCCGTATGTACTTGTTGAAATCTCTAAAAGGACAAATATTTAGGAATGGTGGGAGTATTATATAGAAACCAAACAGGTGGCATTCACACAAAGCAAATCTAAACTAAGATGATGACATATAAGATGTATAATGTAAGCAATGCGAGGCGCCATATGCATGATATGACCAACATCAGCATGCCAGGTTATAGCAAACACCTCAGGTGGTAAATAGGAGTGGTCGGCTCCCTCTGAATCCCCATCCGAACAGTTATGTTCCTCTGGAATACAATCTAGAATGGGCGGGAGGGGGGGGGGGCACTTCGCCCACCATGGAGCGGCGTCTGCATGACATCATATTCCCATGCAAAGGTCTTCTCTTTTTCTCTACATGTTCAGTACGATTGCGTACAATAACTGACATGCATAATAATAAAATAGTTAGATTTTGTAAGGCCTAAGGGGTGCATGCAGAAATCAAGACTGGTGGTAGCAAACAAGTGGATAGATCCAAAACTAATGATAGCAGGTAGATTATAGCTTCAGTTTGAAAAGATAGACAATGGAGCATCTACTGTTTGTTGCCCACCCAACAAGAACCACATAGAAGACCCCAGATGAACTAGATAGTAGACATATACTATTCATTGTTGCCTCGATATGAAACCCATGGGCATTTTAAAACTCAAGTTTGAACGATAAAGTAGCAGGCAATAGTAACCGATGTATAACGTAAGAAAACAAGAAAGACTGCGACCTCTCTTCCGGAACTGTATAATCCTTAGGTTCATCTGCTCAGTCGATGATTAATGCAGGCAACGGGGAAGATGATCTGAGGCGCCGAAAGAAAGTCTGCAGGGGGAATCTCTGTTGCAGAGAACGCTTCTATCGATGGTGCACCTCAGGTGGGGTGGATGATGGCATGGCAGGAGCAGGAGATAACACACAAAGTTTTCTTTGACGCCGATCTGAAAATGAAGTAAATCTGTAAGGGCTCCTTGGAATTCGAGGATTCTATAAACGCAGGGATAGGAAAAACATAGGAATATGATAGGAATGCACGTGCAAAACAGAGCATTTCGAAACATAGGATTTCATCAACACAGGTGTTTGGTTCACATGAATTGGAAGAACACGGGAATGGAGAAACATGGTCAAATTAAAGTCAAACCACTTGAAAATGAAAAAAAAATAAGAATCTTATTATGCCAGTAATGCAATTAGTTATGTTCTTCATGCATATTAATTTGAAAAGGACGTCCAAGTGGATATTAAAATTCCTATGTTTTTTCTTTGAAATAGACACCAAAGGAAAAAAAATCCTCCAGTTTTGCTTTGCTCCACTCCTTCTAACCAAATGCACAAATAGTAGTACCATAGTAGTTCCGTAGCAAAGGATCCCTGAGGGGTCAGAATGAATGCAGAGTAACAAAGTGATGCGACGAGTGTACAACCTCTTTGGCATAGCCTTGTCGACCTCAGCATCATTGGGTTGGACGTGGAGGATGGTGATGCTGGTGTGACTGTAAGAGGCGAGGAAGAAGATCTGAGGCCTCCAGAAATGGCTCCGAGGGTACTGCTCCACTGTGATGGATGGTTCCGTCATTGGAGCAGCTCCATTGAGGTGTACGGCGACGAGGCTGAAGCAGGACAAGATAGACAACGTTAATCCGAAGTGGGACTCTAATATCATCTGCAATAGATGATATAAAATGCATCACCAAAATGTGCTAGATGTAAAATGCATCAACCGCCCCACGACCGCTCCAACAAATGTTGTAAATGGTGTTCACTCTGAACTTAACTGAAGAAACTGAACTTTACAGTCGAAACTGAATTTTACTGTCCAAACTGATTGAACTAGTAGCAGAGCATTGCAATAGATGTTTAGGGCATTCGAGCACTAGTAGCGAGAGAAGCGATGATCTAAATCGCCAGACGCCGAGCAGGGAACACACTAGCAGAGAGCAAGTCATGCAGCAGACCATGAAGCGAGTGGTAAGCGGCAACTCTCAGAAGCTGCAGGTCGTGGCAAGCAAAGAAAGCCGAAGCGAGAGCAAGAGAAGAGCAGCAACATGAACGAGAGCAAGAGCGGAGCAGCAACGCGACCGACAACAATAGCAGAGCAGAGCAGCAGCACGAACGAAAGCAAGAGCAATGCAGCAGCGCGATTAACATCAAGAACAGAGCCGCATCGCGATCAAGAGCTGGAGCAGCAGCAGCAGCATCAGTGTGAGCAAGAGCCGGAGCAGCTGCAGCTAGTGCGAGTGTGGAAGTCGCTGCCGTGGAAGCAACGACATGGAGGAGAGACGCGGTGGATGAAGTGGCCAGCGGTGGCACCGTTGATGGAAACCCACCATGGCTGCTCGGTATCGAGCACCGGCAGCCCCGTGAGATTGAATAAAAGATAAAATAAAGCGGTGAGTGAAGAACCTCCTTGGTGGCGCTGAGTTGGCCTCGGCTTCATCGGAGGAATCGGTGAGGGTATTGCGGTTCCAGTGGGGCAGGTCAAGACGATGCTGTGGGGATGGAGGTGGGGCGATAGACGAGGCAAACGTTGGGGCAGCTCCTTGGAGGTGGAGGACAGGGTGGCTGATCCAGCGGGACGACGAGATCGACGACAGATCCTCATCTGGTGCGGTGGATGAGGGACGGGGAGCTGTTGCAGTGGACGACGTCGTCGGGGAAGAGTCTCTTACTGGGCGGTGGTCGGGAGGCCGACGTAGGAGCGTGGGGTTTCACGGGCTTTGGCGGCCTCGGTGTACGAATGGGGGGGGGGAGGGGAATGTAGGGGGAGCCAGGGCTTAGGGACACGCTTGTCCAAAATGTAGGGTAAGTTACCATTGTACCCCCACCGGTTTTGACACCGCGATGTCGAGCCGCATTTCCGGCTGAGGGGTAGAAGGGGGATTTCGCGTGTTAGGGCTTCGGGACCGATTTCGGATGAGGAGGGAGTTTTCGCGTGCATCAAAATTTGGGGATAACCAGGCGCAGCGCGGGTTGAAGAGGCGGGAGTTTCAAAGCAGATGAGACAAAAGATACTCGAGCCTGAAAATTTCGGGATAACAAGGCACGGATTCCTTGTTTGGCAGAAAAAACTTAACGTGTACAAAAAACAATTCATACAAGACGCAA
The DNA here is from genome assembly GCA_021605145.1 of Aegilops bicornis. NCBI lineage: Eukaryota > Viridiplantae > Streptophyta > Magnoliopsida > Poales > Poaceae > Aegilops > Aegilops bicornis. The sequence goes on along the minus strand of CM038670.1, from coordinate 441,386,057 downwards.
GAGACTCATGTCCCCTTTTACTATATTGCTATAAATGCCATTGAAAAAACTATAAGATAAATGTAAAAAAATCGGGAGAACAAGATTACCCTTTACAGTACCAAATCGATTTGCACTTCCCTCAACAACAACAAAAAACAAATCAATTCCCACCAAAAGAAAGAGTTATGTCCCTTTTTATATGATTACAAATGCCAGGATCTCAAATTTCAATTTTTGAATCCACGTTATGTTGAATTCAAATATATCGTTAGGTGACCTTGCGGTTTATAATGGATGTAGTCATACATTTTGATCTTCCATCATATATGAACATTTTGCTCCACCCTATGAACATATATATTGTCGTCTACCATATGGACTAAATTTGAATCAGTTTTCCTTATTTGAATATGATTGTTTTCAAGTTATACAATCATTTAAATATTATCTTGATAACAAAAAATATGCATATAACAGTAATCGTATTTCACTATGAACTACATGTACCACACGATCCCCAATTCAAATATTTGTATCCATTTTATGTTGAATTCAAATCATAGTACCTTGGTCTAGGTAGCGAGATGTTCGGGATAATCTAAACCCTGTTTTCATATGTATAATTTTTGGCTGAATTGGGACAAGTTTTGGTATAAGCTTCTTGCAAAACCGGAGATTCTCTCAACAAGCCTCGTGGTTCCGAGAGGGAACGTGTCACCTTTATTGTGCGAAATGATATAAGCTGCCTTCCCCTAATTTTTTCTTCTGAGGCAACATATAACTATATGAGTGCCCTGTTAAATTTTGGAATTATTCCGGGTTCGTTTGGCCTTTTATACATTAATTGAGTTTCTGGACATTTAATGTGCATAATCCAAATTTGAACTGCAAGCACATGCTCCGGTGCACCAAAGTTGGTTGAAAAATCACATGTGTGTCCTTGGGTGAATTTCTAGGTCCCATGCAAGAAATGGGAATGAAATTCAAACATCTGGGCGTCGTGACTCGACCGAGAACATCGAGAAACTTGCTTTTTAAATTCATGTAAATCCAAAACTCGTCTGGAAATCATGAAACATGGCATGGTGTCATGTCATGGCACTAACATGCTATGGTAAAAAATTGGGCCTATTTGGAACAAGTTTTGGTATAAGCTTCTTGCAAACCGGAGCTTCTTTCAAGAAGGCTCGTGGTTCTGAGAGGGAATGTGTCACCTTTGAGTGGGAAACGATATATGCTGCCCCCGTTGAGTTTCTTTAGAGAGGCAACATAGAACTGCATGACTGCCCTGATAAATTTTGGAATTATTCCGGGTTCGTTTGGCCTTTTTTATACTTTAATTGAGTTTCTGGCCATTTAATGTGCATAATTCAAATTTGAACTATAAGCACATGCTCCTGTGCACCAAAGTTGGTTGAAAAATCACATGTGTGTCCTCGGGTGAATTTATAGGCCCCATGCAAGAAATGGGAATGAAATTCAAACATTTGGGCATCGTGGCTCCGCTGAAAACATTGAGAAACTTGGTTTTAAAATTCTTGTAAATCCAAAACACACCTGAACATCATGAAACTTGGCATGGTGTCATGTCATGGTACTACCATGATGTGGTAAAAAAATTGGCCGAATAGGAATAAGTTTTGGTATAAGCTTCTTGCAAACCGGAGCTTCTCTCAAGAAGGCCCGTGGTTCTTAGAAGGAACGTGTCACCTTTGAGTGCCAAACGATATACGCTGCCCCCCTTGAGTTTCTTTACAGAGGCAACATAGAACTACATGAGTGCCCTGTTAAATTTTGGAATTATTCCAGGTTTGTTTGGCCTTTTTATACATTAATTGAGTTTCTGGTCATGTAACGTGCATAATTCAAATTTGAACTACAAGCACATGCTCCCGTGCACCAAAGTTGGTTGAAAAATCACATGTGTGTCCTCGGGTGAATTTCTAGGTCCCATGCAAGAAATGGGAATGAAATTCAAACATCTAGGCATCGTGGCTAGACCGAGAACATTGAGAAACTTGGTTTTAAAATTCTTGTAAATCCAAAATGTCGGGGGAAACGACAACTATGGGATCACAGAGAATCCCTTCTACGATCGGCGGGCGCGGGGCTGTGGAAAGAGCGGGATTAGAGATCAACACGGGGGAATTATCCAGGTTCGGGCCGCAAGTGATGTGTAATACCTTACTCCTACTGCTTTGTGTTTATCTGATGTTCTTGTACTAGCTACAGAACGCAGGGTCCAAAAAGTCCGAAGGCCTCCTTTATAGTCGAAGGGGCTGCCACAGTGGCACACGGGAGGTGGAAAGTTGTACAATAGTCGGGTTTATTGCCTATCATCATGGGACAAAACGCATTAAATGCCCTGCTGAGATGTCCTCTCGCTTTATCGGGGATGGCAATGGAGCCCGTCCAGTCCGTCACCGCTTCGCCCTACTTCGACGCACGTCCAGGCCAACGAGGCATGCAGCGCCATGTAGGTGGCGGGCAGGCAGCCGAAGTGGCGCGTGGCGTAGTCTTCGTGAAGATCTGCATGCCACCACGCAGGTGCTTGACTAGTTGGATTAGGAGCCACGTACCGCCACCCGGGTACCTGCTTAGTTGACGGGTCGGCCGTTGAGCAAGGGCGGTGACGGGGCGGCAAGGCCTTGCCGCGGTCTTACTGGTATTCCCGGCAAGGGCCTTGCCGGGACCTCGTGGGCATTCTCGGCAAGGAGCCTTGCTGTCGTTCTGTCTTCGGGCCCTTATCTAGGCCTCGTGGCCCCGGCAAGGGTCTTGCCATTGCGTCGTGGGCGTCCCCGGCAAGATTTTCCTCAGCAAGGATCTTGCCGGGGATCTCCGTCTTCTGGTTCTCATATATTCTTGTAGGTTCTTTGTCTTTACAAAGATCTGCATGCCACCATGCAGGCGCCTCCCGAGCCTTGGTCCCAATGTCGCCGATGGTGATGGAACTCTCAGGCTCAATGGTGGTGGCCTTGCTGGTGTTGGGCAGGTTGCCCCGGCAAGGCTCTTGCCGGGGCTGTGTAGGCCGCCCCAGCAAGGGTCTTGCCTTGGGAGTCTTACCTCGCCCCTCTGCTCTTCATACTTCTGGTCTCGAGCGCTGCTCTGGTAGTCTTGTGAATTCGCTTCCTTCCTCTGCCCCGCTAAGTGTGGCCGTAGGCGCGGCTCTAACTGCCCGTGCACAAGTAAAGGGGTACAAAGAGGGGGCCCCACTTTTGTACACGGACAGGAGCCTCGGGGCCTGGTCCACACATAAGAGCGACGTGTTGTTGGCCCAGGCCCAAAACGGTGCGCGGGCATGCGGGGCTGAGTTTTACTGCAGTAACTTCCATTGCCAGTTGCGCTTCCCCACGACCCGCGTTGAATGCGTGACGTGGGGGGTCGTGTGTGGGGCGGTTGCGGCACGCGCGCGTCACATCGTGGTAAATGGTAAAGAGGCGGCCTGCGCCTTCCCCATAAATAGGAAAAAACCGCAGGCGCGCTGCTCATTTACCCTCTACGCCTTTTCCAATCTCGGAACCGCTGTTCCCCTCTTCTTCCTTAGGCGAAAGATTCAAAGCTCTCGCCTCTGCTCGCCGCCGCCGTGCCCCCATTGTTCTTAACTCCTCGCCCTCTCCTAGCCGCCATGGCACCCAAAACCAGCAAGGGCAAGGGGGTGGCCGAAGACGCTGGGGAGAAGGAGGTGCCGAGAGTGAGCTGGTGGCGCTTCGTACGCAGCCCGCCTACTTTCCTTCGACGGTCGATGTGGTCCACCTCAGGGACTACTTCAGGCCCCTGTGGTGAAGGGAGATGACGGGGCACCCCGCCACGCGCATCATCCCCACCGATTTTGCCAAGCCCGGCCCAAATCGGTACCCTTTCTTTGTCGACTAATTTTCTTGCGGGCTCTCCCCCCTTTCTCTGACTTCTTCAACGACATCATGCACACCTACGGCTTTCACCTCCTCGACTTTACGCCGAATGCCATGGCATGCATGGCCTTCTTTACCGATCTCTGTGAGGGCTTTGCCGGAGTGCTCCCCAGCACGACGCTCTTCCGACACTACTTCTACCCCCGCATCCAGTCAGGGGATGCCATTTCTGGGTGCTTCACCTGGATCCCGAGGACTCAGGAGAAGGGCACGTACCTGGAGGGTGCCCAGAAGGAGAGGTGGGACGAGGGGCGGAGCCGGTGGCTCTGGATCAGGGAGGAGGATCCGCAGGAGTTCCGCCGAGTTCGTCAGAGCCCGCCGACCCACCGCAGGGACTGGAGCGACCTCGACGCCAACGACAAGAAGCTCACGATCGCCACCACCAGGATCCATTGCCTCACCGTGGCCGGGCTCACCCTTGAGATGATCGGGGCTAATTTCATCTACCGCCAAATCGCTCCGCTGCACAACAAGGGGAGGCTGGCCTTGGACTATAGCAACACGGCTGATGTCATCAGGCTCCGCCCTGGCCTGAAGCACAATTTCATGGTGATGGGGCACACCCATTTCTGCCAGAGGCTCTTCCAGCTCAACATGGGCGACGACGGCTGGGCTGAGAGGACTGGCAGGGCCGCGAAGGCCGGCAAGGCCGTCAAGGGGCCCCTGTTTGGGTTGCCGGCGGGAGTGGTCCTGCCGAGCAACAACTCGCGCCAGACCGCCATCATCGCCATGATGCCGGACTTCAACACGTACGGCCTTGACCCGCTCTGGGTCGAGCCGAAAGCGGAGGAGGTGCAAGCATTCTTCGAGAACTTGTCGGAGAGTTATGTCCGCGACGGGCCCGTGCTCATCCGCGACACCACCAAGGAGGAGGTGGACTATATTGCCGCCAGGGCGGCAGAGGCGGCGCTCACCCAGGAGGCTGGCAACGCTGGTGCCTTGGAGGACGAGGCCGACGCGGCCGTGGAGGAGAAGGAACTCGCCAAGTGGGCGGAGTCTGCTAGGGGGGCCGGCACCAGGGCTCCCCTCATTGAAGACGTGGGCGACAAGTCGCTCTAAGAGGAGGCTGAGGTGGACGACCCTCCGACCGCGGGGAAGAAACGTGTCCTGTGGCGGGCCAGCTCTGGCAAGCCGGTCCGGCCCGGCAAAATCGCGCAGCGGCAACTGGCTCAGGAGCAGCCCGTGCGTGAGACGAGGGCGATGAAGGCCGCGGCAGCAAAGAAGATGGCGAAGGCCGCGGTGGCGAAGAAGACGGCGACATCCTCCTCCTCGTCCAAGCGGCGTCGGACCCCATCCCCTTCCCACCCTCGCTCAGACAACACTCTGGAGGCCGAGTTCGACCTCGGGTCTTTTACCCCGAAGAGGAAGAGGAAGCCAGTGGAGGAGGAGGTGGAGGACGAGTAAGTATTTCGCTTTCCATCATCTCTTGTTCTCACGCCTGCGTTATCCCCCTTTCTTTTTTGACTTGATGTTATCTTCACAGGGACACAGAGACACTGACCCAGAGGGTGGCGAAGAGGGCCACGGCCTTGACGACTGACAAGCCCCGGCCGGCGCTCCGCACTCGTCAGTGGTGGTGGCGATCAGCCCGGACAATAGCCCCCGGCGGAGACCCCACCTCAGACCCCAGCGTGAGTCCATCACTCACTTCTTGCCGATGCGCCTTGGGGCGTGCATCTTGGTGCTGACCTTGCCGGATTCGCAGGAGGGGAGCATCATTAGGAGGAGCCACTGAGGGGCCACCCCCAATGCGCCGCCCGCATCGACCACGCCTCCTAGAGGGGCGTCCCCGGCAAGGGCACGTACCACTGAGCCCATGCGCACGGAGGAGAAGGAGAAGGAGAACTTGGGTGGTAGTGGCTCCACCCCTGCAACGAACGTTGGCGGGGAGGGAAACACTTCTTCCCAGCCCGACACAGGTAAGTTGTTGGCTTCCCATCCCTGCTCTTTTTTCTTGTTCTGAGTTATGATCTTTGATGTCGGCTTCATCTCATTCTTATTTTTGGCCTCCAGTCCCTCCCTCGGTGGACCAGGAGGACATCGACACTGTCATCGAGGAGGTCGCCGAGGCCGAGGCCGACAAGATCGCTGCCGAGGAGGCCGCCAAGACTGCCGCTGAGGAGGCCGCCAAGGGGCCTGCCCGGGAGGCCGGCAAGGCCGCTGCCGAAGGGGACAACGAGGATGCTGCTGGGGAGGCCGAGAGGGCTGCCTCCGAGGAGGAGGTGGCCAATGACCATCCTCCTTCCCCTCCGGCCCCTGTCTCAGGTCGGTACTTGAAGGTGGGCGACGTCCTATTCGTCCACCTTCCAGGGACGGCGGGCACCAGGGCACTGGCCGAGGGGGAGGTGTTTGACAACGAGGCGCTTGCCACCGCCGGGCTTCAGGTTGTTGATGAACCGAGCCCCGGTGACGGCGGTTCTCAAGAAGAGCAACTTCTCCAGGCCATGAGCGTCAACTTCCAGAAGCTCCATGCGCTCCACCGTGCCCGCCTAGACAAGGAGAAACCAGGATGGCGGCGGCGGACAAGGCAGGGGCGGACCTTGAGGAGCGCGTCACCGAGACACAGGCCTGGTTCCACGAGGCTCAGGAAGGGCTGAAGGCTTCCCAGGACGAGCTAGCTAAGCGCAAACAGGAGCTCGTCCTGAAGCAGGCTGACATCGAGAAGGCCAAGGAGGTGGCGAAGGAACAGACCGCCAAGGACGAGGCCGCTCGGCAATAGCACCTATCTCTGCTGCACTCTCAGGAGGAGGACCTTGCCGCCCATGAGGAGGCGCTCGCCGCCACACTCCGCGGCAAGGACACGGAGGTCGAGCAGCTTGTCGCATAGGGGACCCAGGAGCTGGAGCAGAGGCACAAGGAGGCACTCGATGCTCATGCTCTAGTCCATGGCGGCAAGGTGAAGGAGCTGGAGGTGGAGCAGGACGGGCTGAAGAAGAAGGTCCTGGAGCTGACGAAGGAGAAGGACACGGTCAACGACACTTTGGTGCAGGCACATGCCGTAGTCCTCGGCAAGGCCGAGCTACTCTCCAAGGCCAACGACTCCATCAATGACCTGAAGCTGAAACTGGATGGCCTGGAGGGGACGCTTTCGGAGGTCAGGGCCCGGGAGGAGACCCTGACCAAGGACCTTGAGGAGGAGAAACGGCTGTGGAGGGACGGTGCTGCCGAGTACGAGGATTATGCGAAGGGCGTGAACCTCTGGATCAGCCGCCTCGTCGACGTCGCAGAGAAACTCACCGCCCAGCTAGTCGTCATGGACATGTCGGACGTCAGGCTCTCCGAGGATAGGAACACGAGCCCCAACGCCAGGATGACCTTGTTCTTCGAGCGCATCCTCGGCGCCCTGGATCAGCTCCGCGCCAACCGGGTGACTTATCTGGCCAATGAGGCCCGGAGGCTCTGCCGGGGTGCCCTGACCAAGGTGCTCACTAAGGTGGCGTTCTGGAACCCCACCGTCAAGTTCGCCGACGCGCTGGAGAGCTTGCCTGAGGAGACGTACCTTGCGACGCTCAAGGAGCGTATCAAGCCCATCATCAACTGCGTCGACGGGGTCCAGAGGGTGGATGGCCAGTGCCGGGACTAGGCACCCCGTTTCTCGTTGCCACTGCGGGTTCAAGACCAAGACAATTTTATCTTAAGTTATAACCGCAGCAATTATTTGATGTAATATAACTTTGTGGTACTTTAAGATCAAGCATGCTATCTTCTTGTTAGATCTTTCATTGTATGTTTGCACCCTACACTTGGTTGGATAAGGCTGCCGGCGTGTAAAATCATGCCGTGGTGCTTTGATGACGGATCCTAGGCACCCTGCCGGGGGGGGCGCTTGCTGCCGGGCAAACCACCTTGCCATTCTCAGCGCGGCCGCTTGAATTGTCGAGTAGACTCGAGATAGATACAAGGGCGTTGCCAATAGCGGGTAGGCCACCTTGCCGTTCTCAGCACGGCCGCTTGAACTGTTGAGCAGGCTCGAAACAAAGAAAGGGTGTTGCCAATGGCGGAAGGGTCCCATTGCATGCAGGTTTCCCATACAAAGAACGAGATCCTTCGAGGAAGACCAACTTATATAAATGAAATTAATCAAAATTTTGCATGACTTAGCTTTTTGTGGCTGCGCAGATGGTTGTCGCGGCTGCGGACAGCACCAGAGGGCGGCTGATCGACGTTGCCTTTTCCCCTCGAGCCATCGCCATGGAGAGTGTCGGTGTCCTGGGAACGGGGGTCCCCAGACTTGCCTGCCTGCGGCCCACGGCGTGGCTCCACCAGTGGCCCCGTATGGCCCATCTTCATCAGCAAACACTCAAGGCCCTCGCGAGTGGCCAAGCCTCGCGAGGCGGATGATGCAAGACCCCCTCGGGGGCGGCCTCACCAGGATGGCTCGCGAGGGGCGAAGAGATCAAAGCAAGGGGCACCTCGTGAGGTTTCTGTGACGCAAGCCATGACGACCAAGGCCAGGCGGGCGGCAGGCGGGCGCCAGCGTGCACAGTGTCCTTGTTTCCTCTTTGGTGCTAAAGAGGCAAGCGCAGGTGAGGAGTCCCGAGGCATCAAGCAAAGGTTTCCATATCGGTGCAACAAGACCAAGACCAACAGGACGGCAGGACGATCGAAGGTCACCGTGGAGCCCAAGACGGCGTCGCCGCCAGAGCCTCTGGTAGGTGAGGGAGTCCTCGATTAAGGGGTCCTCGGGCGTCCGGCCTGTTGGACATGGGTCGGACTGATGGGCTGTGAAGATGCAAGACCGAAGACTCTCACCCGTGTCCGGATGGGACTCTCCTTGGCGTGGAAGGCAAGCTTGGCACGTGGATATGAAGATTCCTTTCTCTGTAACCGACTTTGTGTAACCCTAGTCCCCTATGGTGTCTATATAAACCGGAGGGCTTAGTCCGTAGAGGCAAGAATAATCATAGTCATACAGGCTAGACTTTTAGGGTTTTAGCCATTACGATCTCGTGGTAGATCTACTCTTGTAATGCTCATGTTCATCAAGATCAATCAAGCAGGAAGTAAGTTATTACCTCCATAGAGAGGGCCCGAACCTGGGTAAACATCGGGTCCCCCGTCTCCTGTTACCATCGACCTCAGACGCACAGTTCGGGACCCCCTACCCGAGATCCGCCGGTTTTGACACCAACAGCAGGCGAAGACCACCTTTAGTCAGGATAACTTGTACTAGTTGTCTCCCTTCAAATTTGGCCATTGTTGGATCCCTTCCAGCCTACATTTGGGGAGAGGACCAGGGCCTCTATAAATAGGAGTAGCCACCACAGTAGGAGGCAACAGATCCAAGGCTATTCAGAGAACTGATCCTGGGCTATTCAGATCGCCCTCATCCACACAAGCTCACCTAGCACAAGAGCACCTCTCCTCAGGAGGCTGTTCTTCCCTTGTAACTATTCATCATCAGCCCAAGAGGCAATCCACCACACCACCCGAACTAGTATAAACCTTGTGTCTCTTGTTATGTGAGTTCGACACACTGAGCTTTGAGATCGCGATGAGGGCGTGAGCTAGGGGGAGGAGAGATCTTCGTGCGCACCCCAGAGTTCGAACCTCAAGGGTTTTGCCGGAACCCGAAATCTGACTTTTGGCGCACTAGGTAGGGGTGTGCTGAAGCTTCCCTTCCGCTAACCCACGTACCATCGCTCCACCACATCCATGGCGGACGCGCGTCGAGCCCGCGCTAAGCGCTGGGCCACCCTCGCCGCCCGCGTCGCTCAGACAGCTCCTGTCGACGGGCCTCCCTATCGTTCCCCGTCACCCGCCGCCAACGTCGCCACCGGACCGGCAGGAGACGTGCAGCAAGCGTCTTCGCTGCACCCCTCTGTGCGGCGGGATGGCCGCACCGCCACTCCATTGCTAACCCCAGCCGGCTCATCGTCTCACGCTCGTGGCGCGCCCACGGACGCGCAGGCCGCGATGACTAGCTACCGAGTGTGCAGGGTCCAAAATGTCTGAATCCTCTCACAGTACGCCATGGGCCTCCTTTTATAGTCGAAGGGGCTGCCACAGTGGCACACAGGAGGTGGAAAGTTGTACAGTGGTCGATTTTATCGCCTGTCATCATGGGAAAAAATGCATTAAATGCGCTGCTGAGGTGTCCTCTCGCTTTATCGGGGATGGCAATGGAGCCCATCCCGTCCGTCGCTGCTTCGCCCTGCTCCGACGCACGTCCTGGCCAACGAGGCATGCATCGCCATGTAGGCTGGCAAGCTGCTGAGATGGCACGGTGGCAGAGTCTTCAGGAAGATCTGCATGCCACCACGCAGGTGCTTGACTAGTTGGCTTAGGAGCCACGTACCGCCATGCGGGTACCTGCTTAGTTGGTGGGTTGGCCGCTGAGCTGGGGCGGTGACAGGGCGCCAAGGCCTTGCCATGGTCTTGCTGGTATTACCGGCAAGGGCCTTGCCGGGGCCTCGTGGGTATCTTCGGCAGGAGCCTTGCCGGGGCCTCGTGGGCGTCCTCGGCAAGGATCCTTGTTGTTGTTCTATCTTCGGGCCCTTATCTAGACCTCATGGCCCTGGCAAGGGTCTTGCCGTGTCGTCGTGGGCATCCCCGGCAAGGGTCTTGCCGGGGGTCTTGTGGTTATCCACGACAAGGATCTTGCTGGGGATCTCCATCTTCTGGTTCTCATTTAGTCTTGTAGGTTCTTTGTCTTTACAAATATCTGCATGCCACCATGCAGGCGCCTCCCGAGCATTGGTCCCAATGTCGCCGATGGTGTTGGAACTCTCAGGCTCAAGGGTGGTGTCCTTGCTGGTGTTGGGCAAGTTGCCCTGGCAAGGCTCTTGCCGGGGTTGTGTAGGCCGCCCCGGCAAGGGTCTTGCCGGGGGAGTCTTACCTCGCCCCTCTACTCTTCATGCTTCTGGTCTCGAGCGCTGCTCTGGTAGTCTTGTGACTTCGCTTCCTTCCTCTACCTCGCTAAGTGTGGCCGTAGGCGCGGCTCTATCTGCCCGTGCACAAGTAAAGGGGTACAAAGAGGGCCCCCCACTTTTGTACACCGACACAAAACACGCCTAAAAATCATGAAACTTGGCACGGTGTCATGTCATGGTACTACCATGTTGTGGTAAAAAAATTGGCCGAATAGGAGAAAGTATTGGTATAAGCATCTTGCAAACCGGAGCTTCTCTCAAGAAGGCTCGTTGTTCTGAGAGGGAACGTGTCACCTTTGTGTGCATAATTCAAATTTGAAATACAAGCATGTGCTCAAGTGCACCAAAGTTGGTTGAAAAATCACACGTGTTCCTCGGGTAAATTTCTAGGTCCCATGCAAGAAATGGGAATGAAATTCAAACATCTGGGCATCGTGGCTCGGCTGGGAACATTGAGAAACTTGGTTTTTTAATTCTCAGAATCCAAAACACGCATGAAAATCATGAAACTTGGCTTGGTGTCATGACATGGCACCAACATCCTGTGGTAATTTTGTTGTCCGATTTGCGAAGGTGCACATATTAACAATCAACAAAGTCATTTTGGAACAAGTGCTGTCACGTTAAAAATCAGAAACACAAGTATTATTGAAACCATGGGCGGTCTATTTACCATTTACGTGCCGCCACGCGTCCCCTTTTTTATTAGCTAGGAGGTGCCATGCAGGGTAGCTAATTGAGTACGGGAGGCGCGCAATAAGACTCCTGCGCGTGCTTATCGGGAGGAGAGCCCTTTGACCTCATCTGCCATCCACCTCTCTCCCAAGGTCTCCATTAATGGCACCCGATCCTCTGTTTGATGGCGTGGTTATGTCTCACTCGACTGAGATTTAAGAGAGAAAAAAGAAAATCTAAAAAGAAAATGTTGCAAGGATCTTGATGTAAGATCCGACGGACCTATATAGCATCTATTGTGACTTATAGCAAGACTGATGAATATATAAGGACGATGACAGTGGATAATAATTGTCTTACATAATTAGGAAGATAATTAAAAAAGCCACATGCGGCTACGCCCAAAATACACAAGTGCAAGAGAAGAAGGAAGACAATGATCTGGCTCGCTGATCTCTACTTTCTTGATGCCTTGGTGCAGGCCGCGGGAACTAGTCTCCACGGCGAGCGGCGATGAGCTCTGTCGTGTCCTCAAGATGCTACTTGGGAGCATCCATGGATTCCTCCACCAGCGTTTGGCACTCGATGCGGAGCATGTCATTCTCGTCCATAAGTTTCTTGACTTTAACGACGGTCCTCTTCAACAAGGCACTGGTCTCCTCCTGCTGCTCTGCACTTCAGACGATCTTCACCCTCAGCAGGTCGTGCTTGGCCCAGAGCCTCTCATTGCCCTCCCTTAGTTGCCGGATGACGCCGGTATCCTATTCAAACAAGGCTTTCATGTCGTCCTGCAACCTTGCCTAGCCGGAGATCTGATCCATCTGGCTATGGACAATCGCATGCATGCGCCTGTAAGAGTTGTCGCCTGTCCGCGATACATTTTCCCAGGTCACCGCAGCGTGGTGGGACATCTCTGCTGCTTCCGCGGCGTGGCCGGACCAGTCTGCTGCATCGATGGCGTGGCGGGACCTCCGTGCTGCTTCGGCGGCGCGGCAGGACCTGTGTGCTACTACTTCCGCGCGGTGGGACATGTCGGCTTCTTTCGCGGTGAGGTGAGACATCTCTCGTGCTTCCGCTTCCATGCTCGCCTCTCCCTGGTGGTAATCTCTCGACCCAGAACTCACGCTGGCCATGGCAGACGCAAGGAAAGGATGCTGAATGACTTGTTTGTTTTTGTCGATGAGGAGTTGAGGAGGAATGTGCAGTCATCTTAGCATAGTAGTATTTATAACCGAGTACTAATATGCTCTTACTACCTCCATCCTGTTTTATAGGTCACCTTTGTAGTTCGTGCCAAAATTTGACCAAATATTTAGCTAACAAAATGTTAATGCATGTCAACAAAAATTATATCATTGGATTCATATTTCAACATAGTTTTCAATGATATAATTTTTGGTTACATGCATGAACGTTTTGTTAGTTCAGTCTATAGTCAAAATTTGACACAATATACAATCGGGACCAATAAACCAGGACGGAGGTAGTAAGTGGGAAACCGTTTAGGTTGTGATCAGTGTGAACATGTTTGCAATTAAATAAGCGTGGTAGTAGTAATTTGGAATGTGACGAGATGCAAGCTCAAAATTTATTGATGTTTCTAGTTTTGAAGTGCGGCACTATTCCCGGATGGCGTAACGTGGGCACATGTTCTCGGTCGTGGTGTACCATATGCCTTGGTAGTTCTTTTTCTACTGCTGTGTACGTGCAATAATTGGCACCATCGGATACACATCTTACGATTATTGGGGCGTTCGATAGGAATAGCCTCGTGGCGAGTTATAGACTAGTCTTTTTTTCAGACGCAATGCACCTATCTCTCGGGACTTCTCGCATGCACCATCTCTAGCTCCCTAGGTCGATGCCACCCACATACACTTGTACTCTGAGTTTAGTACGTTATACAGGAAGAGAAGAGGTGCACGCACGCACTCGTCCTCTCTCACACACGCATCTGTAGCTACGAATTGTAGTGTTCTCAACCATCCGATTGGCTCTATCATAGGTTTCACGTTGCTCCTTGGCCTTGAGATTGAGAAGTTGAAAACGCGGAGGTTAAGCTCGAGGCGCGAGGTTTTGGTTAATGTGTGGGCCGCACACGGCACCAAAACGACACGAGCTTCGTCTGCCTGGTGCGCAGTCAGGTGAGTTGTCCAAGTATAGACACAACCAGACCCTCCTTGGTATCTGCGCCTCGACTTATGTGCAGAGAAACTAGGATCAGAGGGAGTACTACTATTAGTAGTACTACTTTGATGTGTCGCGTGAACTCGCACAAGTATGCAACACTTCCTGAACAACAAGCATATAAGCTGTTATACTTCTTACCAAAAGGAACTTTATATCCAACAGATACAAAAATATCCGTTCGACTATTGGAAATTATTTTAACTGTTGATCTGATGTCAAAGTAATTGCTGCATCGCCACCAAAACCCACCATCTCTTAAGCTAAAGTAGACCGAGCTAACCCCTATATTAGCATATTACTAAGATAAATAGAAGGCACTGTAGAATCATTTAGGACGTGAGCTTGTCAATCTAAATGTGGAGGGACACCAGCTTAGCCCCGGCTAGCAGCTTGGGCGGAACTATGAAGAAGGTCAGCTCTTGCACGGCGACGTCGCCGGGATCCTTGCTGTTTGTCACCTCCATTTCCACGTTGACGGCGTCTGTCCTGCCTTTGGGTTCCCCCAGCGGGCCGTTCGCCCACAGCTTGGTCACGTAGTGTGGCAGTGGGGACGCCCCCGCTCTGATGCAGACGACTGACACGGTGGTAGGCGCGCCGATGTCGAGCACGCCACAGATCAAGAAAAACGCGCGACCATCCTCATCCGCGAGCAGCAAGAGCCGTGGCTCCGACAGTGGGACTTGCAGTTGGAGCACCTTGCATTACTGGATCCTGTGCACTGGCATGGGATGCATGGTGCTGATGTGGTGGGAGAGCGCTAGCGGCAGGCCTTCGTAGCCGCAGACTGGCACGGGGAATTTGCAGGGCGTGAGCGGACACACGCTCTGCTGATCAGCGAGCTTGTGGTAAGTGACGTAGAGCCCACAACCTTCGTGGGGGCACTCCATCCTCACCGAGGAGAGGACGGCATCCACCTCCGTGTTCCACACGACGAAGCTATCGCCATGCTCGCACTTCTGGCACTGCCGCTGGTTCGCTGGGCGCTCGACGCGGCAGTCTGCGCAGGATAGGTGCCTTCCCTTGCACTGCACAAATTAATCGAATAGCACATCAATCAAGAAACATCCACCTTGCTCGATCAGCCGAACGGACGAGGTGTATTCGAACCTCATACACTGGAGGCTTCAAGGGGCGGAGGCACAAGGGGCAGTGGAGCAAGGTGAGGTCCATCGAGACCATAGAGAGCTCCATCGTCGGGTCCTATTCCGTCTACATGATCTCACCCTCCTCGTGCACAACCATCTCTCGCTTTAGGGCTGGGGCATTACAAAGCTTTACCATCACATATTCATACTACTTCAAGGTGCATTAAATCAACACATGCAAGTATCAAAAGGAGAGTCACGGCATGCATGCATGCATTGTAATTAATGCAGTAAACGCAAATTATTGAAATATATCGAGAACAGTGCTTTGATGTGTCACGTTAACTTGTACAAGACCGAGAAGTTTGATTACTACAACGCCCTCTCCCTCGCGGACTGAGCTCCGGTGCCTTAACTGCACCTACCTTTGGATGCATGACAGGTGGGCCACCCACCTATTGGGCCCACCTGTCATACACGCAAAGGTAGGACAGTAAGTCAATGAAGCCGCGTCCTTCCCTCGCCCATGAACGTGGTGGCTGGCGGGACTAGGAGAAGCTTTCGCTACACGCTCTCCCTCCCGCACACGGTGGACATGCAGCAGTTCATTCAGTGTCAGATGGCCAGAAGCATACTGTAGTACTCCTCCACTGCAGTAGTACTCCATCATTGTTCGACTTCCCGAAGAGGCGAAGAGCCAAGCGTAGCCCGGATGCTCGTGTGGCAGTTTCATGTGTAGAGTAGTCCAGGATAGTGTGTACCGTGTCTGTAAGCTTAAAATCGTTGGGGTCGGCTCCATGCTATGAGGCCGTCTCGAAGCATTTTTTTGTTGATTAAAATAATCTACTGGCCCTAACTGTCATCCTGGTGATTGTAGTTTGCACGCTCATCTGGTCAAGATAGGAATATATATTTTAATTTGTGGTGGGGTAAATGTTAGAGGTTGCAGCAAATATATTGTACACTGCGGGTCTTTCAGCCAAGTTTAGAGGCAAGCATGTGGGGATAGTGCTATGATGTGTCGCGTTAACTCGTACAATGAGGAGAAGCTTGATTTTACTACTACACGCCTTCTCCCTCGCCCATGCACGCGGTGGCTATCCCTCCCGCACGCGGTGGACGGACATGCCACAGTGGGTTTGATACTGTAGAAGTAGTAGTAACATCATTGTTCCTCTTCTCGAAGCGCAACCCGAACGTGGCAGTTGCGAACGCGTGCGTGGCGGTCTTTGTGTAGGGGTGGGGCGCGGTGCGGTGCCTTGGAGCATGCATATAGCCAGGCTCTTGCATGAGACAAAATTGCTATTTGAGCCCACTATTGTAGTACTAGTACTTGCTAGTATAGCCCTGTAAAAGGGAAAGGAGTATTTGCCTTTCTAGAGATTTCAACAAGTGACTAGACTACACCCTAAATGAGTATAGTACATATGGAGCAAAATGAGTGAATATACACCGTAAATAAATATGTAGTTCTCTCGTTTTCCTCTCCGCAGTGGTCGCGGTGCACAATATTGAGTATACTAGTACTGACTAGTCTCTTTTTGACACGCATTTACGTTTTTTAACACAGTACAGACGCAAGCGCTCATATACACGTGCATACACTCACCCCTATGAACGCACACACGCACACCCTACCCCTATGAGCACCTCCCGAAAGACTAAGCCGCCATATCATCTTGAAATTTACGAAGTCAGTAGCAAGATGCCCGTGCATTGCACGGAACATCAAGATCTTGTGGGAGAAAAGGATAAACGAGGGAAGGCCTTATCTGCAAATGTGGAGAGGAGTGCGGGTAAATTTTCATGGTTTCCTTCCTATCTGTTAGATATAGATCAGACGGCCTATATTACAGGATGGCAGGCACACCATCATCACCAACTCTGCTTTTTATAAGAGTGTAGATTGTAGGCACCTAGTCGTTGAAGGGAATGTCTCCTGACCCACATTTACGTGGACACGGCTTGAATGCCAACAACACAGAGGGTAGCGGTTCCCGAAACATTGAATGGTCAATGATGCCTCCGCATTCAAGTAGCATGCAGAGGTAGGAGTAAGTAATTGGAGAAGCAGAATGGAGCATGTGACAACACTCCAATCCAATCTACTCCTAGTCTCTGCGCAACACTGCCCACTCCAATCCAAGACCAAGTGACCAGAAGCGACAAGCGCCCATGGCGTCAATGGACGCGTGCGGCAGTCGTCTATGCTAGGTCGTCTAAGATGTCGACCTACGGCCCCGCACCATGGAGCGTTTCCAGACAGTGCTGGTGATCGCAGGCGTCATAGCCCTCGTCGATGCCGGCTTCGCCTCTCGCATGCGCCAGATGATGGTCGACTCCATCCGCAGGTTCACCGCCGTCAAGAAGCGCGCAGACGACCTTGCCGTACTGCACTAGCCCGCGCACCCAGGCTCCTCATTGCCTGCCACCCTCATCGGCCTCCAAGGTGACGAACTCTTTGAAGCACCAGTGGCCCTGCAGCTGCCGGAGGTCGTGACGAAGAATGTGCACCTCGAGGACGCGCTTGCCGCACAGCACCTCGCCATGCAAGAAACCGTCGATCTGCACATCCACGTCTACGAGGAAATCTTCTACATAGGCCACTACAAGGCCATCAAGGATAGAAAGACAATGGCTTTCTTCCAGCGGGTGGAATTGTTGGGGGAAACGACACCTATGGAATCATGAGGATCCCTTCTACGGTTGGCGGGTGAGGGAGTCCTGGACTAAGGGGTCCTCGGGCGTCCGACCTATTATCCATGGGCCGGACTGGTGGGCTATGAAGACATGAAGACCGAAGACTATACCCGTGTCCTGATAGGACTCTCCTTGGCATGGAAGGCAAGGTAGGCGAACAACTATGAAGATTCCTTCTTATGTAACCGACTCTATGTAACCCTAGATCCCTCCGGTGTCTATATAAATCGGAGGGCGTAGTCCGGAAACGATATACTCATTACCATAGTCATACAGGCTAGACTTCTAGGGTTTAGCAATTATGATCTCGTGGTAGATCAACTCTTGTAACACTCATATTCATCAAGATCAATCAAGCAGGAAGTAGGGTATTACCTCCATAGAGAGGGCCCGAACCTGGGTAAACATCGTGTCCCCCATCTCCTGTTACCATCGACCTCAGACGCACAGTTCGAGACCCCCTACCCGAGATCTGCCGGTTTTGACACCGACATTAGTGCTTTCATTGAGAGTCCCACTGTGACATCGACGAAAGGTTTGATGGCCCGCCTTGTCCTTAAAGACAACATCACCTCTAGGGGAGTCCTGGCCCTAGGCCAAACCCTCCAGCTAGGCGGCTTTACCATGATTGCCCATTCGAACGTTGAGCCGACGATGACCTCCCGGGCCATCGAAAACCCCCTTCGCATCAACTCCGAACACTCCAGGTAGATGGATCCGACAGAGTTTTCGTGCTTGAACGAGCTCCTAGATCGCATCGCCGCTTTGGGAATCGCCACAGGTTACGATCGGATCGGGCCTAAGACCTACCAAGGAGAAATTAAAACTCCATCGGTCACCCACCAGATAGCGGTAGTCGAGGAGCAGGACGGCGAGTCTTCTTCTATGTCGAAGACAGACTATGTCCGGATCGCCGATCTAGAAGAACCGGATACCCACCAGTGAAAGGATGCGACTAGCCCTCCGAACATAGAATCGGACGGCCGTCCTAAACAATCAGAAGATACTCCGGAACCCTGACTGTTGAGTCTGGAAGGTCTTCAGACTCCGGGTAATCGGGCGGGTTAGGGTTCGGGTTTAATTCCACCCACCCACCCGGACATAGACGCTCTCATGAGCATCAAACAGCAGTCTCAGGAAACGATCCACCACTTCTGGGCCAGATTCCTCCTTGTCAAAGATAAGGTAAAAGATTGTCGCGACGAGGACGCGATATCAACATTTTGCAACTACAGCGCGGACGAAGGTATCCCTAATGCCATCAATCGCCGCCGCATACTGAAGTTCGCTGCCTTAGCAACTATCGTACCAAAGTACAACACGATGGAAAGCGCCTGCAAAACTCAGGCAGCTTGCTGGGAACCGTCGGTCCCAACTCAAATCCTCCTACAGGCGAAGAGGGCGCACCCCCGTGGCACGCCCAGTCCAACTGTCAAGAAACATAAGCCCATCACGCGGCGTGGCACTGTTCTGGAGGGATGGCTCGATGGCCCATGCAAAATACACATGATGCCAGATATTGTGGCAACCCATAGCCTTAGAGCATGTTGGATACTCCGGCGGGTAGCCAAGAGCGGCGAGGACATCCTTATCAAGGACATCCCAGAACAGCACCCTCCAGAAAATGACGACACAAGAGTATTGATGGTCTTCGAGACATTCACCTCAAACAACAAACGCACAAGGGCACTTCGTGACCTCGCCGAAGTCTGCCAAATCACTGCAATAAACCCTTGGAATGACATGTCTATAACATTTAGTGCCAGTGACAAACCGAGGTACAGGACAGTCCCAGTGCCAGCCGCATTAGTCCTCAGCCCTATCGTGGACGGGTTTCGACTTACTAAGGTCCTCATGGACGGCGGCAGTGGACTAAATCTCATTTATAAGGACACACTCCACAAAATGGAAATAGACAGGAGCCGCATCAAGCAAAGTAGCACAACCTTCCGCGGAATCATTCCCAGCCGGGAGGCACGGTGCGCGGGCAAAATCACACTTGACGTGGTATTCGGCACGCCAGAGAATTATCGGACCGAAGAAATGACTTTCCAAGTGGCCCCTTTCAGCAGCGGATACCACGCCCTGTTGGGGCGTGATGCTTTTACACGCTTCCAATCTATACCTCATTACGGGTATATGAAGCTCAAAATGCCCGGACCAAACGGTATAATCACTCTCGTTAGTGATCCGGACGTAGCAATCCACGCTGAAAACGAATCCACATCCTTGGCCCTTGAGGCGCTATCGAAGCCCTCGCGGCCGAAAAGTTAACCGCACTGCGCTCCAGGTGGACAGGGATGATGTGATACTCGACAAACGCCCAAAATCCACCTTCAAACCAGCAGAAGAAATAGTAAAATTCCAGGTCCACCCAAACGGACCCCAAGAAGACAGCATCTATCGGAGCGCAACTGAACCCAACAGTTGACGCCGCACTATGAGAATTCCTGCGGGAAAATTGGGACATATTTGCCTGGCACCCTTCGTATATGCCAGGGATCCCACGCAAGCTGGCCGAACATAGCCTCAATATATCAAAGGGATTTAAACCGGTCAAACAAACACTACGATGCTTTTCCGAACCCAAGCGACAAGCCATGGGGGAGGAGCTGGCCAAACTTATCGAAGCCGGGTTCATTAGAGAAATCAAACATCCGGACTGGCTGGCAAACCTGGTGATGGTACCAAAGAAGGACAAATCCTGGCGCGTGTGTGTTGATTTCAAAGACCTCAACAAGGCTTGTCCTAAGGATCCCTTCTGTCGGATTTCGGGTTCCGGCAGACCCTTGAGGTTCGAACTCTGGGGTGCGTGCGGAGATCTTTCCCCTACGAGCTCACGCGTTAATGGTTTGCAAGGGATCTAAACTAGGAACGATGAACAACACAAGAGACACAAGATTTATACTGGTTCGGGCCACCGTTGTGGTGTAATACCCTACTCCAAAGGTGTGGTGTGGTGGATTGCCTCTGGGGCTGATGAAGAATAGTACAAAGGAAGAACAGCCTCGCGAGGGGCTGTTCTTGAGCTGGTGCGATGGACTGCTTGGGTGAGCCCAGTCGCTTCTCTCTCTCACTGGTAGGTTCGACCTCTCCCTCTCTATGTGGTGGCTAGTCCAATTTATAGAGGGAGGCCCTGGGCCTCTTCCCAAATAATGAGCGGGAAGGGCGCCAACAATTGGACATTTTGAAGGGGAACATCCAGTACACTTATCCTGACTAAAGTTGGTCTTCGGCTACCAAAGACTCTGACGGTGACACCGTCCTGGGCTCCACGATGACCTCCGTCCTGCCGCTCTGCTAGTCTTGGTCTTGTTGCACCGAAGCGGTAACCTTTGCCTGATGCCTTGGCCTGTGCTTGCCTCCTTTGCACCAAAGGGGAAACAAGGACATCAGCGCGAGGCTGGCGCTCACCGATCTCGATCGTCATGGCTTATGCGTCACGGGGCACCCTCGTGAGGTACCCTGCCTTGATCTCTCCGCCTCCTCGTGAGCATGCCTGACGAGGCTGCTCCTGAGGAAGGTTCCCTGTCGTCCGCCCCGCGAGGCTTGGCCCCTCGCGAGGGTCTTGAGCTTGAGCTGATGAAGGCCGGGCCGCTGGGCCCACTTGAGCCACGCCCGCAGCCGCAGTGCAAGTCTGGGGACCCCCGTTCCCAGAACGCCGACAGTAGCCGCCAGGCCCAAGGCGCGCTCGGACTTGGCTTAACAAAGAAGCGAAGGGGCAAGTGCGAAGCACCGCGGGCCCCAAGAGCCTGCGGCCTTGGGCACCGCGTGGCGATTGATTGGTCGTGGGCGTCTCCGCTTCCCCATGATGCCTCATTACACGCCCGGCTAAGCGGACCCCGGGGTTGCACACAACCATTCCCCTTTCGCCATCCGTGCACTATCGGCCCTTCCTTCTTCCTCTGGCTCCAACTTCCGCCCTTAATCCAACTCGGACTCTCACCCTTCCTGTCGCCATGGCGCCAACGAAGAAGGAAAAGGTGAAGAAGCCCGTGCCTTCGTCCCGCTCGCCTCCGGCAGTGGCCCCCGCCGTCGATCGATCTATCATACTCAACCCCGAGGCCTTGGGCAAGATCCGCTCTGCCCTTGCCACCATCTTCAACGAGTGCGGCAGGACCACGGCATGGCCTGTGTCTCGTGCCTCCTTCGACAGGGTTGTCACGGAGGTCCGGTTCTTCGCTGATGCCCTGTGGGCGGGTCTGGTTCCCCCCTTTTCCGCTTTCTTCAATGCGGTGCTCTCCCACTATCAGATCCACATGATGCATCTCGGGCCTGAGTCCATTACCCTCCTGGCTGTCTTCGCCTTTGTCTATGAGGCAATGGTGGGCATCCCTCTTCCGTTGCCCTGTTGCATCACTTCTTCTCTTTGCACCTGATTTATCCCACTCAATGCTTAGGGTGTGTGAGCTTCCTTGCGGTGCCAGAGACGGCTGCTTCGGGGATCAATTTCGGACTCCCTCCCCCTGAGGCCAAGTTCAGAGAGCGGTGGTTGTATGTGGACGTTGGGGGTGCCCAGCCCCCTGCTCTCGCGCCCTACCTTGCACGCTGTTCCCAACTCAGTGGGTCACGAGGCCTGAGCCGCAGACACCCGGCTTGCATTAAATGCAGCGCCGCGCCAGAGAGCTTGAGAGCGCTCAACGTGACGGCGCCCAAGGTGGTGGAGGAGTTCCTCCGGTGTCGCATTGCTCCTCTCCAGCGCCACTCTCATCGGAAGTGGGACTTTGCGGGGCGCAAAGACCGCA
The DNA here is from genome assembly GCA_021605145.1 of Aegilops bicornis. Classification (NCBI taxonomy): domain Eukaryota; kingdom Viridiplantae; phylum Streptophyta; class Magnoliopsida; order Poales; family Poaceae; genus Aegilops; species Aegilops bicornis. The sequence goes on along the minus strand of CM038670.1, from coordinate 441,363,897 downwards.
TGCGACTTCAGGAGGGGGACCTAGCGCCTGAAGTGCTGAGGATGGTGCTCAGGTTCCTGGTTGGCGATCCTTCCCCAGGCAGCCTTCGACGTGGTGGTGCCCTCTTGTATCTCTGTTCGGGCAGGGCCGATTTCGTGAAGCAGATGCCTAGCTTCAACGAGTGGGGGCTGCGCCCGGCTGACCTCAGGGGGCCTCGCGAGAACCCAGTTGCCGTGGTCGCTCTTTCGGTCGCCCAAAGTGACTCCGTCTCAGGTGATGGAGCAGGGACACGAGAACCGTCAGGAGTTGAAGGGGACGACGTTGAGGTGGTGACGCCGCGCGGAGCCCCGACAGCGGCATCTCCCGGATTTTGTTCCGGAATAATGACAGGTGAGGAGTCACGGCCTTAGGTTCCCGAGGTTGGGGCTCCTGAGGCCCCGGTCGTCCCTCATGAGGCGGCGCCTGGTGGCGTCCCCCACGCTGGTCCCATTGGCGCTGATCACCTTACCGCCTCCTCCATGCCACAAAATCACCCTGCGCCGAAAGCGCTTAGGCCGGTTCCATAGACTTCGTGGCCCTCCGCAGAGGAAGGAGGCCTCAAGGTGACGATCGCCCTTGCCGCTTGCTGAAGTGCAGGAGGTACTTCGCCATGGACGAGTAAGTCCTCTTCTCTCTCTGCTCCTCTACTTCTCGGTTCTTGCAGCTGACCGTGGCCTTTCAGAGCCCTTCCTGCCGAATTCGCGGAGACGGCCAAGGAGCCATCTCCCCAAGCTCCGTCCTCGTTCTTTGATCCTTGGTGCGTCGGGTTCGAAAGGGCCCTTATCACTCACCGGTCGGAGAGGTGGCCCGTTCAGCTGGGCGTCCCGAGCTCAAGCGCTCGCTATCCTCCCTTCACGAAGTTCTCCTGGGCATAGCCGGTTGCTGCCGCTCCGTCCTCTATCGCGGACGGTGGCTGGCTGAAGTCAATCTTGAGCTCTTATTCTGGGGACGGACCGGCGCCAGGCCCTACTTCTGGCGAGGCCCGTCCGGCGATTGTTGGGGTGCCAGCCCCTTGCCCTGCACCGGGAGGAGGCGCACCGCCTCTAGGCCCTCCGCATACACCAGCAGCAGAGGGTAACGTGGAAGACGTGCTCAGGCATGCCCGCGAATGCCGCGCCCTCCGTTAAGAATTTCTCCATGGGGTGATGGACGCAGTGAACCGGCTCGGGGCAGAGCTTGCCGGAGAGGATGCGCGTCTCGAGGCTGAAGGTTTGCGCCTTGCTGAGGAGAGGCGCAAGCTGAAGGTAGCCGTTGCCCTCGCGCGTCACCAGCGTGACCTTGACAATGTGAAGGCTGAGGCGTCGCTGGCGGCCTCGCGCTCTCGAGCCGTCGAGGAGGCCCCGAAGCAGATCGGTGGCGCAGGACGCGGAGGAGCGTCGCGTGGGAGCTCCAAGCCCGGAGCAACTCTCCGAGAAGCAGGTGGAGTTGCGCCAGCTGCACTTGTGTCAGCCAAGGAGGCTTCACGACCAAAGCGGAGCTCCGTGAAGCGTGAGGAAGCGGGCCGACATCGGGAGGCCGCCGAGCGCAACCTCGACCTTGAGCGGTTGGAGACGAGGGAGCGCCTGGTGGCTCAGGCGGAGGATGATGTCGCCGCGCGCGAAGCCCGAGCCCAAGAAGAGGTCGACCGCCGCGTAGCGGAAGCTCGCTCAGGCCTCGAGCGCCAGTATGAGTTGAGGTTGGAGTTGGTCAGGGCCGAAGCTGAGGGCAGGACCGCGGCCCTCAAGGCCAAACTAGACGAAGTGACGCGGGGTGCGGACACCTCCACAGCCACCCTTTGCGCAGCGCAGGCGGAGCTGACCTCCTCCCGCATCGAACTGCTTCTTCTTCCACAGAGGATTGATGGCGCCGAGGCCACGCGCGGCAGAACGAGGACGAGGTTCGCCGCCGGCGGGTTCTGGAGCACGAGCACACCCCCACGCTCCGTACGCTCAGGGAACGGGCTAACGCGGCCCTGGGCAACATTTGCGCGGCCGCCGCCGAGGAGCCGCATGAGATCAACTATGCTGGCAACCTCCAGTATTTTGCTGACGTGGTGACGCTCCTGGAGAACCGCTCCGAGAGGTCTCGTTGGCTCGTCGGGGAGAGGAGCCGAGCCTTGCTCGGGCGCGCTTTCTCCCGTGTCTTCAGTTACCTGCGGGAAAGGGATCCCCACTTTGACTTTGATGCCACCATCGCACCGGTGCCCATAGCCGTCCGGGGCGATCTGGCGCAATGGGTGGAGGATCACGTGGATGACCTTGTCAGGGCCTTCGCGTCTGATGATGACATCGTGATCGTGGCCGCCGATGAAGGTGGCGTGGTGGACGGTCCTGGTGCTGGCGGAGGTGTTGGTGGCGGCGATGATGTCAGCGATGCGCGCCGACACTCTCGAGGTGACCAGACGGCGCGCAGCGTTTATATGTCCAATCGATTGTTTGTCACCGCTGTTTACCATGCAGGAAAGAGGTTCGGGCTTGGCCCTGAAGACTGTGAGAGCATTTTGGGAGGGGAAGCCCCTCATGTAAAGGTTTGCGGTAAATGCCCTGTTAATCTTAATGCAGCATGTGAGCTTAACGGCTGGCCCGGTGGTGGGTCAGCTGGCTCGTTTACCTTTTGACCCTGGTGAGCCCCGAGCGGGGCTGTGGGGGCCATAGCGCCATATGTGTCTTCTGGGTGAACCCATCGATCCTGCGATAAGAACCTCCGGAGAGGGCGTGGCGACAACCGTCCAAGCTATGGACGCGATTGGCCCGGCCCGGCTCACGAGGGGCTCGCGAGGGGAGGCAGCTGACGCTAGCTTTGGACGCAAAGCCGAAACCGGAACACGAGAGATTGCTCGAATGAGAATAAACACCCCTTCCTCCGAACGCACGCAAGGCTCGAACTCAAATCCAACTTAAATTCAAATCGAAGAAACTTGTCAACAGCGGAAAAGGAAAAAAAAGCAAAAGTCCGCGTCCGGCACCTAGTCTAGTCTTGAACGTCTTCTCACCAGCGCGGAGCTAAGTGCTGCCACTGGGCATGGGCGGGAGCCCCCGAGGCCCGAGGGCGGCTCTCCGGAGACTCAGGCGCAGGCTGCACTCCACTCATTATTACGTGAGAGTGTCATGGGGCGGCGAGGTTCACAGGCATTGGGCCTTCTTCACAGGTACCGGCCTTGCTTCATATCGCCAGACGAGGGCCCCGCCTTGCGCCACACTCTACCGCCACTGACGGCGGCCGGAGACCAAGGACGACACCAATGGGGTAGAGCGGTCGCCAGCGGTTCCCCCGACGACCACGGGTCCTCTGCCGGGGGCAGGCCCTGAGGCACCTCCCCGGCAGAGGGCCTACCTCCTGAGGACGTCTTGCGCCAAGCGCCGTGGGGATGAACCCGGATCTTGGCCCCCCTCCTGCAGCCCCCGGTGCCATCCTCCTGAGGGGTAAGAGGCTGCAGTGTTGGGGCAGCCACCTACCGCGGCGACCTATACCTCCTGCGGCACACGGTTAGCATAAGCTTGCTCCTGAGGAATTAATGGTACCAGATAGTTGCTGCCGCCGGCACGGTCGTCGAGGCCCTCTTTGGGTTCCTGAAAGAGCTCAGCTTGTGGTGTCTCCTCGCCCCAGCCTGGCCCAAGGAACGAGCCATGGTCTTCTTCCCATGCGCTCTCTTGATCCATCATGCGGGGCACATAAGCTTCTGGGGACGCTGCCCCATAGGTCTCGCTGTAGTGCCCCACATGCCACGCAGTCCGGCCCGGAGCGTTGTCATGAGAGTGGTGGCGCGGTGATCCGCCGAGGCCAAAGGTCACGGTGTGCGCTCCTTCGCCGGCCGGAGATGGGGTCTGCGCGGCTTGCCGCCTGGTGCTGTTGGCCAGGTTGGCGTTGAGTAGGCCGTGGAGCCCGCTTGAGGTTGCATGGGTGCGTATGGGGCTGCCATACGGCACGCTCTGGACCTGGGGCGACAGCCGGACACAGAAAGGAGGTGCTCCCGAGGCGGCGGCGTCCAGGAGCTCGGCCACTCGCTCCAACAACATGTCGCGGCCGCCCTCTAGAAGCCGGCACCGTAACAGCTCTCGGGCCACCGTGAGCGCGGCCCTGGAGTTTTCCTGCTCCCGTCGGGTGTGTGGTGCCGTGGCCGCGGCGTGGCTTGAGGCTCTGGCCGCCGACTGCACCTGCCGCGGCGTGAGGGCAGGCGGTGTCTGGCCGCGTCGCCCGTGCCCCGCAGTGCCTTGCGGAGTGCGAGCTGCCTGAGCTGCAAGGTTGAGGTCACCCTGGGCTGGCGGCACGGCGTGGCGGGCCACGCCACCCAGCGGTGGGCGTTGGCTGCCGGGTCGCTTGATATCGAACGACGCAGCAACGAAATGCAAGGCGGCGGAGGAAGGATTCTCACGCACCCCTACCCGGCGCGCCAAATGTCGGATTTCGGGTTCCCGCAGACCCTTGAGGTTCAAACTCTGGGGTGCACGTGGAGATCTTTCCCCTACCAGCTCACGCGCTTATGGTTTGCAAGGGATCTAAACTAGGAACGATGAACAACACAAGAGACACAAGATTTATATCGGTTCGTGCCACTGCTAGGTGTAATACCCTACTCCAGTGTGTGGTGTGGTGGATTGCCTCTGGGGGTGATGAAGAACAGTACCAAGGAAGAACAGCCTCGCGAGGGGCTGTTCTTGAGCTGGTGCGATGGATTGCTTGGGTGAGTCCAGTCGCTTCTCTCTCTCTCTCTCTCTGGTAGGTTCGACCTCTCCCTCTCTCTGTGGTGGCTAGTCCTGTTTATAGAGGGAGGCCCTGGGCCTCTTCCCAAATAATGAGCGGGAAGGGCACCAACAATTGGCCATTTTGAAGGGGAACATCCAGTACACTTATCCTGACTAAAGTTGGTCTTTGGCAGCCAAAGGCTCTGACGGTGACGCTGTCCTAGGCTCCATGATGACCCTCCGTCCTGCCGCTCTGCTGGTCTTGGTCTTATTGCACCGAAGCGGTAACCCTTTTCCTGATGCCTTGGCATGTGCTTGCCTCCTTTGCACCAAAGGGGAAACGAGGACACTACGCGGGCTGGCGCCCGCCTGGCGCCCGCCTGATCTCGATCATCATGGCTTGCGTCACGGGGCACCCTCGTGAGGTACCCTGCTTTGATCTCTCCGCCTCCTCGTGAGCCTGCCTGACGAGGTTGCTTCCTGAGGAAGGTTCCTGTCATCCGCCCTGCGAGGCTTGGCCCCTCGCGGGGTTCTTGAGCTTGAGCTGATGAAGCTGGGCCGCGCTGGGCCCCCACTTGAGCCACGCCGCAGGCTGCAGGCAGGCAAGTCTGGGGAACCCCGTTCCCAGAACACCGACAGTAGCCGCCGGGCCCAAGGCGCGCCCGGACTTGGCTTAACAGAGAAGCGAAGGGGCAAGTGCGAAGCGCCGTGGCCCTAACAGCTCAAGGGCCTTGGGCACCGCGTGGCGATTGATTGGTCGTGGGCGTCTCCGCTTCCCCACGACGCCTCATTACATGCCCGGCTAAGCGGACCTGGGGTTGCACACAACCATTCCCCTTTCGCCGTCCGCGCACTCCCGGCCCTTCCTTCTTCCTTTGGCTCCAACTTCCGCCCTTAATCCAACTCGGACTCTCACCCTTCCTGTCGCCATGGCGCCAACGAAGAAGCAAAAGGTGAAGAAGCTCAAGGCTGTCTCCGGCCATTTCCTGCCGTGGCCCCCGCCGTCGATCGATCTATCATACTCAACCCCGAGGCCTTGGGCAAGGTCCGCTCTGCCCTTGCCACCATCTACAACGAGTGCGGCAGGACCACGACATGGCCTGTGTCCCATGCCTCCTTCGACCGGGTTGTCACGGAGGTCCGGTTCTTCGCTGATGCCCTGTGGGCGGGTCTGGTTCGCCCCTTTTCTGCTTTCCTCAATGTGGTGCTCTCCCACTATTAGATCCACATGATACATCTCGGGCCTGAGTCCATTACCCTCCTGGCTGTCTTCGCCTTTGTCTGTGAGGCAATGGTGGGCATCCCTCCTTCCATTGCCCTGTTGCGTCATTTCTTCTCTTTGCGCCTGAGTGATCCCACTCAATGCTCAGGGTGTGTGAGCTTCCTTGCGGTGCCAGAGACGGCTGCTTCGGGGATCGATTTCAGACTCCCTCCCCCTGAGGCCAAGTTCAGAGAGCGGTGGTTGTATGTGGACGTTGGGGTGCCCAGCCCCCTGCTCTCGCACCCTACCTTGCCTGCTGTTCCCAACTCAGGCTGGGGTAACGAGACGCTCACAGACACCCGGCTTGCATTCGTGTGGCGCCGCTTCGAGAGCTTGAGGGCGCTCAACGTGACGGCGCCCAAGGTGGCGGAGGAGTTCCTCCAGTGTCGCATTGCTCCTCTCCAACGCCACTCTCATCGGATGTGGGACTTTGCGGGGCGCAAAGACCGCATGCGACTTCAGGAGGGGGACCTGGCGCCTGAAGTGCTGAGGACGGTGCTCAGGGTCCTGGTTGGCGATCCTTCCCCAGGCAGCCTTCGACATGGTGGTGCCCTCTTGTATCTCTATTCGGGTAGGGCCGATTTCGTGAAGCAGATGCCTAGCTTCAGCGAGTAGGGGCTGCGCCCGGCTGACCTCAGGGGGCCTCGCGAGAACCCAGTTGCCGTGGTCGCTCTTTCGGTCGCCCAAAGTGGCTCCGTCTCAGGTGATGGAGCAGGGAGACAAGAACCGTCAGGAGTTGAAGGGGACGACGTTGAGGTGGTGACGCCGCGCGGAGCCCCGAGGGCGGCATCTCCCGGAGCTCATTCCGGAATAGTGACAGGTGAGGAGTCACGACCTTAGGCTCCCGAGGTTGGGGCTCCCGAGGCCCCGGTCGTCCCTCATGAGGCGGCGCCTGGTGGCGTCCCCCACGCTGGTCCCATTGGCGCTGATCACCTTACCACCTCCTCCATGCCACAAACCGACCCCTGCGCCGAGCGCTTAGGCCGGTTCCGCGTGAGACTTCTGTGGCCTCCAAGAAGAGGAAGGAGGCCTCGGGCGGTGACGATCGCCCTTGCCGCTTGCTGAAGTGCAGGAGGCACTTCGCCATGGACGAGTAAGTCCTCTTCTCTCTCTGCTCCTCTACTTCTCGGTTCTTGCAGCTGATCGTGGCCTTTCAGAGCCCTTCCTGCCGAATTCGTGGAGACGGCCAAGGAGCCATCTCCCCAAGCTCCATCCTCGTTGCTGCTCCTTGGTGCGTCGAGTTCGAGCGGCGCCCTTATCACTCAGCCGGTCAGAGAGGTGGCCCTGCTCAGTGGGCGTCCCCGAGCTCATGCTACCGGGCCGTCCTCCCTTCACGAGTTCTCCTGGGGCATAGCCGGCTTGCCCCGTTCCCCTTCCTCGATCGCGGACGGTGGTTGGCTGAAGTCAATCTTGAGCTCTTATTCTGGGGACGGACGCCAACAATTGGCCATTTTGAAGGGGAAGGGCGCCAGCCTGCGCAGTTTCCTCATTTCCCCTTTGGTTCAAAGGAGGCAAGCACAGGCCAAGGCATCAGGAGAGATCAAGATTCAAACCTGCCTAGAAAAGCAGATCGGCAAGACAGTAGAAGCTTACGTCGATGACGTCGTCATCAAAACTAGGCACGTCGAAACACTAATAGATGACTTACGTCTTACATTCGACAACCTCCGTTCGTATGACATTAAACTCAACCTGGAAAAGTGTGTCCTCGGCGTGCCCGCTGGAAAACTGCCGGGCTTCATCGTCTTCAATAGAGGGATAGAAGCAAACCCAGCTAAAATCCGAGCCTTGTCACAGTTGGCCACGCCAACAGACCTCAAACAAGTCCAAAAACTAGTTGGTTGCGTGGCAGCGTTAAGCCGCTTTATCTTCAGATTTGGAGAAAAGGTAGTGCCACTCTATCGCCTCTTACGGCCTACCGATAACTTCGAATGGACAGATTCGGCGACTGCCGGACTAGAGGAAATAAAGGCCCTCCTAGCAAGCAACCCAATCCTAGCCGCACCAAACAATGGCGAACCCATGTTGCTATACATATCGGCAACACATTAGGTGGTGAGCGCCGTGCTCGTCGTCGAACGAGAACAGGACGGACACAAATTCCCAATTCAAAAAACCAGTATACTACGTATCTACTGTCCTCACACCATGCAAATCCCGGTACCCCCATTATCAAAAGATAGCATACGCGGTCTTCATGGCATCCCGAAAGCTACTACACTACTTCCGTGAGTGTTCAATCACGGTGGCTTCAAGTCCCACTCAATGACATAATAAACAACTGCGATGCCATGGGACAGATAGCCAAATGGGCCATAGAGCTACTTCCATTTGACATAACATACAAGCCACGTCGAGCCATCAAATCCCAAGTACTGGCTGACTTCGTCACCGAATGGATAGAGGCCGAACTCCCTAAAGAGTATGGCGCATATTCCAATTGGGTTATGTATTTTGACGGCTCCAAAATGCTGGCGGGGCTAGGAGCGGGAGTCGTGTTAACTTCCCCCACTGGAGATGTCGTCCAGTATGTACTCCAAATACTATACACAGACTCCAACAACGCAGCCGAATACGAGGCCCTATTGCATGGTCTTCGGATGGCCGTATCCATGGGCATACAATGCCTAGAGGTATGCGGGGATTCAAACCTCGCAATATCTCAAATAAACGGAGACTTTGTTGCCAAGGATCCAAAGATGGCAGCTTATCGTAATGCCGTCTTAAAAATATTGGCTCGGTTCGAGGGGCTCGAATTTCATCACGTCGCCTGGGAAAGAAATCAAGTAGCGGACGTCCTTGCTCGCATTGGCGCCAAGCGCAACCCTGTCCCACCCAACATTTTCCTGGAAAGGCTTTTCAAGCCATCCGTGGTGTGGCAAGGGGAGGGCAGCAACGACAGTACATATCCGAATACAACCCCAAATCCCGAACACACTAATAGCATCGGGGGCTTAGCTACCGAAATAACACCGTCGGCCCATCTCATCATGGTAGTCATTGCCCCATGGACCGAACCCTTCTTGGCCTACATTAATAGGAAGGAGCTTCCCGATGACCAGAACGAGGCTTGCCGCTTTGTTCGGCGTTTGAAGGCCTACAATGTTTACGATGGAGAGCTCTACAAGAAAAGTACTACCGGAGTACTTCAAAAATGTATCTCCGAGGAAGAGGGGCGGCAACTTTTAGCTGAAATTCACGCTGGTCTCGGCGGACACCATGCCGCAGCTCGGGCCCTTGTTATCAAGGCCCTCCGTACTCGGTTTTATTGGTCGACAGCACGAGCAGACGCGCAGGACCTCGTCCAACGCTGCGTGAGATGCCAACTCTTCGCCAACCAAAGCCACATGCCCCCAACCACCTTACAAACTATCCCCATTACGTGGCCTTCCGTGGTCTGGGGACTGGATATGGTTGGACCTCTTAAAGGGGGAAGCCATAAGAAAAAATATTTGCTGGTCATGGTGGATAGAGGCTAAACCGGTCAAAACGGCTGAGTCCGGCCCCGTGATAGAATTCATATCCGGCGATGTGCACCGTTACGGTGTCCCACACAGCATCATCGCCGACAACGGCTCCAATTTCACGGCCGATGAGGTAAAAACCTGGTGTACTAATCTTGGCATTAAACTCGATTACGCCTCCGTCTACCACCTGCAAACCAACGGTCAAGTCGAACAGGCCAATGGTCTTATCATGAGCGGCATCAAGCCCAGACTAGTGCGGTCTTTGAAAGAATCAGACAAGCACTGGGTTGAGGAGCTCGACTCCGTACTCTGGGGGCTGCAGACCACGCCCAACCGTACTACCGGATACACACCTTTCTTCATGGTGTACGGCGCAGAGGCTGTTTTGCCCTGTGATATTATTCATGACTCACCTCAAGTGCGTATGTACGAAGAGAGAGAAGCCGAGCCTTGATGCCTTGGAGGAGGAGCGCGACATCGCAAAGGCCCGTTCAGCATTCTACCAACAGCAGGCTCGACGATATCAAAGCAGAGAAGTACGGGCCAAGACATACAATGTTGGCAAACTCATTCTACGCCTGCCGGAGAAGAAAAAGGACAAACTCAAGCCCAAATGGGAGGGTCCCTTCATCATTGACGAAGTTCTCACACGAGGAGCGTACTGTCTGCGCGATGCATCGGACAACCATCTAGAGTCGAACCCCTGGAACGCGGCCCAACTCCGAAGATTCTATGCCTAGCGCCAAACTTTGTGTTCGTCTCCTTCTCCCCTAAAGTTTCCATTCTTTTTTCTCTCTTTTCCGTTTTTCATTTTTGAGTTTTAAAGCTCCCGTACGGCTAAACCGCACACCCCTGACGAATACATCTTTAAATATGTACGTCTATTACACCTGGGGGCTTCTCGGACAGAAGCTTGTTATTATCTCCTTAGCATTAAGCTCTTCACATATGAGTTTTTCCATATGTTCCTTTTCTTCGCCACTGTATGCATCGATATGACTTAAGTTTTGGCCAAGCTGGGTTGCCTGGCTCCTGTGCTTATGCCCTACGTTACCGTTAGTTCGGCTAGGGCATAAAGGGAGCACCTCTGCGATTGTTACTACCGGGTCATCCGGATGTGTACCTTAGACTGGGTGAAGCCGAAAGCTAGCGTTCTTAAGGGAATATTCGGTTGGTGAATTAAAGATATTTTTTGCACTCACTGCATCGCGAACCGACATAAGCTATACACACTGTGATTCTCACATCACAATTCTGACATGTACACTAGTGCATGCAAACCCAGGGAAAGGAACCCTTAATGGAACTATTCTCTTTGGAAGATGTTTCTTACAATCTCAATGTAATATAACATAGCTAGCCGGATACAACTTGTCTGTTCAAGCAACTATGACCCCTACGTCTAGTTTTCCGTGCGTACCCCGATCTATTCGGTCGTGCGGGTATCCGGAAACACTTCGCACCTTTGGGTCCGAAGGTTGAAGTGAAAAGGTCTGCCATGACAAATGCTATACAATTCAGCTAGAGTTACATATATCAAGGAAAGTACATAGTCACTTAGACTCAAACACTTCCTCCTCTACACCGTCCAAAAGGCGGTCTAATTTACAATCCTATTGGGAATATTTGGCGGCAACCTCTACTTGGTAATATACTAAACTAACGGGAATTTCTTCCCCATTCGACCCTAGCTGTCCGACACGGGCCATGTGATTAGGATCCAGCTTGGTAAACCACCCTCTCGGTAGGCTGATATCTTCCACAGTCGGATACACCGCCGTGCTCCTTTGAACAGCTCTACAAGCTCCTCCATACTTCCTGGAGGGGAGGCGGATGGCCATAGGGCCTTGGCAACACTCCGCATCGCCAGCCGAGCCTGTTCGTGCACTTGTGACAGCCTTTGCAGCAGATCACTTGATGATCCGGACACCTCCTCTTTAGGATGGCCCGTTAATATGCATGCAATCATAACTTTGTTAGTTCCATTTATCTCCGAACTACTTTAAAAATAGTTTGGACACATACTGAATATGCCACCCCACAACCTCCTATTTTCCTTTACGGAGTCGGCTAGCTGGGCCCGCACATCCTTCAGCTCTTCGCCCAGCTGAGTTTTGGAATCCTGGAGTTGTTTTTTCTCATCAATGACCTGTTTCAACACACGTTCGCCTGCATCATGTAGCCTTTTTGCTTCTTGTTCATTCTCTTGCGTGACTTCCAGTGCCTCCTTGAGTCCATCTGCCAATTATGTCATGGTATAGGCAACACTGTTAGCATTAATGGAATATAATTATATTTTCTCGATGGAGGGGAATATTACCAGGTGACGCCTTCTTGGATTTCTCTAGTTCGGCGGTGACAATAGTTAGCTATGTCTGACACCTTTTTAGCTCTTGGGCTAACATGTCGTTCTTCTCCGTAAGAGCCTGATTATACAACTGTCGGAGTAATAGGCCACGGGTAGGCAAACCCGAGCCCCCGGACCTTTCAAAACATCGGGGCAAGCTACGCCCCTCAAGACCCCAAGACGAAGAGCCGCCTTCTGAGAGTCGGCGGTAGAGCCGCCGACTGCCCCTCACGGCCAAGACCCAGAGACGGCTTTGAGATAAGCCGACTCCCAACTGGCGGCTTCCAGAGAAGCCGGCTATGGGGAGTCGGCCCGCGACTCCCACCACCTCCCGCCCTACGCAACTCACGGACGGGATGGGTGCGGCCGCCCTTGCCGCCCATCCTGCCCAGTTCACTAAGGCGAGCATAGCCCTGATGTGCCGTATGGGCGGAGATCTCCGTCTGCGCGCAAGCCTTGTTAGCAGCCTGACGTCGCCTCCCATGGGCGGGCGCCACGAGCCCACGACGGCCTGTGTGTATGACCCAGAGATGGCGGGACCCACCTGTTAGCGGGAGTGCAGAAGACGGCGAGAGCGCCACAAGTTGGACCCGTTGGGAGTCGGCCCCCAGGAGCCGGCCGGCCCCTCCCACGAGTCCCGCACACCATTAACCAGACAAGATAAGGAATGGCAACAGTGATCGCCCGTCAGGCGGCGGCACTGTTGACATGACCCCATGACCAAGCCAGCGTCATTAGAGGCGCGGCTACAGTAACCCACAGCCGACAAGACCCGCCGCGGCGGACAAGGCCTGTCGGCCCCATACTGGGCCCGTCGGCAGGGCCCACTAGTCGGCGGGCCCCAGCAGTCGGTGGAGAAGACGACGACCTGAGAAACAGACGGCTGGGACCCGCGCCCAGCCAGATTATCGTTGTAACCCCGGGGGGTAGGCCTATATAAACCCCCTGGGGCACCCATGCAAGAGGTTGGACCCTAATAGCTTTGGACACACATAGAGGGAAGAGAAGAGCTAGCCGTGCCCTTCTCTTTCCTCACCCCGAACAGCTCGAGGAGCAACCTTGTACCCACTTTGCCATAGTGATCATGCGGAGACCCCGCAATGCAGCAGTAGGGGTATTATCTCCACGGATAGCCCTGAAGCTGGGTAAGATCCGCCAGCGTGCATGCCTACGCCTCATCCCATTTCCAGGCACCGGCGACGTTCTACTCGCCCCCACCATGATAAGCCATCCTTTGGCATATGTCCCACCCAAGCCCCGACATTTGGCGCTCACCGTGGGGCTAGGTGCACCGTCGTCCGGAGACTTGCTCTGGACGGGAACTCTTTTCCTCCCTAGCGAGCGCAGCCAGCCCGGCACGCCAGACGGAGTCTGCGCCGACGCGCTGCACGGCGCTGAGATCGCCTGCGCGGCCAGCTGCCTCGCCGAACTCGTCGGTGAGGTTCGCCTCTCCGACGAGCCTGCATCCGACGCAAGCGCAGGCGGCCCGAGCCTCCTCGCGGGCCTCCTCGACCAACTCCACGTCACCGGCGAGCCTACCACGGACTTGGAGTCCGTAGGATCCACCGACCCGATGTTGGTCGACTCCGACACACCGCTGGCCGCTGATTTATTCCCCACCAACGTGGTGGTCTATAACGAGCCGCCTCCTCGCGGAGAGCGGCGGAAGCACCGTCACAGAGGTGCTCGTCATCGGTCATGGCGAGCATTCCGACGAAGGAGCTCATGACCCTCTCGACGCGGCTCTGCAAGGCCTAACCGCGCCTATTCCGGAAGATGCAGACGCTGAGATGCTGGAGGCATGCCGCCTTCAGCTCGTCGAAGGCGCGAGGAAGCTGGCAAGCATGAGACGCTTGTCAGAAGCCTACCAACGTGAGATGGATCGCGCTGTGGGCGGCTCACCGGCCTTGACCGGGCCTTGCTGCCTAGGCGCGGTCCAACAGCGCGGCGTGGCCATCGCCAACCTGTTTGGGGTCAATCACCCTGTGTACGCCACGCCTGCGGAGAACATCCGCGCCGCCCAGGCGGCGGCGGATGAGCTGGACAACTTCAAGGGTGAGGAGCGCCGCCTGATGACGGAGCGTGTCCAGCAGCTCCTCGATGCGGCTGCCACGCAGAACGAGGTCGGCTGCCGCACAGAGGCGCCGTATCGACAAAACGACGACCTGCCTCCCTGCCGAGATCAAGGCGCGGCGTCAGACGCCCGATCGGGCGGTGTCCGCGAAGAAAAACAAGGATCCGACCGTCAGCCCACGCCGACTCATATCTCCATCGAGCGCGACCAAGACGGCCGCCCAAGAGCAGTGGAATGGCGGGACGACTATCTGCCTCCCCATCCTCGCAAGGAAAGGCGAGTCTCCCCGCCGCCCGTCGAGCATCCGACTCTCGGCGACCGCCTTGGCCGCCGAGAGGGAGTCGGAGAAAACGACGCCCGCCACCGGATCGACCGACTCCACCGATCCCTGGCGCTGGAAGAAGAAGATGAGTTGGGTCCGCCTGTTTGGGACCTCGAATCCGAGACGAGCCCCTTTCCCTGCAGGGTTCACGCTCCCCGAGATACGCCCAAGTACACCGGCTCCGTGAAGCCGGAAGACTGGCTGGTCGACTACTCCACGACCGTCAACATCGCGAACGGCGACAAGCGTGTTGCCGTGAAGTATGTTCCGATCATGCTCCAGGGCACGGCCCGGACATGGTTGAACAGCCTGAAGCCCCGCAGCATCAACAGTTGGGTCGATTTCACCGAGGCCTTCGTCCGCAACTTCACAAGCACGTACAAGCGACCTCCCAAGCCTCGTCAGCTTTCCTTGTGTGTGCAAGGCCCCAACGAGTCGACTCGCAACTACCTCACACGCTGGGCCGAGCTTCGGAACTCCTGCGAGGGTGTGCACGAGGTGCAAGCTATCGAGTACTTCACCGCCGGGTGCAGAGAAGGCACCCTCCTCAAGCACAAGCTCCTTCGCGACGAGCCAGAGACCCTCGACGAGCTGGTGATCATAGCACACAAGTACGCTACTGCCGACTCCTCCATGAAGGCGGAGATTGAAGTCAGCGCGACCGGCAAAGTGGCTCCTCAGGCTCCCAGAACTCCGGCTGGAGACACCAGTCGGCGACAGCAACAGAACGACCACAAGCGCAAGGCCCCACAGCCGGCTTCCAGTAGCCGGCAGGTTGCGACAGTTGAAGACCAACAGCCGGAGGGGCAGCCTCCGGCCAAGCGACAGAAAGGCGGCAAGTCCAACTGGTTGTCGGCCTTCTCTTACGAGCAGACTCTAGATGGTCCCTGCAAGTTCCATAGCGGCGCGAAGCCGTCAAACCACACCACCCGGAAGTGCCACTGGCTCACCAGGATCGCCAAGGGAGACGGCCTCCTACCTCCCCCGCCTGCTGGGCAGCCGCCTCCACCGCCGCCCCAGCAGCCTGTCGAGTCGGCCGGCGCGAAGAGACAAGACGAGTACCCGGAAGAGCACGGAGCGTACGTGGTGGTCACCCGTGTGGCTGATGATCGACGAGCAGTAACCGCAGCAGAAGAAGAAGTGAATGCAAGAGCATCAGACTCCAGAGTTCATGCACCGGGTCCGAGAGGCCCTATCGGTTGGAGCAGAGCTGATCACCCAGAGGTGATGCGAATCCATGCTCCTCATACGGTCTTGGGAGCCACCCTTGTCAGCGGATAGGCGGGCAGCTCGCTTCAAGCGTGAGTGCTAATAGACGGAGGCAGTAGCATCAACATCCTGCATAAGGACACGATGGAGAAGTTAGGAATCAAGCAAAGACATGCTTCAGAGCGGCCAGCACTGTGGTTCCACAAGATTGTACCTGGCCTTTCCTGCTCACCAATCGGCAAGATCCTGATAGATGTCCTCTTTGGGGACAAAGATCATTTCCGTCGAGAGCCAGTTTGGTTCGAAGTGGTGGACCTCGAAAGCCCGTACCACGCTCTGCTTGGCCTACCTGCTTTGGCCAAGTTCATGGCGGTCCCCCACTACGCCTACCTCAAGATGAAGATGCCGAGTTCCAAGGGAATTCGACCGTGGCAGCGACTCTGAGAAAGTCGTCCGCCCAGGTAAATGAATGCGATCGGCTAGCCGAGTCCACAGTGATCGCAGCCTGAGAAGAGGCTTCTTGATCGGGTTGTATGGCGATGGCGGCAAGCAGCCTGAAATATCGCCCAACCCCAAGGAGTCGGAAGTCGAGGGCTCGTTCAAGCCGGCCAAAGAAACAAAGAAGATACCCTTGGACCCGGAGCACTGAGAGGCACGCTGTCATAGGTGCAAACCTTGACAGCAAATAGGAAGGCGAAGCTCGTCGATTTCCTCCGTGAGAATCGGGACATTTTGCATGGTCCCTAAATACATGCCGTGTACCACGGAATTCGCCGCCGAGCACAAGTTACATGTCCGATCTGATGTGAAGCCCGTCGAGCAGCCCTTGCGCCGCCGGAAGAGAAGAGAAGAGTTGTTGGAGAAGAGATAGCCCGGCTCCTAGCAGCCGGGTTTCATTATGGAAGTGTTCTTTCGAATGGCTAGCAAACCCAGTCCCGGTAATCGAAGAAGAACAAGTAGTGGCGGATGTGTATTGACTACACAAGCCTCAACAAAGCTTGCCCCAAGGACCCGTTCGCTCTGCCGAGAATTGACCAGGTGATAGACTCCACAGCCGGATGCGAGCTCTTGAGCTTCTTAGATGCATATTCAGGATATCACCAGATCAAGCTGTGTCGGGACCCTGATTCTAAGTCACACCGATCTAGCCTGTAACACCTCATATCACTTTGCGGCCTCACGCACGGTATTCCCACGGGTGTCGCCTTACCATGGCGTGGGACCGTTTGCGCCTTTTAGCTCGCATATATGATAGTGTCGCTAGCATCCATATGACAGAGAACCCGGGCCGACATGACTAGTCGTGAACCACTAACTTACGGGGACAGGCATACGTGAATCAACATCGAGCATATGCGTTCAAAGAATGCGTGAACTGGTCCGGTATAGCACTGGCTAACAGGACTCGGAACCCGGGCTGTAGCAGGCTAAGCGGGACTCCGGATGTCACCGCGTGACATTTCCCGAAGGACGTACACAGAACGAAGTGAATCACATGCCGGCCAATCAAGTGTTCCGGAAGCAGTAGTCTTTGGGCTAGCAGGACTCCTGAAACCGGGCAGAAGCGGACTACCATGGCTCGGTGGAAGCACTAGACTACATTTCCCCATAAGAGAGGCTACCAAGGATAGACAACTAGGTTGTCGGATCCCACACATAGCAATACACGTTACACGTACGCATAACATGCAAGTATGTGCTGTACAACATGGCATCACAACATAACACAAACTCATATAGATAAAGGCTCAGAAGAGCCACATAGCATTTATTGCAAATAGGGGTCACAAGACCCATCATACAGAGCATACAAGCAACATGCGGAAGCATTACATGTCCGAAAAGTACGACAACTACAAATGAAAAAGGCTGAAGAGCCCCGACTATCTACAACATCCGATCAAGATCGGAGCTGAGGTACAAGCTACTTGTCGAAGTCCACGAGAACACTAGTAAGACCGAAGTCTCTGCTGCAAAAACATAAATAAAGCAACGTGAGTACAAAGGTACTCAGCAAGACTTACATCAGATCCTATTATACATTCACTTGTATCAAGGAGGTAATGTGGGGTTTAGTTGCAGCAAGCCAGCTTTGACTCTGTGGCTATCCTGTTCTACGACTACAAGAACTTCTTTGAGGTGATATGGCGCTTTGCAGTCCACTAACCACCACATCAATACACTACTATGGATTCATCCCCGTCTCCATACGAGAAGGCCATCCATAGCACTCACACTTGTCTTGAGCATTTTAGCGTATCCACCTCAAGTTGTCTATGTACCACGTAAGCATCCAAGAAGTCCATAACCGCGAACCCGGCTATTCGAATAGATCATGTTAACCCTGCAGGGGTGTACTTCTTCACACACGCTCTCACCACTTATCACCATGTACACGTCATGTACCTCGGCAACCTTCAAGCGGAAGCCTACACAAGACTCTAGCCCAGGTTTATCGCCTATTCGGGTTCCATCCGCAAGGATATCTGGCCGGGGTGTCGCTCACGGCCCCAAACAATGTGTACAGGGTTCCCAAGCCCACCTCACCGGATGGATCTACGCTTGGTACACTGTGCCACTTGTGCCTAGTCTGTCCCAAGCCCACCTGGGCGGGTGCCACTTGGTAGACTACTAACACTACCTACAAACACCAGAAACTCGTTGCAACTCCTGGACAGAGGTCAAGTTGGTTAATAAGTCGAGAGGGCACTTAAGCATTCTAATGTGTGGTAGTAGCTAGTCATTGGACAACATACATAGAACTCGATTAGCTTAAGGGCCGGTTCGAGTGAGACAACCCACCATGTACTCCTACATGGCCTCTCACCGCTACCTTTACCAAATCGTGTTCACACGTTCACTCTCGACATCGTAACATAGAGCAACATGCATCTAATTCATTCCCAATGAATCAGACCTGACAAACTCTAAGCAATAGCAGGCATGGCATGGTAGGAACACAACAATGGCTTCAATCAACTCCTACACATGCTAGTGGGTTTCAACTATTTACTGTGGCAATGATAGGTCATGCAGAGGAATGGGTTCAACTACCGCAGCACAAAGTAGCAGATGAATCGTTATTGTCCTAATGCAATAACTGAGAGTAGGAGTGAGAGAGTAGGATTGTATCGGAATGAACAAGGGGGTTTGCTTGCCTGGTAGACCAACAGGGGGGCATTGCTTCACAGACAGGTACTCTGGAACGGACTCCGGAGCAGGACCTATCGAGAAGGAACGATGCCGGCAATCAATACACAAGCATATGCAACAATATGATGCATGAACATGGCATGAAGATGTGATGCTGTTTCAGCTAATGTAACTAGCATTCATTAGGTTGAAGTCCATTTGAACCAAAGGTTCAAATGCAACTCCAAAATAAGCTCTTATAAATGCCATTCATGGTTTTTCACCTATACAGCAGGTATAAGTTGTTTTATCATGCATGAAACTTGTACAGATGGATAGATTGCATTTTTCTGATAATTTTTCATATATAAATTATTTCAATCTGAGCTACGGTTGAATTTATATGAATTTTTGAAGTTTTGGCTATTTTCTGGAATTTCCTGATTTATTTAATTCCAAAAATCATTTATTGCGTCATCTTGAGGTCAGCATGACGTCAGCAAGTCAACTGCGGCTGACTGGGGTCAGACCTGGCGTGTGGGCTCCACACGTCAGTGTCATAGCTAAATAACAGAGGTTAATTAATTTCCCTAACAAAAAATTAGACAGGCTGTGCCCCACTCGCTATTGACCCATACGGGTCAAATCTGGGTCAACTGGGGGGGTTAATTAGCGCGGGTTGACATGGTCAATCCCGCCGGCGTTTAGCCGCCGGCGAGGCCGAACGTGGCGGAGGGCTCGGGATCGACGCTCCGGTGACCATTTGGGCGGCGGAGACCACGGGCGAGAAGCCAGCGCTCGTCCGCGTCGTCTGGAGCAAGTGGAAGAGGCGGGGGCGCTGGCTTCGCCGGAAGCGGAGCTCGGCGGCAGAAGTCGGGTGCGTCTTGGGTTAGGGTGCTGCTGTGGCACTAGGGGGGTTGCGATTGGGTGCAACGACGCGGGAGGGCCTTTGGGAACGGCGGTGAGCTCGGTTGCGAGATGTGGCAGCCGGTGGGCCACGGTGGCACCATGGCCGTGGCGATGAGGTCTCGGTAGCTGGCAATGGAGCTAGCTAGGCGGGGCAAACTAGCACGGGGAGGAGGGGGAAATGAAGTAGAGCTGACGGCGGATCCAGCGTCGGGGTCGACGAGCTCGGGGAAGCACTGGTGCGGCCGGAGCGTCGTCGGCGATCTCGGGCAGTCGGTGACGAAGACGATGGCGATGGCAGCGTTCCAGGGCCTCCCGCGTCGCGTGGCTCGACGGAGAGGTAGCAGACGGTGGCGCGAAGCTTGCAGACACGGAGAGAGAGCGAGGGGGAGGCGGTGGCTGTGGCTACGGCGTGGCGGCGATAGCTGACAGCCTTGCCATTTGGCGCGAGAGAGCGAGGGAGAGGAGGAGGCCACGAGAGAGAGAGAGAGAGAGGTGCGGGCGGCCAGCGTGGCGCCACGCTGGTGCTTCCAGTGATGAGGAGGGGCCAGGCAGGCAGGTGGCATGGCGCACGGCCTGCGTCTTGTGCTGTCACACGCCTGGCCGACTGGCGCCAGGAGGACGACGACGCTGGTGGGCTGGGCTGGCCGACTGGGCCGGCCAGGCCGCACAGTAACAGGCTGCCCAGAGAGGTAGGTGCCAGGTAGGGGTTTTGTTCATTTTGTTTACTTTCTATTTTCTGACATTTGTTTCTGATTTAGTAAAAATACTAAACCATTTAATTTTCTTATGCCAATTTTTGTAGGAGCTATTTATATTATTCCAGAGCTCCTCAACAACTAGCATAATTTCTGGACATATATTATATATATAACATGTATATATCCAAGGCAAAATAATTACTGGATTAATCCAAATGCCCAAAATAAATACTTATGAGCTCTTAAAAATATTGGTTTGATTTATATCTCTGTCCAATATTTTTAGAGGGCAACATGAGCATTTTGTTGGACCCTTTTGGAGAAATTTTTACGTGGGTCATTTCAAAAAAAAGTGGTTCTGAGGTTTCACAAATCCTCATTTCAAACTTAAATGGAATTTAAACATGATGCACACATGTCTAGCTAGCCTTGAGCATACCAGAACTAGTGATGTGACAAGCTGAACCCGGCTGACAGACTGAAGACCGCCTTCATCACGCCGTTTGGAGCCTTCTACTACCTGACCATGACGTTCGGCTTAAGGAATGCCGGCGCCACCTTTCAGCGTTGCATGCAGAAGTGCCTCCTCAAGCAGCTCGGCAGAAACGCCCACGTCTACGTGGATGATGTGGTGGTGAAGACGGAAAAACGAGGGACATTGTTGGAAGACCTTAAGGAAACCTTTGAGAACCTGCGCCGATTCCAGATCAAGCTCAACCCTGAGAAGTGCGTCTTCGGATTACCAGCTGGCCAACTCCTTGGTTTCCTGGTCTCTGAACGCGGCATAAAGTGCAACCCTGTGAAGATCAAGGCCATCGAGAGGATGGAAGTACCCACGATCGCTAGATGTGCGAAGTTCACCGCCGCTTGGCGTCCATCAGCCGATTCATCGATCGGTTGGGCGAGAAAGCTCTCCCTTTATACTAGCTCATGAAGAAGACCACCTTCTTCAATGGAACCACAAAGGGGGACGGCTTTTCTCCGCTTGAAGAAAATGCTGACTACTCCCCCGTCTTTGGCGGCCCGACTCCCAAAGAGCCCATGCTCTCAGACATTGCCGCCACCAGCCGGGTAGTCAGCATAGTCATTGTAGTTGAGCGCAAGGAGGAAGGCAAGGCGCTACCTGTCCAGAGACCAGTATATTACCTGAGCAAAGTACTGTCGACCTCCAAGCAGAACTACCCCCACTACCAGAAGATGTGCTACGACGTGCACTTTGCCGCCAAGAAGTTGAAGCCTTACTTTCAAGAGCATCCAATTAGTGTGGTTTGCACAGCCCCACTAGCCGAGGTCATCGGAAGCCGAGATGCTTCTGGCCGAGTGGCCAAATGGGCCATAGAGCTGCCCCCCTACACCATCTATTACCAGCCCCGCACCGCCATCAAGTCGCAAGCAATCGGCCGATTTCGCCGACCGGCCGAGACCGATTACAAGCTGGCCACCGACTCCACCCATTGGCGGATGCATTTCGATGGCTCCAGATGCGCACCGGCTTGGGAGCCGCATCGTCCTCACTTCCCCAAAGGTGACAAGCTCAAGTATAAGCGCTGCAAATCCATTTCGCCGCCTCCAACAACGTCGCCCGAATAAGAGGCGCTCATTCACGCGACCGACTTGCCAAAGAACTTGGCATTCGCCGGATCCTGTGTTATGGAAACTCCGACTTGGTGGTCCAACAAATATCCTGGCGATTGGGACGCCAAAGATGCAAACATGGCGAGCTACCGTTTTCTGGTACAACAACTCAGTGGATATTTTGAGGGGTGCGAGTTCCTTCACGTGCCAAGAAATGACAATGACCAAGCAGACACCCTGGCACGAACCGGCTCCACCTGCCAGGCAATACCATCCGGCGTCGCCCTTCAGCGCCTCCTCAAGCCATCTGTCAAGCCTTCACCAGAATCAGATTCCATCTTTGTGCCGGCTCCCCCTGAAGAAGTCGGATCCGACTCAAGAGCCTCAGCAGACGGCACGAGAATTCTTCCATGAGATGGCTCCAAGAATGTCGCAATCGAAGCCGCCTAGGGACTTCGTAACCCGCCCAGGACTGCAGCAACTGCTATGGAAGACCCAGAGCTCGCCCGGGACTGCATCAGCCGGCCCGGGACTTCATCAACCCGAAGAAGCAGCCGCAGATTCCAGCCGCCGCCTCCCAGCCAGCCACCCCTCGTCCAAGTAGCGATCGACAAGTTGAAGAAATCGCAGCACCCTCATGGGCCCAGCCAATCCTGAAGTTCCTAGTGAGCAGAGAGCTACTGACCGATGAAATCTTGGCTCGGCAAGTACAATGCCGAGCAGCAGCCTACACCATAGTCAACAGAGAGCTGGTCAGGCGCAGCGTTATCAATGTCTACCGCGCATCGAGCCGTGAAAGCAAGGCCAAGCGATTCTCGAAGACATTCATCAAGGCGAGTGCGACCACCATGCGACCTCAAGATCACTCGTCGCCAAAGCCTTCCGACACGGTTTCTTCTGGCCAACTGCCCTAGAATAGGCCAAGGAATTAGTGCAAAAATGCAAGGGGTGCGGATGTTTCCGCTCCAAGCCGTGTCGACCCGGCTTCCTCGCACTCAAGACTATCCCCATCACCGCCCTTTGCTCGTTTGGGGCCCGGACATGGTGGGACCATTCAAAGCAAAGACGAGGTGGTTTAACTCATTTACTTGTCGCGATGGACAAGTTCACCAAGTGGATAGAAGTAAAGCCCATCAAGAAATTGAATGGTCCAACCGGCAGTTGACTTTCATCGCCGACATCACGACTCGCAAGACGCGTACCACAGCATCATCACCGACAATGGCACAAATTTCGCCTAAAGCGCGCTCGGCCCGCTTCTCACGCCGACACAAGGCATCCGACTGGACTTAGCGTACGTTGCCCATCCGCAGTCAAACGGCTAGGTGGAGCGAGCAAACGGCCTCATCTTGTCTGGCATTAAGCCTCGACTGGTCGAATCCATCGGAGCGCTCGCCGGGCTGTTGGCTTGAGGAGTTGCCGATCGTCCTCTAGAGTCTGCAGACGACTCCAAATAAGTCAACCGGCTTCACACCTTTCTTCCTCGCTTCACGGTGCCGAAGCCGTCATCCCAACGGATATAGAGTTCGACTCCCGCGAGTCACCATGTACACCGAGGAGGAAGCGGTAGAAGCACGCCAAGACGACGCCGATCTGCTGGAAGAGGGCTGGCTGTTGGCACTTAGCCGGTCCAGCATCTACCAGCAGAGCCTGCGCTGCTACTACAACAGGAAGGTCAAGCCGAGATCTTTCCAAGAGGGCGACCTTGTGCTCCGGCTGATCCAGCGAACAGCCGGCCAGCACAAGCTATCGGCACATTGGGAAGGCCCCTTCATTATGAGCAAAGTGCTGGGCAACGACTCCTACTACCTGATCGACGCTCAGAAGCCCTGAGCATGCAAGAGGGACGACTCCGGCAAAGAGACGGAACGACCATGGAATGCGAATCTTCTCCGAAGATTTTACAGTTGATGCATCGACCCCGGGACTCGCCGCCTCGCGCTATGGAATGCTTCCTGTAGTCGGACAGGTAATGTGTGGTGCCTAAGCCGTCTCCTATCAGAAGCCGCAGCTTGCAGAGCGACTGTTTGGTGGGCAGGAGTAAGGAAGAATGGGCGCCCACATGAAAAATGGCTAAGGACCCAAAGCACAAACATAGCTTAAGCCGGCTTCCAGCCTCTCTTCGCAAAGCCAACTCTTGAGTAGTCGGCTTGCCGCTTTCTATCTAACTTGTTAAAAAGACTCTAAAAAATGGCCAAGTACTTGCCTTCCCAATAGTAGCCAAGCACTTGATCCAAACGGCAGTCCGACTGGCAAGGCGGCAACTAAGGAAAGGCGGCAAAGGAAAAAAGCCATAGGAGCAATGTGCAAGGAAAGATAGAATTAGGATAATATTTACACAGCATAGGCCCTTGGCCGAATCTTCGAGCAGAAGTTCAAAATACACCCCGCGGGTGGAATTAAAGCGACTAACAAGTTTTTTTAAAGACTATCAAATCGAGATAGAATAAAAGGCAAGACGGCAGCCTAGGAAGCGGCGGACGGGTTTGGAGGGCCGGAGGAGACGGCGTGTCGCACCGAGGCGGCCGGGTCAAGGGCGATCTCGGCTTGATCATTCTCGGTGGCGACCGGCCCGGTCGAGCAGCGGCGTTCGTTGCTTTGGAGGCGCGGTCGAAGCTGAGGCTGGTCGCCTGCTTCATCTTCGGGCGCCTGCCTCACCTCCGCTCCTCCGCCTCGCTTTTCCTCTCCTGTGCTGGAGCCGATTACCTCCGCCGAGTCCTCGTCAGTAATCTGGGTTCATCCCGAACCACTCGGGCGGCGCCTCGCCGCCCTTCAGCCCGCTTTCGAGGACGAAGACGCTGGTGTCCGTATAGTCGGGCGCATCGCCATCGCGACGCTCGACGAGGGCGTTTTCCATAGCAAGTAGCCCGGCTGGCCTCTGGATCGAACGCAGCTACCGGCCCGGTCCAGATCCAGCCTCGGATACTACGCTGACGAATTTAAGGCCCGCGCGCGGCCCAGCTCGGGCCGAGGAACCTTCGAGCCTCAAGACGGCTACCGCGACCTCCAGCCGGGCCGGCAGTCCAACTGGGAGTGCGCAGAACCGGCATGTCTGGCCATAAGGCGGCGATCGCCTAGGCGCCGACACATTGAAGCCGGCGCAGCATCCGATGGGCCGGCCGCGGACAAGCCTCGATGCTCAGAAGCTGCTCGTCAAGGGTCTGGGGGGTGTTGGCAGCGATCTCCGCGCCATTTTCCCTCCGCGCCTCGCGATCAGCCTCGATGGCTTGATTGGCCGCCAGGAGGAGCGCTCGCTTTCGAACTCGGCCAGGAGAGCAGCCTCTCTCTTCTCCGCCTCATCCTGTGCCTTCTTAAGCAGCTCCCTTTGCTCTGCCACCGCGTAGCTGCCAGAGTCGCGCTCATGGGCGAGCTTGTTGCACTCCTCCCCTTGGCACGCAAGGCGGTGTCGGCTGCGCCCAGCCTGCCGCTTCTGGAGAGTGGCGCTGGCCTCTCAAGAATAAAAGAAAAAGGACGTTAAGTCGCCAACTAAGAAGGTCGCCAGAAGATCCAGCCCGATCGGCCAAGATCAGCCCGAATCTCGGGATTACACCCATGGTGCGCCAGCTGTGCCTTGAACAAGAAAGAAGACTCACCCCGGCACCTCGACAAGTCGGCGGTCCGCTTGCCCAGCTCTTCAACATTGCGGTTGAAGGCAATGAGGCGAAGGTTGTGATACTCCTGTTATAAGCATTTCAGACAAGGGTAAATATGTGGAATTCATCAGATGGAGTTCCGAGCTGCCTGCTCAGCAGCCGGCACGAAACTCGGGGACTACACCAAGTGGGTGCGCTGGCGCGCCCCCATGGAGAAGAACAAGGAAAAATTCAAAGAAGAAAACATACCACTTGCGCGGTGATTCGCGGCGACTTGCCAGTCGCCTTGGTGCAGTTCTGGATGGCGTCGCCCTCGGCTCGCAGCATCGCCTGAACGTCCAGAAGCGCCGTGTTCAGCGGACCTGTGCCGCCTCCTCGCACCCACCCAACGGGCGCGGTGCTTGTCGCCTCGGTGTCTGGGATGGCTGAGCTGGCGGCGCCGGTCTCCAAGGGGCGTGGCGCCGAAGTCGCCTTCTCAAGACGGCGGCGCGCTGGCGAGGTGACTTGAAGGAGCAGTTTCGCCACGGTCTCGTCTTCAGTCGGCGGCACCGGCGGGTCCGCCTACTGTTTACCTCGAGCGCTCTCAGACGGCGGCGGAGGCGGTGGGGGCGGCACGGCCGTGCCCGACATGGAGGTATCACCGCCTTCCCTCTCCATGACGGGGAACCAGCTACTGGCTCCCTCCGTCTGCCCTGTGAACTCCGGCGGTGGCGGCGCGAAGCTTAGGGGGTGACGAGCAACACCGATTGGAGGCGCGCAGCCTCCTCGGCTCGCTGCCGCGCGGACGGTGGCTTTTGGCTCTTCCGGCTCACGGGCAGAGAGCCGCCGCCTTCTCGGCCTCCGCCTTCTCCAGACGGGCGGCCTCCTCTCGTCGCGCTTCTCCTGCCGTTCGCTCCGTCGCCTCCCGAGGTCGGCGGAGGTCAATCCGCCGAGTATTGGCGAACGCTCTGCCGACCCATGGCGGGCGGCGGACCCTCTCTAAAGTAAGGGGAGCCCTGATGCGAAGAAGACGTGTAAAAGATTTGAACAAGATTTACCAGAAGATAAAAAGACAAAGCCGAAGCACTTACGCGGAGACCAGCGGCGGGTTTTTCACTTCCTTGCGGAAGCGGTTAGCCTTTGCGGCCACCTCTTCCCGCCTGGTCGCGGCGGCCGTCCCCTTGAACTTCTTCGACCGGCCGCCTGGCAAGCTCGGCCCAGCCCGGCGCTTCTTCGCACTGCCTCGACCACCCAAGCCGGCGGAGGAACTCGCGCCCGGCTGGCCGACCTTCGGTTGGCGGCGGGGGACGACTTCCCCCTCGCCGTCATCTTCAGGCCAGTCGACGAAGGTAGCCGAGGGCCTGAAGTCGTCGGCCCCTCCTCCTCCTCCTCCTTCGGCGTCGGCCTCCATCGCCGCCGCTCCCAAGTCAGGGTCGTCGACATCGCTCTCCGCCCGGTCGGGGACGAACTCACGGCCGCAGCCTGTGGTCTTGGCTGAGGGCTGCATGAGGGGGTTCTGACTCAAAAAAACCAAAGAAAATCAGAGGTCGGATTCGGCTGAAAAAGAAAACAAAAGAGGAAGGGAGATGACTTACCACAGGCGGGGGGTTGGCACGCGAGTACGGCTCTTTGCTGAACTGCCAATCCACCGTGAGATTGCAGTTCGCCATGAAGTTCACCGTGTCCGCCACCTCCGCGTGGGGCATGTCCTTGGAGCACAGCTGTCGGTGTTAAAACCGGCGGATCTCGGGTAGGGGGTCCCGAAATGTGCGTCTAGGCGGATGGTAACAGGAGACAAGGGACACGATGTTTTTACCCAGGTTCGGACCCTCTTGATGGAGGTAATACCCTACTCCTGCTTGATTAATATTGATGATATGGGTAGTACAAGAGTAGATCTACCACGAGATCAAGGAGGCTAAACCCTAGAAGCTAGCCTATGGTATGATTGTTGTTCGTCCTACGGACTAAAATCCTCCGGTTTATATAGACATCGGATAGGTTAGGGTTACACAGAGTCGGTTACAATGGTAGGATATCTACATATCTGTATCGCCAAGCTTGCCTTCCACGCCAAAGAAAGTCCCATCCGGACACGGGACGAAGTCTTCAATCTTGTATCTTCATAGTCTTGGAGTCCGTCCGAGATGATAGTTCGGCTATCCGGACACCCCCTAATCCAGGACTCCCTCAACAGCCGACTGGGGTCCCGGTGGCCGCTCATCTCACAGATCAGATGAGGTCGGCCTTGGAGCGGAAGGACTCGACGCGCCACGAAGGCGGCCAGTAGGTCGGCCCCGGTCAAGCCCTCCGACTACGTCAGCACTCGGAGTCACGCGACGGCGTCGGCGCCAGCAGGAGTCAGCATCCTGGCCCGGTGGGACCAGATGGGGAGCCTCCCCGCCAGTACGCCGGCTTCGTAAGGCGGCAGATTGACCCAGTCGCCTTCTGGGGCGATGTTCTTCACGTAGAAGTAGGATCGCTGCCACATCTTCACCGACTTGATCAGCGGAATGGCGGGAAACGGGTTGTCGGCCACCGGCCTCCGTGATCGCGATGAAGGTGCCGATGAGCGCACGCCGGGCGACAGGCGTGTCGAAGCTTGGATTGGAAGAATTCCGCCACAAACTGATGGTGGGGAGAACGCCGAGGAAGCCTTTCGCACAAGGCGGCGAGACGCAGCAGCACCACCGTATTCGGAGGAGGTGGTGCGGATGGAGCCCGATGGAACTCCAAGAAAGCGCCAAGGAAGCCGCCGGCAGCCCTAGGGTCGCGCATGAAGGTGCGAAAGCGCATTTACCCGGCCGCCCTCCGACGCCGGTGTTATTTCGCCCGCCGGTGCGACGCAGGTCCGCACTAGGCCCTTGCCGGGGATGCGGTGCGTCTGGCGAAGGAACTCGATGTGGTCGTCGTCCACCTCGGAGCCGTCCCACACGCCGGAGCGCGCGGCGGGAGGTGCAGCGGCGGAGGAAGAGCTCATCTCTGCGGCGTGGCGTGGTTCAGTGAGGCGGCGGCAAGAAGAAGAAGAAGCGAGAGGAAGAAGGAGCAAGAGGAAGTGGGGGAAGCGGGGAGATGGGTGCGCGTGCTTTGCCGCCCCCTCCTCCCGCCTACTTATAGGCTCGCGGGCTGGGAAGCCGATGGGGCGGGCGTGGGATTAATCGCGCCAAGCACTCCCCATGCCCCCACGATTTAACTCCATGAAGTTACTGCTACAGAACGACGTGAAACCCCACCCGCACGGCCGCAACGGATCCGTTCGCGTGCCGAGGCGCGGTAATGGCGGGCCTCACCTGACGGCCTGTCTCGTCACGCGCATGGGTGGGCAGACTGACCCTGCCGCGTGGTGTCACGCGACGGGCCCGCAGCGGGCCGCCGCCAGGAAGCTTATCAGGCACGCTGCCTAGTCCCCGCTACGACTTTCAGACTCTCCAAGGGGCAAGACGGCTTCATGAAGTCCGCTCCAGCTGGCCAGCTGGAGGAAGACGGCGAGCAAGGCCTGCATTCCACCACCGTAAGGATGAAACTGTTGAGGCCCCTCAACACTGCCGCCTCGGCGCCTCACCAGCTTCGGGACTACTGCCGAGTAATGGGCCACGGGTTGGCAAACCCGAGCCCCTGACCTTTCAAAACATCGGGCAGGCTACGCCTCAAGACCCCAAGACAAAGAGCGCCTTTCGAGAGTCAAGGCAGCGAGCCGCCGACCGCCTCATGGCCTGTAGGACCGTGAGACAGCTTTGAGATAAGTCGATTCTCAACCGGCGGCTTCCGGAGAAGCCGGCCATGGGGAGTCGGGCCCGCCGACTCCCACCACCTCTTGCCCACGCAACTTCACGGACGGGATGGGGTGCGGCCGCTCGCCCATCCCTGCCCTCACTAGGGCGCGTGCATGCCCGCATACCGTGACGGACGGAGATCTCCATCCGGCGCGGCATCAAGGCTATGTTGCCATCTCGACGCTGCGTCAACCATGGGCGGCGCTCGAAGCTCACGACGGCCCGTCTGCAGACCCAGGCAGGCGGGATTCGCCTTATCGGCGGGAGTGCGAAGACGGGCGAGAGTGCCATTGTCGACCCTGGGAGTCGGCCCCTGTGAGTCGGACGGCCCCTCCCACGCAGTCCCGCACGCCATTAACTGTAGACAAGACAGGAATGGCAATAGTGATCGCCTCGTCAGCGGCGGCGCATTGCCATGACCCCATGACCAAGCCGGTGTCATTAAAAGGCGCAGATAAGAACTCCATGCGGCAAGACTCCGGCCTGCTGATGGACAAGGCCTGTCGGCTCCATACTGGGCCCGTCGGCGGGGCCCACTAGTCGGCAGGCCCCAGCAGTCGGCGGAGAAGACGACGACCTGAGAGACAAACGGCTGGGACCCGCGCCCAGCCAGATTACCGTTGTACCCCCGGGGGTAGGCCTATATAAACCCCCCGAGGCACCCATGCAAGAGGTTGGACCCTAATAGCTTTAGACACACATAGAGGGAAGAGATGAGCTAGCCGTGCCCTTCTCCTTCCTCACCCCGAACAGCTCGAGGAGCAACCTTGTACCCACTTTGCCATAGTGATCATGCGGAGACCCCGCAGAGCAGCAGTAGGGGTATTATCTCCATAGAGAGCCCTGAAGCTGGGTAAGATCCGCCGGCGTGCATGCCTACGCCTCATCCCGTTTCTAGGCACCGGCGACGTTCTACTCGCCCCCACCATGATAAGCCATCCTTTGGCATATGTCGCACCCAACCCCCAACAACAACGATCCTCAAATCAGTTGTACCAACTACTTTAAGTCTTGGGGGTTACTGGCACATGGTTATCATATTTTGGGCATAGTAAACTTACATGCACATCTGTTAAATGCTGCTTTGTAGCTCTACTAAGCCCGTTTCGAGCAGCTCGGATGTATGCCTCAGCCGAGCTGAAGGCATTAAATGCCTCTTCCGAGAACTCGGGGTCTCGTAAAACAGCCCTGCAGCGCTGATGATTCATGGCGCTCTCTACCTCCAAGTTGGTAACGTACATATTTTCTGAACCCTCAGCCGAAGGACAGTCCGGCGTTGTTCCCATACCGGTTCCCATTTCTTTGGCGTGGTCTAAATGCCGATCATTGGGAATACGGCTGGCCGGACCCCAGGACATAGTCTGGCGAACCTTTTTTCTGGTGCAAGACAAACGCACAAGTTACAGCTGGATGTGACTACTAAAGTGTACCTTCAAATCCGTACCTCTTCAACGAGGGACCGGTCATGTCTTCACCAGCCTTCCTTTTAGAGGCCTTGCTTGGCTCTAGAGCCGCTCTCTTTGGAGTTGCACCCAGAGTAGCAGGGCATGCCGAACGCCTCCCCTTTGGAGCACGAGGTAGTGCGGTAGGTGAGGCAGTGCGAGGAAACTCTTTCGAGGGGGATTTTTCTTGATGACTTACATGGGAAGAAGGAAGAAGACCAGGATAGTCGGCGATAATGGCCACTTCTGTGCCATTGTAGCTCGCCTGGTATAACAACCCTCCCGCAAGTACCACGAATATAGCCGAGTCCTCTTCAAACCCAGGATCTAGCTCCCGGTTGTGGTTCTCTGGCTGTGGGGCAAGGCTGTGAAGCCCCTCGGTGGTTTTTCGCCAATGCTGTTATAAGCGGGTTAGAAATTTATCGAAGGTGATCCGTGAAGCGGAATGAATAAAGTAGAAGGATTGGGGCTTACCCAACTGGGAGGATCATACATAGAATACCCATCTCTGCGCTTAATGCGAAGAAATTCCTCTTCCTCCCCTTTAAACAGCTCGGCCAATATCTTATCCAGAGCGGCGGGGGTATCCGGACCTTTCCGGCCACAGTGGGAGGCGTCATCCTCTCCATTATAGTGCCACATTGGCAGTCCTCTGTATTGTAGCGGCTGAACCCCTCGCACTATGGAGGTCGCCATTACCTCAATTATTGTGAGTCCGGACTGAGTGAGCGTCTTTATCTTGCTCATAAGCTGATGGACTTCTGCGATGTCATCCTCTTCAAGACTCCGGGGACGCCAACTGTGGCGTTTCTTCAGTGAAATACTCGCAAATTCAGGAAGACCCTTTCGAACTGCGTCAAGAAGCGCGACGTCCTCAATGTAGAACCATTCGGAAGGCCATTCTTCAAATGCCTTCCTTGGTCTTCCGGACAGATATCCGGTATCGGCGATACGCCATACTTTGGCTCCGCCCACTTCAAATATTGACCCCTCATGATTGCGCGGGACAAGACAGAACAACTTCCTCCATAGCTCAAAATGGGCCTCAATGCCCAGAAATAATTCACATAAGCCGACATAACATGCGATGTGTAGAATGGAGGCAGGGGTGAAGTTGATTGCAAACCGAGGTCGGTCACATATCTCCAAAAGCCCTCGATTAACGAATGGATTTGGAACCGACGCTTAGCAGTGTAGGGAACAAAACGCACTCCGCTTCTCTCCCCCTGTGATGGATTGGGAAGCCTCCGCCAGTCTTAACATTGAAGGAAGCTAGCCCCGCCGAATAGGGACTAGATCTCGCAAGGGAAGAAACTCTGCAACCTCAGTTTAATCGACTGTGAAACGATAACACCTCTCCCACCCGCCTTTCTTTTGGGTCGGAATGGGAGGAGGAGGCCGAATGCCAGCCATGTTGGAATGGTTTCTCCAGCCGCCTGTGATTTTTTTTCCTTCACAGGCCGAATGGACCTAGGATCCAATCTCTTTAAATAGGAGCTCTTCCTTGCCTGGACGGTGTGCTATTTGCAAAAATACCCTGACCTTCCGCATTCGCTCGACATGTGGAAGACGAAGTTATTAGCACACAGAAGTCGAGGGGAGCGATATTGAATCAACGACCGAATACATTACTTGGAGAAGGAACCCGCCTTGCAATGCCGAAGAAAATTCAAGTGCGCCGTAACACATCGCCATTGAAGCTCGGTTCTCGGGTTACTAAGGAGTCTCCGACTAAGGGGCCCTACGTCCTATCAGTATCCATATGGCTCGAACTGGTGGGATCTGAAGACATGAAGACCGAAGACTACACCTGTAATTCCGGGATAGGGACTCTCCTTGGCGTGGAAGGCAAGCTAGGCGCATCAACTATGAAGATTTCTTCTTATGTAACCGATTCTATGTAACCCTAGATCCTCCTGTCTATATAAAACCCGAAGGGCTTAGTCCGGAAGGATATACTCATTACCATAGTCATAGGCTGTGCTGGACTTCTAGGATTTAAGCCATTACGCATCTCGTGGTAGATAAACTCTTGTAACACTCATATTCATCAAGATCAATCAAGCAGGAAGTAGGGTATTACCTCCATAGAGAGGGCCCCAACCCTGGTAAACATCAACGTGTCCCCTGCCTCCAAGTTACCATCGACCTTAGATGCATAGTTCACGACCCCTACCCGAGATCCGCCGCATTTTTTACACCGACAATATGCTGGGCCGCGCAAACAGCGGGTTTGGGAGATCAACACGGGGAATTTTATCTGTGTTCGGCCTCAAGCGTCGCGAATATTGCACCCTTACCCTGCTGGTTTGTGTTTATCTAGTGTTCTTGGACTAGCTACAAAAGCGCGCAAGCAGGTGGTCCAAAAAAATTCTGAATCTCTTCCCCAAAGACGCTTGGGCCTCCTTTTTATAGTTCAAAGTGGTCGCCATAAAGCGGCACACTGTGGAGGTGGAAAGTTTGCACCGTGATACAAGCCTATCCCTCGAACCATAGGGACAAGACGATTTAATACGCCGCCGACGTGCCCTCCTTCCACTTTCTTTATCGACAGCATGTTGAAGCTCGCCCCATCCGGTCACTGCCTTCGCTTGGGCCCAACACGCTGGCCCAAAGCCGACGAAAGTGGCGGTAACCTCATGTCAAGGAAGTCTGCTGGTCACTGAGCTGGTGCGTGGCAGAGTTTTCACGAAGATCCGCATGCCACCAATGAGGGTGCGTGCGGTTAGTTGGTCTCGAAGCTGCACGTCGGCCACAAAAAGCCTGCCTAGTTGGCGGGCCGCATCAGCGGCGTTGAAGGACGGTGGAGCCTTGGCAGTGTGTGGGCTCGGCTGCCTCATGAATGTCCCCTGGCAAGGGTCTGCTGCTTGGTTCTCGCAGGTTTCCTCGGAAAGGGTCTTTACGCCGTTTTAGGAGCGCCCACTGCAAGGATCTTGCCGGGGTTTTCGCCTTTCCGTGCTCATCTAGCCTTGTATGTTCTTGGTCTTCACAAAGATCTCTGTGATGCCACCATGCAGGCGCCTCCCAAACCTTGGGTTCCAATGTCGCTTGATGGTGTTGGAACTCTTAGGCTCAAGGGTGGCGGCTCGCTGGGTGTTGCAGGAAGGTTGCCCCTGACAAGGCTCTTGCCGGGCGACAGAAGCTGCCCTGCAAGGCTCTTGCCGGGAAATCCCACCTTGTCCTTTGCTCCTCAAGGCCTGCTTGGCGCTGCTCGTTGTCTTGTGTCTTCACTTCCTCCGCCGGCCATATGGCTGCTAGGCGTACAATCACTGCTCACAAGACAAGTAAACGGGTACAGAAGGCCCCCTTTACTTTTATATTAACTTGGACAGAGCCCCTTAGCTCTGGGCCACATAAGCGCAGAGCGTTGTTGGGCACAGGCCCGAACGGAAAGGCTGATACATGTGTGCGTAGTCTTTACTGTGGTAATTCCTTCGCGAGTTGCACTTCCCCACGAGCTGCTTTGAATGCGTGATGTGGGGGTCGTGTGTGGAGCGGTTGCAGCACACTTGCGTCACATCGTGGCGGATAGTAAAGAGGCGGCTCGCGCCTTCCCCATAAAAGGAGGAAAACGCAGGGGCGCGGCTCATTTACTAAGTGGACTCGGGTCGTGGCCTTCAAGGCGCCTGCGCCCCATGATCACATGGTGGAAAATAGTCGCTTCACTTGTCTTTTCGATTCTGGCCCGTTCGCCACGTGTCCTCCATGCCCAAGGAGGGTAGGTTGTGGACACGGAGGGCACGAGCCTTAATGTCGAGGCGGGATACCGGGTCGTCGCTGATTGCAGCAGCGGGTCGGGTCCTCGATTCCTTCCCTCCTGCCTCGGGCGGCCGGATTTAAATGGGCGGGCGGTGGCCTTAGATTATTGGGAGGCTGAGCCTGGCCAAGCCACTTTATAAGAAGGGAGGGGATCGCATCCCTTCAATCCTTCAAAATTCATCTCCTTTCATCTTGACTCCTTCCTTCCCTTCCCTATGTAGTATGCAGGGGGGCGCGCTGGCGCCCAATGGCAGCAGGGTCTCCGCTGACAACAAGGCTTCCTAGGAGCCTCATGGGGCGGAGCCCACCGCGAGAGGAAGAGGGAGGGGGCGAGGCTGAGGCCGCCGTGGCACTCGGGGGAGAGGAGGATGGGGCGGCGCACCAGCCGCGCCTCCGCCAGCGGCTCTTCCCCCAATGGAGGGCCATGTCGAGACCAAATTTCCTTGGCTGTAAATTCTTCATCAAGCTGCATTGCCAGTGCGCTGTCAGCCTGGCTTTCTTCCCACCCATTCGCCGGGAGATGGAGCTCGACCCGCCATAGGCCTTGAGGCTGCATATGAGGGGCTGCGGAATGGAAGTGACAAGTGGTCGACGCCGACTTTGTCGGGCATGCCTCGGGAACAGGGTCCCTGCACTTGCTCCCGCCTGCATGCCCATGGCATGGGTATGCGGCTCAAAGGAGGCCCAGGACAGCCCATCTTCGGCCGCCAACACAAGCTCAAGACACTCAAGTGAGGGGCCTGAGATTGCTGGGCGGACTTCGACCAGGAGCTTTCCTCAAGCACGGCCCTCTCACAAAGTTGGCTCATGAGGAGGCGGAGAGTTCAAGGCGGGTACCTCATGAGGTGCCCATGACACAAGCTTCATGACGCCCACTAAGGGCGCCTAGGGTCCATGGCCAAGCAAGGCAGCATCCTCCTTTCCTCTTTGGTGCAAAGGGAGCAAGCGCAGCAGAGCATCAAAGCAAAGGCATCCGCTTTGGTGCAACAAGACCAAGACCGGCCCCAACGGGCCGGAAGGGAGTCATCGTGGAGCCCAAGCAAAGGCTACCGATCACGAGCCTTTTGGCAAGCGAGGACCAACTTTAGTCAGGATAAGTGTACCCGTTGTTCCCTTCAAAATGGCTAATTGTTGGCGCCCTTCCCGGCCGATATTTGGGAAGAGGCCTGTGGCCTTGCTCTATAAATAGGAGGATCCACACTCAGAGTAGGAGGATGGAAACGATCGGCATCCGTGAGAAAGACAGAGACCTCGATCCCTCAAGCTAGAGCGACGTGGACACCACTCTAGCAGTTCATCACACCCACCAAGAACAGAATTGCATCGCAGGCTGTTCTTCCCTCAGACTATTCCTCATCAGCCCAAGAGGCAATCCACCACACCACAAACTAGAGTAGGGTATTACACCAACGTGGCCCTGAATTAGTATAAATCTTGTGTCTTCTTTAGTGCCGTTTCTTTAGTAGTTTAGGTCCTCAAGCGATTCAAGCGAGGTATTTAGACGGTGGAGGGTTGGATCTCCGCGCATTCCCAAAGTTGTTCGAACCCCTCAAGGGTCTGCCGGAACCCGTAACCGACATTTGGCGCGGCCAGGGGTGCGCTTAGAACTCCGCTTTTCGCCGCTTCGCTTCTTCCTCTTACCACCGCATTACAACCATGTCGGGACGCTTGCCGGGCTCGCTAAGCGCCAAGTCCCCGCCCCATATGTCGCTCTCCGTGACGTTTCGTCAAGGGCGCTTGCTGTGCTCTCACACTCTGCCGTCAACGCCGGGCCATCACGGTTCGGGCGGGAACGGCAGCAAGCATCGCCCCAAAGATCCATGGCCCATGAGGCGGACAGCCATACCGCCACGCCGCCACCTTCACGCCGGGTTTTTCATCACGCGTGCGTCTCTGCCATGCCATGGAGGCCCGAGCTGCACCTCATCGCGCAACGAGCTTCTCGCTGGGCGCGCTTACCGCTTCCTGGCCGACAACGTTCATGAAGAATGGCTCGACCGAAGCCGCCGAGCCTCGCCCAAGGCTGCAGGAGGCGCCTTACGCCGTCTGGCCTCGCCAGACCGCACCGCCTCGCGCTGGGCGATGAAGTTTCCTGGCGCCCGCGGCCGCCTTCCTCAAGAAGGCGCCCGCCCTGCGCGCGCTGGCGGGGTCCCTCGGGCGGAACCTGCTCCGCCAAAGCGCCGGGCGCTGCAAGAGCAGGTAGCTGCCAAGAACTTCCGCTCAGCTCAAGAAGAAGTCGTGCCCGAAGGCGCCTCGCTTCCAAAGACGCCAAGACCCTTGCGCTGTCTCCCCCAAACACAAGGCGCTAGGGAGGCCCACAAGACCAAGCTCTTCATGTCCGAGGCCCCCATGCTGCCACTGGCTGCCGCTTTTCACCTCCGGAAGGCGCAGGGCAGGTCATGCGGGTCTGCCAAGTTCAATCCGCACCTGCCTCGCCACGACGCACTATCAGCCTAACTCCTGACGGAGTTCCTCCAAATTTCACGAGCTGGGCATCAAGGCTGCCAACGGGATGAAAGGTCATGGCGATGTAATTGGTTTCATGGCGCCAAGGCGACAGGGCTCGCGACTGCTCCTCGACTGCTGGCCCCGTGCACGCATCTCTTCGGCCAAGATGCACCCGCTTCATCGCCAACTTCCGTGGTACTTCATGATCGCCACCGCCGTGAACGACATGCGCCAAATCAAGCAGCAGCCAGGGAAACCAGTAAAAGTACATCCAGCGCTTCAACAACGCACGCCTCAAGATCCCTGTGGTGACGGAGGAGGCCATCATCTCTGCCTTTCTTCACATTTACGGCGCATAAGGCGCGAAGGAAGATGAAGGAGGAGCCGCGTATGGCATGGCGAAGATCTCTGCGGCACCTCCTGGAGCTGTTCAACTGGCGGCCTGGGCGCTGTGCTGTGGTCATTTAGGAGGCGTTTTCGCCCTCCTCGAGCTGCCTCGCCAGCGATCCCGCAGGAAAAGAAGTTCAAGGCCAAGGACGTGATGCGCAGGGGCTGCCGTACATCATGTCAACCAGACACCAAGCAAGCGCGTAAGAGATCAGCCCGAATCTCTCCAAGGGCCGGTAGCTCTGCATCACAGGTACCACGACCTCCACACCCACAACACCAATGAATGTCAAGAGCTCGGGCCGCAAGGGAAGGAAGGGTCAAGTGTACTCAGACGCCCAGCGTGAAGAGCTGATCGCCACGGCCGAGGAGGAGAGGAAGGAATGCAGGACGCTGGAAGACCATGCCCGCTTTCCAAGGGTGGCGCGACCAACCTCGCGAGGACCGCAGTAAGACTCCACTCGGCGAGGGAGGGCCGGCTGAGGGATCAGCCTCGCAGGATCGCCCAAGCAGGGGAACGCAGGCCTCCTCCGCTGCCGCCACGGCCAAGGGAGAATTGAAGACCGCCATCGTGATTTAGGGGCTGGGGCTTCCGTGAAGCGCTGGCGATCACCTTCATCCTCGGGCGGAGCTCAAGCTCCTCAGGCCTCTGGGTCAAGCATCTTCAAGCAGTTCGGCTCAATGGAAGTCAATGCAGTCCCTCCCTAAGCTCAAGGCCACGCGCCTCGTGTGGTCGGTGTGGCGCCACGACGCTCACCAATTTCAAAGCGGATCAGCCTGGCGGCGCAGCCACAGCCGGAGTTCTCCGATGCTTTGTTCTCCCGATCATCGAAGAATGTGCTAGTCACTAAGACCTCATCGACGGGTGGAGAGCAGGCTCAACGCCATGTCCGTGGAGACATTCAACAATCTTCAAGTGCTCCATTAAGGCCAAACCTTCAGCCAACCAAGCCTTTCTCCTGAGTCACCGACGGCTCCACGGGGTCTCCGATCGGGCAGGTCCGGCCTCGCCATTACCTTTCGGGATCGCGACAACTACCACACCGGAAGCTCATCGACCGACGTCACATTCGCCCACATCAGTCAGCTGCACAACGCCATCCTTCTGGGTACCCGGGCCAAGGGTATTAAATTCATAGGTCAGAATCCCACCATGGCTACAACGTCCCTTCTAGATGCCGTAGCCGAAGCTGGCGGAGTCATCACGGTGCCTCTGTGAAGAGAGAGACGCAGCAGTGCTCCCCTGAGCTGAAGCTTTTCAGCCGCATCGCTGGAAGACCTGCACCACGGCAGCCAGCGTGGAGGCCTCCCGAGGCCGCACCCAAGAAGAAGAAGACATCGACCGCCCGGCTCTCAAGAGGCAGGCCCTCAGTGTCACGCCACAGCCAGGGAGCCTCCTTCCATCACATAGAGCGCGCCCGGGCGCCTCCTCAGGCAGGGGCCTTCGGGGTTTCCTCCTGAGGGCTGCCGACCTCGCCAAGGGTCTCGAGGAGGCGCTTTGGGCACCACGTGGAGGCGTGTTTCAAGCATCGCTTCCCGCAAGCAGAGCAAGGGCAAG
Organism: Aegilops bicornis; assembly: GCA_021605145.1. Classification (NCBI taxonomy): domain Eukaryota; kingdom Viridiplantae; phylum Streptophyta; class Magnoliopsida; order Poales; family Poaceae; genus Aegilops; species Aegilops bicornis. The sequence continues at coordinate 441,325,285 of CM038670.1, read as the reverse complement.
GAGGGCCGAACTCCTCAGAGTTTGTCACAAGAAGGGCCATCTCAGAGCTACAGGAGTCAGAGGGTCATGAGGGGCAGCCGCCGGCCTACTCTCCGGCTGTGGCCCCCCATCCAGCGTAGGATGGTGGGCCGCAAGGCCCAGATCGACATACTCAGGGGCTCAACCGAGGCCGTGATCTCAAGAGCCGCCCGCCCTCAGCGAGTGGGACGCTGCCAAGGTCCGCCCCACAGCCACGTGTGATGCATGCCTTATGGCCTGCCAAACGCCAAGCCGCCACCACTCACTGCTGCCTCATGAGGGGCCATCCTTCGAAGCTCGAGAGGTCAGCACGCCAGTAGCCCCGGGCGGGCGAGATGGAGATGGCCCCTAAGTGAGCCGCCTGGGCCGCTTCTCCGGAGCCTCCCCTTGAGGCCCCGGCCTCGGGGCCTCGTGAGGATCGGCCCGCAGCCACCGCAGTCTCTGCTAAGCACCAATGTAGCCCTTCATCCCCAACATCACCAAAGTGAGCATCTTTTAAGTTTTATTTCCGCTGGGAGCGCCTCTTCAGTGGTCAGATATTCCTAAAGTGCAAAGGCGTGGGTCCGTCTCCTCGCTGCATGTATCCTTTTATTTCTTCTATGTCATTAGCTTATCCTCGCTGGTTGGGTGGCGCCTCAGTTGCATCATTCCCCAAGCCGCCTTTGGCCTGTCTCTGTTGACATGTATCCTTCTTGCATTTTTCACTTAGGATTATGCTCTCGCCCTCCACCATGCTTGTTATTTGGAGGCGCTTCCCCTCGGGTGGGCGGAATCCTTGCACGCCAAAGGGGGGGTGCTCTCGCAGCATCACGACTCAGTGGCTCCTACCGGGCTCTCCGGCCCCTCACCTCCTCTGGTCTTGTCCTATGTGCATCGTGAGCTCGGCTTGCCAGCCGATTTGGCCGAAGACCAGCCCATGAGAGCCGGACCCCAGGATCTGAGGCGGTTTCGGCCATATCCAACCCATCTTTATGCTGCTAAAGAAGGGGGGGTGCCCGAGCATCGCGACTGTGGCTCTTCCACCGCCTCTCCTGCCCTCACCCTCCGGTCTTGTCCATAGTATCGCGACACTGGCTTGATAAAATGATAAACATTTGCAGCTGAGACCAGCTCCGAGAGCCGGGACCCGAGGATCGAGAGTTGTCTGTATCCGACCCACGGCAAAATTTTGCGCGCTAAGAGCGGGGGGTGGCTCGAGCATCGCGACTCAGTGGCTCCCTACCGCTTCCTCCGGCTCCTCACTCTCTGGTCTTGTCCATGGCATCGCGACCTGGTTGCTGATTTTTACCGACGGGCCTGGAGATTTCAGCCCGAGAGCCGGAACCCGAGGACGAGAGTTGCGCTATCTAATCCATCTTCTGCAATGCTTAAAGGGGGTGCCCGAG